>JAUBOD010000824.1:33158-53909 GCA_032353885.1 Nothura maculosa | reverse complement strand
CTCTCTAGGATGTACCATACAATCCTAAGGGAATTTATGTGTAAAGCAAACTTATTTTGCTTAAAAAGAGAGAGAGAGAGAGAGAGAGAGAGATTAACTATAAATCTCTATGAAATTGAAAAGATAAATCCTTTTGCACTGAGGACTCTCCCTTTACTTCCAAAGCATCCAGACACTGTCAGTTGGAATGCAAGACAACTGGCGTATTGGCATGAGCCCGGACAATAATGCGCTAGTTGAAATTAAGCCAAGCTCAAACACCGTCTCACTAAGCTGCTGCTGTATACCACGTAATGTTTATCTGCAACATCACACACAGAACCTGTTTGCAAAGCATCTCCATCCCTCCAATTTAAATTAGCCTGGTGCACATTTTGAGACCTTTCAACACAGATGCAGATGAGCAATTATTTTAGTTGCATTCCGGCTTCTAAGATGTCAGACCATAATTAACTACCATACAGATAAAAAGTGGAGGTCAGGGACACTTCTATTAGAGATAGAAGCAGAAGAAGAGATTGAAAATTGGGAAGAAAAGTAAGAGTAAATAAATAAATAAATGGAAGGGGAAGAACGCTACTTATGTAACTGAGATACTATATACTGCAGCATTTATTTTAATTCCAAGACAGAAAGAAGTGTAAAGCAGAAATGATAGTTTGCTTGAATCTTCTTCATCAATACACTGAACAGAACAAGGCAGAACAAGACTTTCATTAACATCAGTATTTATATATCCTACATATTTAAACATGACAGCTGAACCCATCACAACTCTAGGCAGAGGAAAAGCCTAAAAATATAGGCATTAATGACAGTGAACTGAGTAATTTGCCTGACCTGAGACTATGATATGCATCAACTGCCATAATGTCATTCCAGTGTCTATTTTACTCAGGATTTTTACTTATTAAGAAACATAAAAAAAACAATTTTTATCTCCAAAGACTGACATTTAAAACCAGCCATTAGACAACTGCTTTTAATCACAACTTTATTTTGGTGGAAGAAATAACAAAGATAGAAATGATCTGAAGTGTAGATGCAGGCTGCATTGTGATGGTAGCAAGAACAGCTGTTGCAGACAGCCTTAAAATGCACGAAAAATGATGCTAGGAACAAAGATCGCAACATTTGCACAATTTCAAATATAAGCTGCAGATGTCCCATCACAGCAGAACAGCAATCAATTCTGCTATTCCAACTGTGAGGGAAGCTCCTACGATACTCGACACATTTAGAAGCTGCACTCTAGCACAGAACCTATTTAACTAAGTGAAGAAAAGCAGGGTTTAGTTAGCAAATACACTTGGGAACAGAGCTCTCTTCTTTCATTGTACTTTTAGTTCTAGCCTGCAACTGATTACAGAATATTCTGATGGGCAGCGCCATAGGCACAGGCTGTCAGGGAATGGTGATGGTTGCTCCAAAGGGATGGTGAAGCAGAAGTTTGATAACAAGGCAGGCAGAAGAGGACCTCACCAACATGGAGCCACAAGGCAAAGCAGCAAGGCTGGATCAGGATCAGGGTGAGAGACAGCCATTAGGATCAGACAGCATCCAGTGAAAACTCAACTAGTCCAACTAGTATAAGAGTAAGACAGGTCTTCATCCAAGCAGGAAATAGACAGTGGGTCCAGTGTTGGATCTGAACCAAGGAGAAAGAAGGTGGGACACAGTCATATCTGCTGTGACTGCACAGCCTCAGCTTAAAACCAGCTCCCATACGAAATGAGGGGCAGGCCCTTGTGTCTTGCCTGTTTCAATAGCTTTTATCAGCAAAGAAGCTGAACTTGGACTCACCAAGCTAAACTCCTTAACTCAGCCTTCCCTCTGGACAAGGTGCATCTCCACATGGACACGTGTTTACATTGACTGGGGAGGAGACACAGTGAATGTCTACTTCCATTTCTCAAAAGCCACTTGTGCCTCAAGCATTCATTGAAAATATTCCTTTCCTGGCACATGATATTCTAAGAGCCACAAGAGTGGAAAACCCTTTCATAAACCATGAGTAGAAATTGGACCACCATATGATTGATGGGCCAACGGCACTTCTGTCCCCTACTTCTCAAGGACATCAGTACAGACACTGTACTTTCCTGGTAGTGTAGTTGGCAGGGGTCCAGAAGCTGTAGCAGAGGCTCAGTCCTGTGGCTGTCACGGAGAATGTGGTCATGGCATGAGCATGGTCCTCCACTGAAGTCCTCCTGGGGGTTGTGCAGGGGTCTCAAAAGCATAAGAGGCTAAGGCTGTCATTTAGTCAGATAGCTGCTCACAGGAGTGAAGCCAGTATCAGAGGGATCCCTGGACAAGCCGCACTGAGCAGTGTGGTACAGGAAGCATCCACCATGGCTCCCGGGGCATGTCCTGCACTCAGACTCCGCATCTTCCCTTTCTCCAAGGAAGCAAAAAGATTCTTGGCTACAAGGATCCAACACTACCAGGTCCTTGGCTACAAGGATCCAATGACAGATTTGTGCCTTTGTAGCCAGTCAGTTCAAGGATGCAAAGAAGGAGGGAAGTGGGCAGGACGACTAAGGAAAACACGGCTAAGGGCCCAGGTGCCACGGTTATCCTAAGGGGAATGCTGTCATAAGCGAAGGGTCCACTGCGGATTCTCCTCCCATCTGTAACAATGACAGCGGTTGGAGTGGGACAGGATTGAGCGAGAATTTCAGCACCCCAGGCAAATTCAGAAGCTACAAAACTAGAACAGACTCAGGCCTCACCAGAGCATCAATCTGGAGGGTGCACCTACCAAGGAATGTGAAAGGAGGTCTACTGAATAAAGGGACTTTTCATATGCATGCTCCTGGTCATATTCCCCTTGCTGCAGTTGGGATAAAGCACTGCAGAAACAAGAGGTTTACTGAGGCAGGTAGCAATGCCATGGCCTATCTTGACCATCTGTTTCCATCTGCATTTTTTTCCTTTTTGGGCAAAGAATGCAAGCACGTGGCCTCCATCTTCACAGTCTCCTCTGCTGGCAGGAACAAGGGAGACAGATAGTGTAGACCCTAGCACCTATAAGACTTAGCATGTATATTTTCTAGCATACTGCTGAAGTGAGGTGTGAAAGCTGTCCCAGGCAGCTCTTGCATCTTAAACTGGCCAGCATCTGTGAACACAATCTTTCCTATGCCCTGTCTCCCCAAGCTTTGTCTTTCTTTATGATCTTTTATTAAGGTGTCTTGTTGGTATCCAGACCACCCTCTCAGCTACTGATTCCCACTTCGGAAAAATTTTATAGCAATTTCCTTTTTGACACAACCATCTTGAGTTCTAAAACACACTTATATTGTTCTTTAATGTAAAACCTCCCACTTTCTTTACCAGAATCATTTTATAACAATCTTGTATTTTCAGAATCAAAGTCAAACTCTAAATTTAGATAAAACATCAGTGTATAAAGCTTATATATCTTTCAAATGCTACAAAATTAACTGCATGCAACTTTGCAAACCACTTCTATTTTTATACTTTCTTTCAAAAATACTAATTACCAATACAACCATCTCTCTTACTGCAGAACGCAGCTTTGCCTCCTACAAGATGCATGAATAATTGAAACTTCCATTTTACTTCGAACTTCCACTAATAATTACCATCTAATAGCACCTTTCAAAATCAACTCAAAATGCCGAGGTCCTAAGTTTTTAAAAAAGGGTAGAAAAAAGCAGAGCACAGAAATCAAACTCATATGGATTCTTTAATACCAATATTTCTGGTGGCATTAAATGATGATTTTTTTCCAAAAGAGATTCAACAGCAACCACTGATGTGAAGGGTACCCTTGTGATAAATCTTCCAAGTCTTCCAAGACTACAACTTCCCACAGTCAAAAAGAAAGACCAGATGAAATGGAAGTCTCCAAAACCTTAACAGCCCAGCCTTAAAATGGATGCAGATAGGATAATTTGCAGATCATCAACCCCTGCAAATTATCCCATAACTAAAAGTGTAGTCTGGATAAGCTTGTAACTAAAACAATCTAAAGTTTTTAAGTATTAATAAATAATATCTAGAAAAACTGAATCTGCAGAGTTCCAAAAATGGCATTAAAAAAACACCACAGATAATTTTTGAGGTGTTTTTACAAGAAGTGTAATACAGTAGATTTATATATAAAAATACTAGAGATTTAATGTTATTGTGCAACTTAGGAAGTCAATCAAGAATTAAGCCCCAAATTCTCATCCTTGCTGTTGAGCTATACTGGGATACCTATCAAATCAGTCCATCAAAAGCAAGATCAGTAAGACTGTCCTGCAAACTGTGTGCAAACACTATATACACAAATTATTTATGTTTTTTTAATCAAGGCAACTCTTTGAACAGTAATTGGATAAGCAGACAATGAAGTAGTGACAATCTGCAGCAATGCTAGGTTTGGCTGATAATATTAAGAACTGCCAATGACTAATAAAGAAGAGCTGCTCTGAGGAGTTTTTGATTATGATTATTTTTTCTACAGCCATGTTGCCCGTATTTCTGATCCTCTTCTCAAACACTACAGCTTGCATGGCTGAAGAATAGCTGAGTGCTGCACCAGTCGAATTTGGAACCATTACCAGTTCTTTCTGGAAAGTTCTGTGTAGGGAAACAAGACAACAGTTTTATGTAAGATTTGCTGCTTCTTGTCTAAATCCTAGTCTAAATACTAGTCCCTTCAAACTCAATATGTGCCTACAAAGAGAAATTAAAACTAACTTTAGTTTTGGAAGATAACTATCTCATACTGTTTGATAGATAAACTGCAGATTTCTAGGAGCATCCTGAAAACCTTAGTTATATTTTTCATACACCATTGAATCATAACTAAATTTTAATAAAGAAATTAATAGCAGCAGAAATCTGGTGTACAAAGTTACTGTCTGGAAGAATATTCTCCTTCACAGCACTTCACACCATCATCCCATATGCCCTCCTTTAAAAACTTGCTTAAGAGTCTTGGCTTCTTTCCAGGACTGCAAAAAATCCAAATCTTTCCGTTTGACATGTTACTTCTGTAATTTAAGAATAGTATCATAAAAAAAATAATCACCACTAGGTATGTATATGAAAATAATATCAGGAGAGCTTTAAGCCATCAAAGACCACAGTGGGAAGAAAAACATCCAGGAAAACAATGCTAAACGTGTCCAACCTTAATTAAATGCAGGTCAAGAGGTGGATGTTATTATTACACACCAAAATCAACACAAAAATAAACATATTTGAAAGAAAATGCCCTAAAGCAATACAAAAACTCCACTCAATCTCTGGTTTATCATCAAAAGGTGTATTTTTATTTCTGAGTGGATCTACTTTACCTGGCCTTGGATCAAAGTATTAGACCAACCTGTAATCTATTTTTTTTTTTAATATACTTTGCAAAATTCAAAACTTCAATATGCAAGTTGAGAAATAAGTAAGAGTGTCAACAATTTCACAGGATACATGTCATATGATCTCCTTACTACACAGTCAAAGGATGTTTAAACAATTTGTCAGAAGTCTTCAATAGAAATTTACAATTATAGTAAAGTCCCTTGATAGGGATTTAACAACAAACTGCTTGGAAATTCTCTTCTAAACAGTGGATAATTTTTAGTTGCAGTTGAATTGTTTTGCTCCTTCTGCAGTCTAGGGAAGAACACAGACAGGCTTGTTCTGAAATCTGTTTGGTGCTTGGTGATGTTAGTTTTTTTTCATTAGATGAGGCAAATATATAGAAGAAAAAAATCTTAAGTACTTTCATTATCTAAGGATAATGAAAGATTTCTGTCTTCACAGAGCGCATTAGCACACACAAACAGAGCTTACTGCCACTTGAGTAACTCTTAATATAGGTGAAATAATGTGCTTCTGTCATGGAAACCATTCACTGGCAAAATCCATCAGACACTTATTCTAGCATGAATTTTGTTACATGGTAGCAGCATGACCAGGTCGGCTAAACTGCACTGGTTACCATCCAAAGCAGAACGGTAGCATGGTTTGGATTCACTTTATAAAATCATAATTGCCTCATTTCATTTGTAGTGGAATAGTTAAAACTTCAGCCTAAAGCTGCTTTAGACTTTAGATAAAAGAGCTCCCTTAAAGCTCCTAACTTTAAGCACAGAAAACTGTGCTTACTGTATCCATGCAGATGTAAATTATAATCTAGAAGTCAAACACAAGTATTTCTGGTTCATTCCTGTATAGTAAAGAAGAGATCCTACACAAGATCTGGCAGTTTGTTGAGTGGTACCTTCAGCAGAAGGGCGTTTTAAGAGCAGTGCTAAATGACTGTATTTCTTTTCCCATATCACTGCTCCATTGAAATTCTAATGGTGAAAGTCCCACTCATCTGCCCACATAACTACTCCAAGCACCATCTTATTAATCTATCTACTCAGCCCCACTTGCTTTCACACAGGAAAAAAGAGGACTTAAGAAAACACACTGGTGTTTGTTCTCAGGGGCACTCAGCGTATTCATGGTAAATTATCAGCTTAAATTTCAGCTATCGTGACCCTAAATTGGTGGTGTAGTTACAAGTGATTATGTATTTCCTAACCTTCCTGAACCTTCTGAAAATATACTTTTCATTTCATTAGGAAACATTTGCATATTAGGCAGATGCTGAAAAAATTTTAAAATCTCTCCCTATTTACTCTTTAAATTCCTACCTTAATGCAAAGATTAACTTACTCTGTTTACAACAGTATTTCTCTAATGAATGGAAGCAAAGTAAGCTTTCTGTTTTGCTTCCTTTTTGTTTTGTTCATCTACACCTTTTGTTAATTGTGAATATTTTTCTTAAGGAACATTTCTAGTAGCTGTTTTTCTCAATATTTGATTTGAGGCAACACACATACCAAAACCGCCATGGGAGACAGTGTATTTCCAAAAGAAAATTATCCAAATAATTATTTGTGCATATATTAGTGTTAAAGATGCATTAAAATGTGCAAGCCATAGCGCAGTACTACAAAATTCTACTTAAATGTGAGCAAGTTGTTATCTGCCAATGCTACGTACACTCCAACAAATATTGGAAGCCTATGAATAACAATGCACCTTCCCTTTGTACTTAGGCTTTTAGAGTGCCAAGTATCAAGAGCAAAACTGAGCTTGGGAGTAACTAACTATTGACGTGGCATGAGATCTGTTGGTCTCCCTTTATGACTACATGACTCCTGTTGAGTTCCCAGTAGCAATCTGCTATATCAATATTCTCTTACATGTATTGTACTGTACTGTGCAGTTGGGGGCAGCAAACTTAGAGATTGAAGATCGTGTTCTTGGAAGTATATGGTGAGCAGTTTCTAGCGTGGGTATTTGTATCCTCTGAAAACCAAGACACATGGCTTGAGACTTGTAAGCACATACGTGTGTGTTCAGTCACATTTGGTAGAGGCTCTGGACTAGCATTCAAACTTGATTCTTAAGAGTTGGTCCTCCTTTTTAGTTTGAGTATAGCATGGACAAGAGCAACAAAGACTTGCTCAAAACACTGCAGAGAGATATCCAGAATTGGGGACCAGTAGATATGTACAACAGAGGTGAAGTTCAAGGCTTTCTCTTTTGTACCGTGTTCAATATATTGCTTGCTAGTAGCCAAAATTAGTACTGATTTGTAATACACTGCTGTTTTCTTCACTGATCAAAGAAAGTCTTTTTTTCTCAATTTTTTTTTCATAAAATGTAGCTTTGTAGCTATATCAGAAAACTAACGAATGAAAGAATGAGAGGTAACATTACAAGAACTGCAGAAATAGAATTCTTTGAAAGGCAGGAGCAGGGAGGTTGAGGTAGGCTGAGCAGGGAGGTTGGACTAGATGATCTCTAGAGATCCCTTCCAACCATTCTGTAGGTTTATGATACACTAGCACCACAAAGTCAATAAATGAATCTTCTTTTTTCCCTAATGCCCTAACATAGTATGGAAACATAGAAGACAACACAAATAAGGAATGACAAGGTGAAATTCTTGGAGTTCTTTCTCACTTCTAAAGAAAAAAGAAAGCAGGAAGCATATTTTTTTTTGTATTGTAAAAAAACACAAAACTTGTAATTGTTATTGTAAAAAAATACAAAACCTTGTAAGCTACCTATTAGGCAGTGATACAAAAGTGATATGAAACTGAAGGTTGACTTAACTACAGATTTTATTAACTTGGACAGTTGGTATCACCTGTAAGTGAGAAAGGCAACTTCTCAATAACATGGAAAAGGCAGATGTTTAGTAAGTATTTATATGCCACAGTAGTGAAAATGCAGAAATCACATAGGATGAAATAACCCCCTGCAACTAGAGTCAAAGGAGAATAATTAACAATGTAAGCTCAAAGCAATGCTCAAGTAAGGGACTTGTGTCAGAAATTCTGGATACCTTGCATCTAAGTGCTGTAACAGGGCTGAAAAAGGAGCTCGGCACCAATACAATTGATTTTCAGCAAGTACCAGAAAAGTGAGAAAGTCTACAAAGTCTGAGAAGACTTTGTGACAGTTGAATGTTCAAGAGAACTAAAGAGAGTTATCTAGGTAATTACATAATTATAGGCTTGTCAGTCTGACATTGAGCTCTAGTAAAATAAGGCAAGAGGTGACATGAGGTTCAAGCAATTAAAATGAGGAAATAAACTAAATGACAACCTAAACAGATTTACGGAAAAGAGGTCTTGCCAAATTAATTTGATATTTTACAAATATGGAAATAGTGGCTTTAGAAGACTTGCGCTACCTCTAATGGATAAATAGATAAACATGTGGTTCTGGTACAAAGTTAGGATGAAAAGGAAGAAATAAAGTGTTTGGATGTATTTCAAGCAGTGATATAGAAATGATATTATTGCCATGTTGGATACTGATATAAATGTTCCTGGAAGAATTAGTACTACAGTATAATAACAGTAAGTTAGAGAAAGTTCAGCGAACAGCTGGAGGAACATCTCAGGGATCAGAACACACACCTTTACCAAAACATTCAAGGACATATAGACATTTATCTTGTCAAAGAAAAGTAATGAGATTTACAGAATGAGTAGCTAGCAACTCATGAAACAAACTTGATCATACATGCACCCAGTCTTCCTCATAAAGACCTAATCAAGGCAAATTATTGGCAGCTGGAGCTTTTGATTCAGATTACACCTTATTTCTCTATAAAGGAGATTATTAAGATTTGCACTGTAACTACCAAGAGTTATGGTGGATTTTTCTATCACTTAGATTTGGAACTTTTAAAGTCAGTGTTTTTGCTGGAGCAGATGCTGTTCAAACATAGCTATGGGCTTGGGAGCAGATAGGAGAATAGTAAACCGCGCTGGGTTTGTGCTGCATCGCAGATCAGGGTAGACGGCCACAATACATCTTGTTTGCCATTTAATCTATGAATCTGTGAGCAATTTCACCTCCATTTTACCTCAACAGATAGGCACTCCACTCTGTTATGAACAAAGTTCTTATATAGGTTCGTGAAACAGTAATTGTTTTGAAATACATTTCAATTTTGATGTTCAACATTCAACAAGAACTTGGAATGGCTTCATTACAATAGCAGCTCAACATCTCAGCAGTTTTAGGATACTTATTTCCCTGATTCTACTTTTCGCGCTGCAAGACAGCACTCCCTGACAGTCTATAAAGTGACCTGCAAAACTAACAAAAACATGTCCAGCCAAAGCACCATCAGCAAGTACTGCGCCTCCAAGGTCCCATGCACCATGTTCCTAATGGGCTCTGAAATACTCTCCTTCTTCTAGACCAAGACAACATCCACCCCAACAAGATCATAACATACGATCTCTTAATTAGCAAGATTATCAACGAAATAATTAAGAGATTTAATCAAAAGTAAATTTTTCCCCAGTTACAGCTATGCCCCACTCATTCATCTCAAACACTTTTCTTGGGTAAATCTCTGTATTAGTGACATGCCGCTGGCTTACAGGGAATCTTTAAATCTCTGAAAATATTCTAAGGAAGGGCAGAAGTTTGTCCTTTATTTTTTTGTCACTTAAATAATTAGCTGTTGGGAAATGTCTTCACGTAGCTTTAAGCACATCTGCATGCTGACATGAGCAGTTGCCTTGGAAACTGAGCTGCTAAAAATGCAATAAGGACACAAGACATATTAGTCAACAGCTTCAGAATTGTTCTCATCATTAAACAAACACACCATTTGTCATTTGCTACATTATTGCTCTAAGTGCTGCCAAATAATTCTGTCATTAGATGTTCTGTCCAGACGTACAAGGAACAAGAGGGTTCCTTCTGACTCGGCAGCTTCTTCTATATATTTATAGGCTTTCAGGATTATTGGGTTTTATTTTGGTGAGAGATGGAGGGTTTTGGAGGCATGGGAGAGGAGTGTCAGATTCAGGACTGGCTTATCACAGTCCTGGTCAAAGCTGGTCACTCAATTCTCTGATACCTGTGATGGACAAATAGAGAGTTAACAATGAAACTGCTAAAATGCAGGAACTCTGCCAGTGTGGCAGAAAAGCGATGGAGAAGCTTTGGCTACTCTCCCCAACAACAAGACATGAAAGTGGGAAGTCTTGTGGTGGCAGGGTGGCTTAGTTTCACTAAAATTTGCAAACAATACCCAGCTGGCTAAAGAACTAAGACACTTGCAAACACCTGATAAAGGACCAAAACTCATCTTGCTGATGGTACAAAGAGCAGATAATCTTATGGATCTCTGATGAAGTTTCTGGAAGGATCCCCTTATGAGGATGACCATAGTACATTCACATAGTCCTTCCTTAAAGGTCAAAAGGACAGAGTCTAACACTGACAAGTTGAGCAGGGATTGGGAACAACTCTTGACTCACTTCTCTGGCTGGACTGTGAGTATCTCTTCCATCCCTGGGATCCTGGGCTGAAGTGACTCCTCACAAGGTTGAGAGGCTCCCGTGAAGAAATTCCAGAATTGAACTGGAACAAGCAGTGTATCCCATTTAGTTGCACTAATTGTTAGTTGCTATTTATTACTGCTAAGCCAGTAACAATCACAACAGTTAATGGTGGCTGTTGTTATCACAAAGATCTTGTGCTGGTCAATAAAACCCACTAAATAAAGCCTAGAGGTTTTTGCCCCTCTGAATTATTTTAATGACTCCTTTAACAAGCTAATACAACTATTGGGAATGGAGTAAATAACCTTATAGTAATGTGGGTTTTTTTTATACTTCTCATTCATACAAAATGGGGACTGTGAGATGATCTCTAAAGAATGATCATTTGACCTATAAAATACAAGTTGATCGACATTTTCTGTAGAACACTGTCAGAAGAATAAAACTATTGGGATATTCAAGAAAAGGAGATAAGAGAGTGGAGATCCCATGAGCTGCACAAAAAAGCTTCCTCAGTCATTTCATCATCCACGATGATACACCAGACTGGAGCAATTACAGACCTCAACCTTCACTGGAGCACTGCTGTACTGCACACTGCCACAGAAGATGTGTGTCCATGAGGAAATCAAATGACAGCTACGAAGGAGAAACATTCTCGCATTTATGCATATAGGGAAGAAATAAACAATAACTTGACAATTTCATGGTGTTTCTCATTTAATTCTAGAAAATGCGTAATTGAAACAAGACAAAAATAAAACATAATATGACTGTTCAAAATACATCATGCTGGTGAATACATTATATCTGAAATATCACCCTGGCTTACTTCAATGTGTGGAGAACGCCATACATACAGGCATGGGTACACAAGACTAACCTGTGAAGAATCATTCTTCTGCCTGAGACATAATCCTTGGAATACCAGATTTTTGTTCTTATTATCTGTAATATGTCAAATGTGAACTAGGCTTTGAATGAATGCCTGGATGGCATCCTGAATGGATGAATGAATAAGCACATTACCATGTAAGTGATGAATTTTTGAAAGCTTTCAAAGTCCATGTATTTAGAAGACAAATATTTCCTGAGAAAAATAAAACAGTGCTCTATTAAGAAGAGCCTCTCTGGTTCAGTTGATCTTACATTAAATTCAGTGAAGGAGTCACTTCTACGTACATGCTCCTCTCTGAAATGTATCCCAGCACCCAGCAGTCAGAGCATGGGGGAGGATGGAGAACCAAATTTGATCTTAATAAAAGCAAAGATTTCAAACTGGGTTCCTCTCTTCTCCCATGAAAATGTCGTAACGATTGCGTTGCTTACAAAAGAAATGTGCTAAACTGTGTGCAGAGGTTCAAATCTGTAAAACATTCCAGTTTCATAGGGATGCAGGACAGTTAAAATAAACAAGTAACGTTTGTAGGATAGCACAGATATGAATTTGCTTTTATTTAGGCCTCTATGAGAATGACTACTGACTTATTAAAAAAGCAATCAAAGAAACAAACAAAACAAACAAAAAAACCCACTGCAATATATAAACATGGAAAAATCATTCCGAAAAACGTAAGAACACAGAAGAAACATAACAGAACAAAAAAGGATTGCAATAGCAAATAAGTACTAAAATTTAAGGGGAAATTAATCATTACTATGATGACATTACTATACTTTTAAATTACCTTATTCATGCCATGAGGGTTCAGAGAAATATCAGCCTGTTTTTGGCTTATTGCTAGTGGGGATTTACTGTGTAATTCACACAGTTCAGGTGAAATCACACCATGGCAATCTCATTCTTCTAATAATAGAACAAAGCGCTCTTTTTGCCTTTTAAATGCACTCCTCAAAGACTATTTCTGCTGCATTCACATTTTCGTAGGTACCAGTTTTCACCTCTACAGCTCTGGGAGGAATCTGCGACAAGCCTAACCATAAAACTTGCCTTGTTGGTACCAGTGCCTGCTTAAGCAGTTCGAAGTGACAGCTTCCTTCCAAATCAATGCTGTCCGTTCTATCCCAAAGCACTCAAGAAGCAGAGGAAAAAAGGTTAAGCACATAATACTTGGAGCTGGCTTCCAGCTCATCCCCTCGCTTAAGGCTTAGATGACCCAGGATGTCCCAGACAGCCAACAGAGCTCTTTGCCTTAATCCACAGCACTGCTGCTTGAAAGTAGTTCTCCATCCTCTCCCTTTACTACAGTCCCTACCTTTGAAATGCTCTCATGAAATCTGTGTTGTATATAATTCACTGCTTATGTCCTATCATGTTCTAAAGGCTTCTCTTAGTGCTATATAATCAAAGTAATATGTGTAGCTGTCACAGTTAATAACCAATTCTTCATGCTTTTTTCCTTTTTTTACTTCCGCATAAGTAATGGCAGACTGTAAAAAGAGCCTATGATGAAGATGTACCATGATGAGCCAAATATATGTATAATAAATGACTGAAACATGGAAATTGATTCTGTGTGAGCTTGCTTGTTTTTCCTTCCATCCTTCAGTATAGCTGAGAACTTTACCTCAAGGGATGCAGCAGCATCAGAACAAATTTACCTCCAGACCTTTTGATATGAAGCTCTTCCTGCAATTATTCATATCGATCTGACAAGCTTTAAGAAATAATTTCCTAATACCCTTGTATTAGCCTCCAGATGGTCTTTTGCCACAAGCACAGCAGTAAAAGACCTGCTTGGTGAATGTGTAATCTGCCATGTTGACTGCAGGCACAGAACAGACGAGACCTTCCCAGAAAGGTTCCTATGTTAGGAAGCCGCTTTAAGATGGCATCGCAGCAGTAACTGTATTGTCTCAAGAATGCATACCCAGAATCATGCAGATGGTGCTCTCAAATTGTTTGATAAAGCAGCTACACAGAATCTAAGACTGGACTCAAAAGAGGAAAGCAAGTACCAGCAGACTGCAAATCTAGCAGACCCTGAAATTCCTTGTTTATTCCAAACAGTATTTTGTAGACAACTAGTTAATGAGCTTTTAACTCTCTTTTAACTCTCTACCTCTCTTTATCTGATAGAACACAAGGAAAATATCCCTGTTGCTAGTTCACGGAGGGCCCCATTGTCAAATCCTATCGAAGACCTCACATTTCTTGTGTTTTAATCCCTCAACTGTATTAATGAGTTGTGTATTAATCCCTCCCTAACTGATAGGGAACCAACAGGATACAGATACAGCTGATTTTTAAAAGACAATATTCCCAACCCAGAAAACCCTAATAACGGAGCTTTTAATATGTTCTCATAGAAAATATTTTTCCCTGTGCCCAAAGATTACCAAGAACAAAAACAGAGACTCAACTATAAGCACTTTCTTAAAGACTGTCAATCAGGAAGCCCATAAGCCTTTTCAAAGGTTTCAGAAGATAGTTGAAACGAGCGAAACTTCAATTGGTGTTGCCATTTTCCTTAGTAAAACAGATAGTACCAACAAATGCACAGAGAAATTATATAGCTGCAATCAGATTTTGTTACCTAATAAATTCATTGATGTATTTTATTGTGTATTCAACTAATGCACAGCTATTTAGTGTCCAGTAAACACCAAATAAAAGTTAATCATCAGCTGTGCAAGGTATCTTTGAGCAAGATACCTTAAAATGTCTACCACCCTCCTTCTAGCCATATGTGCCTCTTGCATATTAAAGATTCCAGATATAGAAAATGAAAGATTTTTTTGTTTAGGAGGAAAAAAGACGCCAACGAACAATTTCCTAAAGGAACTACTTCCTGCTTTTATCCACAGCAAAGCCTTTGGCTACAGCTTCAATGAATTTGCATTCTTGTTATCTGGGGGTCCGGCACAGAAAGGCATTGACACCATCATATGATTTTGGACTGTAAAGCTAATTAAGTTTGAGAGTAATAATGTCTTTTCAGAGCCTGCTAGACAAACTGACTAATGAACCTCAGCTTGGAAAAAAAGAAATGCTGCCAAAGACCCAGAAAGAAAGGTTACAAAAGTGGAGAAGCTGTTTAACATATATTAATTTTGTGTGAAATTCAGGACAGGGAAGATAGCCTATTTAGGGCTCTATTTAAGTGCAGCAGGAATACAGGGATGGTCTGGCTCTCCTGTCAGCCTTGCAGACACCTGCACAGCAGCAGGGTTTGTTTGGGGAGTGCAGAGGGTGCAATGTGCAAACAGGCAGCATGCAGCACAGCTGCCAGTCAGTCCTTTAGCTGCAGTAACAGCCTCAGGGTGAGTATTTAGACTCTGCAGCAGTCCCTAGAGCAGGTGAAACATTACAGCTTGGTTCTAGAGACAGCTGCATTCAGAAAACACAGATCCAGAAACTATGATGAGAGCATCTTAGCTTATTTATATAGTCTATTCATCAAAGACTTGTACTAGGTAAGTACAAAGTACAAAGACCTAAAAGAAGAGCTGGGATACTGAAATCATCCACAAGTGTTACCTGATGATATCCCAGGAGCAGAGGCAATCGGGGCAGGCTGAGTGCTGATACCCCAGGATTCACCTTTCCTGTATCTTTACAGTGTCCATAAACTCTGCCTCATTGCTGAGCATCCTTTCAGACAAGCTGTTAATGCAAAAACTGCTACGCTTCCACAACACAGCCCCAGGTAAAGGCATATAAACAGCATTCACGCCTTGCATCCTGTCAGTACATCTAGCCATGACCAGAAACACAAAGGTAACCACAATAATGTATGTTATGGTCAGGGTGAAACAGCTGTATCAAGATCCTGGCTGCTGGATTCTTGATATTGGTAGTGAAGTCAGAGAGTTCACTAGATGCTTGCATATAGAAACACCCTTTAGCACTGCAACTTGTTTTAGATACCATGAAGCCAAGACAAAAACACAGAAGAGGAAATACTCTCATTTTTCTGTAGCGTTATCACTTCATTGATTCTTTCATGCTCACGAAGAAAATAACATAATAAAATCAGAAGCCAGGCTACAAAATAAAATATCTTTCATAACAACGTGAACAAGATAGCCTCAAAGATTTATGCTTATAGCATCTCCTACAATATGACTGTAGAATAACATGGCAATATGTTTCTAGGTGATATTTTAACAGTTTTAATGGAAAGACTGAGCAATAAACAGTGTTGTCAACTCTTTAGTGCTGCCATTTCAGGTCCTGGTGGAGGCACTCCCTTAATTACACAATAAAATCCAGACTAAATATAGGATTTAAGTTCTCCATAAGAATATCCACTGACTAAATACCTTCTGCCCAAAAGCAGTAAATCAGAATTTTAAATAATAAAGAAGAGATTTTTTTCTTAAGTTAGAGAAAGCTGTGGAAGCATTTGGGATGTTCAGGAGTGTGGGTCCCCTTTTTCTTTTCATCCTGGAAAAATAAAAATGAAAAAAGATGCATTTTCCAGTGCGCCTCCTCTCCAACAGCAGTGCTGAGAAGGGAAGGGAGGAGCTGGCTGCATCTGAACTACTGCAAGCAGCGCTGAACGGAGGCAAGGAAGCAAATTGCTCCTGAGATCCTGAGGTGGTCAAGGCACGCAGGTGCTGGATCAGACTCTGGATAAATCTGCTGGGTATAATCAGTGTTTGAAAACCAGCTTCTGGCTCCTTCTCCTAGGAAATAGCATTGCAGAAAATAGCATGAAGAAAAAAGTCATTGTAGACTAGAGGAACAGAGGAATTAATACTTCTGGAAGATGCACAGATGTAAACGGGTGCTAAAAATGTCCATTTCTTTTTTTAACACCATGATTATTTGGATCCTGCTTGAGCTTTAACTTTGTCATTAACTGCACTGTATCCAAAACCCAAGCCATATTTTTCAGTGCTAAACTGTTACAAAAGTATACACAGAAAAAAGGCCAAGAACCCAAAGGAACTCTAACATGTTTACATGCAACCCAACTGCAATGATGCCAAGTTTAAATGACAAAACAGAACAAGATATTTTGGAGCTGCAGGATGTTGGCACCACCATGATTTCATTCTAGATGTTTGCTGAAACTCTCCATGGAGAAGATAGAGAATTCTAATACAATGGTGTGATTACAAAGTAAAGTAAGTTAAAAAAAATATTTCTGAATTTTATGAATAGAAGCACACTCCCAGATATAATCCCTCATTGCCTGTTTTTTCTAAGCATTGGAACTGAGAGGAAGGAACTGTGAACTCTCATGTTTCTGGGCACCTCACCAACAATTCATAGAAATACCATGTTTAACAGTATTCCCAAGACCTATGCTCTGTTCTCACCGCCCCAGAACCAGCCAGGTTTAATTTCAAAGCATTTCTTGATGATAAGACCTTTGGGAAAAAAGGAAACAAAAAATTATTGATTTGACAAGAGCAGTGAAAACTGCATGCAAGTATTAAACTCCACGCAGACGGGCAACAGACTTAGAAGACATAACCTTGTGCAGATTCATCCTTGAGCAAGACTAACGAGGCAGGCATTTGTCTTCCAGAGCAGAAACTACGCAGGATGTCTCCACAGTACTTAGTCAAATCTCTTAGGAAACAGATCTAAAACAACTAAGTGCACTCAGTGGAATATTTGAGCAACTAAGAGGAAGCCTAAAAAAATGGGAGGGAAGGCAGGTATGCCTTAAACACCAGTCTTAAATGCCTTCCAGTCTTAAATGCTTCACTCCAAGCACTTAGTCTAAAGCCTTCAGATAACGGAGAAGAAACAAAGAAACAAAGTAGGATTTTTCTTTTAAATATCAAATAGACGATGGCAAGACCTTAATGGCTAAAGGAAATACTCCCTTTCCTCAGGAATGTGTTCTTGCCACCAGGTCAAACTGTTTTGGACAGCAGCACTTAACGCCATAGCTGCTTCACCTTGAAAAGCACAATACAGATGATGATGATTAGTAGTAGTAGTAGTAGTTTAGAAAGCCAGATAACGTGAAGGATCATAATTTTCTAGCCCAATTGAATACTCAAGAACAAGGAAGCCTTTGATGTCATCCTTTGGTACTCGTTTTTTTTTATTATTAATTTTGAATTTGGTAAGCCAAATTAAATTGGTGGTACTCTGACCACAGAAATGCTACTTTTATACATTGGGGGGCAATCTCAGTTGAAAACATGAAGTACTTCCAAGTCTAGGGGATGCTGAGCATGTTTAGAACAGACAGCCTGTGTTTCAGTTCCAATCCTGTAAGTCCATCTTTCTGGGAATGTATGTGATTTCCACCCTTGCAACCCGTGATTCATCTACAAAAGCACAAAGAGAAAGCCAGCATGATAATGTTACATTTATTTAATTACATGTCTCTCCATTTTCCTAGAATTCTATTAAGTAGTCCTTGATATTAACTACCAGTTAAAACCTTTTTTTCTATTATTTTTTTTAAATAGGGAATGATTGCTAGTGAATCATGGTCTGCAATACTTGGCATCCTCAACATGCTAAGTTCAGTTATTTTTGTCTTAACCAGGTAAGAAGTTGATAAAAATCATGAATCAAAATGTTGATTTCGACTAGAATTCTATTCATATACTGATTTTTTTTTCAAAAATTTGTTTTAAAAATCTCCAGGACTGATTTCTTTTTGAAATCAAGAGGATAAAAAAAGGGAGCTGTTGTAAAATCTGCTGTCAAAGTGAACAGTATGTTTATGGCTCACTTTCTGGCATGCAGCTAAGAGAGTCGGCTGATGAGAAAGAAACAGTGAATCCAGTGGCAAGGTACTACAACATAAAGCAAGACTATGAATTTTTGCAGGTAATATGACAAGCTTTTTACCTCCAAAGTTTAGTGTAAGCTAGCCAAGCAGACACTTAAATACATGACTCAAAAACTTACTACTGCTTCTCCTCTATTTTTTCCCCTTTTGCAATGCAACTTCCAGTAAAGACTAGCTCTTCATTACACTCATATCCGTAATGGTATGAATGCAATTGTGCTCAACATGCACTTCCTTTTACTCAGTTTTACTACTAACTATCTAACCTCATGAAAAGAGCAATCTTAATGACAGAACATGTCTATTAGTATCTCCATCAGCTTAGAAGACATCCACAGCTGTTAAAATGCCTGACCTATTTTTGAGAGGGAAAAAACTGGGAAACAGAAATGATAGTTTATCATGTCCTATAAGAAAGAGGGAAGGTCAAACTGAAATTAGTTTGGGTAGGCATGTATTAATGCAATACAGAATGAAAACTAGAGTTGGAAACTTCACACAAACTGCAATGAACGAACTGTATCTTACAAAACACGTAGCTCATTTGTCTACTTTTCACCTCATTCCTAAATTAATATATACCTGATTTTGGGACTCCCTCTAGCTTCTGAGGACAGTTCTTTCTGTTTAAAAAATTAAGTATTATTTCATGGGAAACACTTCCTATATTTCTGGTTTGCTCATTGCCCTGAGCTGGGCATGGAGAGAACTCTAAATTACTCTCCTGATTCATTTTTAGAATTAGAACAATGGATCAAGGCAAAATACGCAAGATATTTTTTGTCACCAGGGAATCAGTCTAACTAGTGCCTGAAAGACAAATATTTCTGAGAAAACACTCTTCACACACTGAACAGTGTGGATTTTATTCACAAATTTACTTTTAGAAAAAGAGTTCATAAACCAAAAGTGTCACCCGCTTGTGTATCTTCTAATGACAACAGAATTTCTCCCAGATTATGCCCTTTGATTTTCATATATCCATGCACACAGATGTGGGTGTGGGAAGGACTTGCAGATTCGCAGTCTGGAAAAAAAACAAACGTGATTAGATAAAACCTACTGCTGATACTGAGACTAGATACCTACCAGGTTCTAACCTGCTTCCATTGTCCTACACAAAGAGCACTCATTTTCTGATTTCTAGGACAAAACTGAAAATTCCTGACAAAGTTGTTCCTGGAAAGAAAGAGTATATAAGCCTCTCTGTATGCTATTTTTAATTAAACACACCTGAAGGCAATCAATATGGTAACATTTCAAAATGCTTTTCACTCCTATTATCAGGGTAAAGTTACTGTGCCTGGCTAACATTCAGGATGCAGAGTTGCAAAACGGAGGGAGCAACCTGAATTTTATGAAATCTGTAACAGATTTTTCTGATATCCTTTATTGCATCAGTGAGTTCCCTCTGCATCAGTAGACCTGTTCAGGAGTAAAGCACAGAAACATATCAAGTAAAATCTTCTATATATCTCAAAATGTAATTCTACTATCACATAACATGATCTTTTATTTTAATAAAGCGATAGACCTGCTGTATTTATTCTGCATTAATATATTGCTTTTATTTCCTGGCAAGGTGTGTAGTAACTATGAAATATAAGCCCAGAGGAAATATGACCACAGCCCCCTAATGTCCATTTTCAGAACTGGTTCAAATACTGGGGAGACCCAGTACTGAGTCACCTTTCACCATGTGTCTGGCTTAGGATCCTGTGTTAAAGAAATAACCTACAAGTCCTCCCAACCCTATGTCCTTTCAGAAGGTAACTCAGATGAGCAATGTATTGACAATTTGTAATGAATGATAAATGTTTCTGGAACTAATGCTTAAAATGGAGCAAGCCTTAACAAGAAAAGAAAAAAGGAAAATACACGGGAGAAGGAAAAAATACTAAGTTATCACAATAAAAACATGGATATCAACACCGTGGTAACATGTGAGCTTGGCAAGTCAACACATGGAAATGAGTGAGCAGGATCCTTTCTATTCATGGTATTTGAGGGGAAAATTAGGGAGGTCTAAAGGATGAGCATCTGTGAGAAGAACTGAGAAAGATGAGCAGTATTTACAAACAAGCAGACACAACAACTGATTTCACCCTTAAGACAGGCTATTTTAAGCCAGTGTCATGACCAAAAGGCAGATGTGTATCCAAGTGACTGAAATGCTGCAGTCCTGCTTCCAAAACCAGGGCAATCACTTTCTGATGCAATCACTATCACATACCACACATACT
>JAUBOD010000824.1:0-11162 GCA_032353885.1 Nothura maculosa | reverse complement strand
GACTCTCTCCAGCAGCTCCACATCCCTCTTGTACTGGGGAGCCCAGAACTGGACACAGTGCTCCAGATGTGGCCTCATCAGGGCTGTGTACAGGGGGACGATCACCTCCCTTGACCTGCTGGAGACGCTTTTCGTAATGCACTCCAGGATCCCATTGGCCTTCTTGGCCACTAGGGCACCCAGCTGCCTCATGGTCAGCTTGTCATCCATCACAATGCCCAGGTCCCTCTCTGCAGGACTGCTCTCCAGAAGATCAGTCCCCAGCCTGTACTGCTGTCTGGGGTTATTCCTCCCTAAGTGCTGAACTCTGCACTTGCCCTTGTTGAACTTGATGGGGTTTCTCACTGCCCAGTGATCCAGTCTGTCCAGGTCCCTCTGGATGGCAGCATAGCCCTCAGGGCTATCAGCTACTCCTCCCAGTTTGGTATTGTCAGCAAACTTGCTCAGGGTGCACTCCATTCCCTCATCCAGGTCTTTAATGAATAAATTGAACAGGACGAGACCAAGGACTGACCCCTGGGGGACATCACTAACTACAGGCCTCCCGCTGGACTCCACACTACTGACTATCACTCTTTGAGCCCTCCCATTGCGCCAATTCCTAATCCACCTCACCATCTACTTATCTATCCCACACTGATATGCTTGCAGAATTTTCTTGCCCAGTCCAGTTTCAACATTTCCTATACTTTAGCCTTGTGAATTTGAAAATGCACTCTGAAAATCACATTTAGATTTAGATCTTCTTCTTCACACACACTTTAAAGATGCTATAGAACGAGGCTAATTTCTAGCTTAAACCAGGATGCATTTGCCCCTTTTGTTAGGAAGGGGACATCTGAAAAGTCTCCTTCGGTTTTTGCTGAGTTTGAACTACTAGAAACTCAGACTATTAAACACAAACAAGGACTCTACTCAAGGATCCAAATAAGGCAGTATTTTGATAGTAGCAAAAGCTGGGAAAAATATACATTAGCTAGGGCAGCTTTTGAGCTGACAAATTCAGAACAATTGACAGGCTGAGAATCAAATCCTACCAGCACAAGGGTATCAGGCAATGTGGAACAAGTTATACAGCATTCCCATCCTATCCTGCACCAAACCATAAAATGAAATAAAATGCAAATTATAGCATGCAATAAAATGGTTCCTCATTCAAGCTCTCTTTCAGAACACATCCTTTCTAGCCATTTTAGGGAGAGCAAAAATAAGCATCTTTTAAAAATTGCTGTTCATGTGCACATTTTGCAGTTCATTTAATTTTGGCGCAGTAGACGAGAGATTTTCATCTCATCTACTTTTCATCTATAGGACATGCATTTTACATAAAATGTTTGTATGGATTTTCAGTATTAAATCTGGATTTTAAAGTCTATTATGTAAGAGAAGAGAAAAAAATCTCCAATTTTGATGGGCTTCATAAAATTTAGAGGATTAATCTCACTTAAATAAAGGTTAAGTAATCCCACAGGGCATACTGCCCATTACTATTTTAAATTTTTCTTCCTTCCAAATGATATTTATAATAAACAGTTTTATACAATAAATAGTTAAATGTTAGTATTGCCTCTAAAAATCAAGCTGGTATCAGAGATTAGAATATTATTATAGTTCACAAAGTGCCTACACTACATGTCTATGTGCTGCCTTGTATTTAGTTCAGAAGGACGACATTAGGTCAAATACTTAATCAAGTTGTCTGTTTTTTATCAGTCTGTGCTATAACTTTTACATTAAGTATGGTTTAATATCTAATTGATTCTTATAATTTTTAAGTAAATCATGCCTCAGGTGACTTGTAAAGCTATTTGGGCAACTGAAAGTATTGCAAGTGCATTATACAGAAAGAAAATTCATGTTCCCCATTTAATAATCCCCAAATGGTTTTCAAAGAACATTGAAGGGCTTGGATCATGGAACACAATATCTGAAAGATAGAGCAAGCACAAAGGCTGGACTGCTATTTATGTCATTCACAGAAAGATAAGTAACTTGCTCCCTTGTTTTCCAGGCCGTTCTGCTTTCTCTGCATGAGGCTTCCATATTATAGCTAATTAGAGGACAAAAAGGGAGTTTCCTTTTTCTATGTTTATGCTATGAAATCAACGTCATACACCTTACTTGGTTGCAAAATGCAATTATTTTGCTTAAATTACACTACAGCAAGCTTCTGGTATCTAACTTACTAAACAGTGCTCTGAAGCCAAGTTACTGATCAGTCTGAACTCCGGTAGGTTTTCCTGTATTGATTGTGCCATAGTTCTCCTTATAAAATCCTCCATAAGAAACAGAAAATTATTTTATTACAACAACGTGGTGCATGTTTGTGCATTTTTGCATTTATACTGGAGAATAAAATAACAAGTTTAGTAATAAGGGTGATAGCAACAGCCAGAAATCAAATACATCTCATTCAGTGATCCATCAAGCTGGGAAAGTCCAAAACTTTTTTAAGCAAAGCTAAGTCAAAAAGAACTCTTGTAAGTCAGTCTGCAGACAAGCCACTTCATGTGAACAGATCTAGTACTGAATGATATAGGGCCCAAGCATGTCCAAAACCAAGAAAACAATAGCAATATCTTCTGTTCAAACTTACACTAAAGGGTAAGTTCTATTCAGAATGTCTAAGAAAGCAGAACAGCAGGTAATGAAGCTTTTCTCTGAAATCAGTCAGGAATACCAGTAAACTACCAATTACTCAATGTCCCTTTGCAATTGGAAAGCTATGTTGTTCCTTCTGGTATTTTTAAGAACAGGAGAACAGAACTGTTCTCGGTGTCTTTTTTATACAGTTACAGGTAGAGTAGTATGCAATAGCTTTTCTGTTTCACATGTTTATCTGCATTTTGGTATGTAGAAAACGTGTACAGTAGTATACAGTAAGCATACAATGTTCTCTTTACCTTCCAGGGGATATTCCAAATAGTATTTGACTCAAAAACCACTGATATGAAGCATTTGTGTAATACATAATAATAATAATAATAGCACTCCACTAGAGAATAAACAAGAGCAGATTAGAACTGAGCTACATATTCCAAATTAAGAGGGGAAAAACTATGAGAACAACAACAAAAAACTACTTCTGCTCATATACCAACTTCTAAGGAAGTAAGAAAGACAAATTCTCTCATTCCTTCATCCACATAGATCTACTCATATGTACTAAATACATTTTGGACATTATTAAAAAATTGAATGTACTTTTTAAAGATCGCATTACCACTTAAGTAGAAAACAAATTAACATTCTTCTTTGAAGATAGATTTTGTGTATTATTTTGTAATAATTTCCAAGTGAATTCCTTAACTGCTTTGTGATCCTGAATTCAGAAATTCAGAAAATCACAAACTGCTGTCTGCAACGCAGCTTCAAAGCTATAAAAAAACAGCACTAATTCAAAATTATGACTCACAATATGTTCCCGCTATCTGCACTCATTTTAGAAAAGTGATGAATTGATGACAGGTGTCAGTTTGTACTTCTTGAAAGAAAGATCAGATGGTAATCCAGATTGGAATTATACTGGAGGTCAAGTAAGAAAATAGTCTAGGGTTTAAAAGACTCTAAAGAGCCATTTGTACAAAAGTGTTTCAAATAAATGCTTACTTTTAATTCTACCTTTGCTATGATATGTAGAATGACATCTATTTGCTTTCTACAAATCACCACAAAGCAGAAGGGCTTTCCTACCTTCACTTGTGAAAACAATTCATTTTTTAACTACAGAATAACACCTTTTACTGCAACCATAAAATCAGAGTGAGTTAAATTATCCGAGAAACATGCATTTCCTAGAACATTATGCATATATGACTCTTACACATTTCAAAAGAAATCTCAAAGCTAGGGATAAAAGATTTGCGATAACTGAATTAAAAAAAAAAAAGAAATAAACACCTTAATTGCATTAGAAAAAGAAGTGTTCCTGGTAACAGTCAGTATAGAGGCCATACTTTAAAGATTATCCAGCTTTCCCTTGTCTCTTTGCACCATGGATGAAATCACTCCCTAGCAGCGTCCGTGTCCTTTGTGCCGCAGACGCTGTTCCTTGGCAACCAATGCAGACAACCGAGTTGCCACAGAAACGGGAACAACTCATTTATTAAAAAAAACCCAAAACTGTCAAACAAAGCAACAGTAAAGGCAATACTAAACAGGGTATACTCAGTATTATGTCCTCAAAAACTCTCCTCATAAAAAAAATAAAAAAGGACACTGAATTGTAGTAAAATTGGGGTTTAGAAAACTGTTCTATTGCATTGGCAGTGAGCAGTCCTTTCCTTTTTTTTTTGTTCAAGTTGGCAAATATATCTGAAGATTTATACTGCAGTTGAAGAGGCACATTATCCATTTCAGACAGGAATTTCTCTTTTAGAGGAGGACTGAAGAAAGAAGGCATGGAGTAACTTGTTTAGGGATGTGCCCGGGACATTTGCAAGCTGGATAAAACAAATGTTCACATATTGAAGAAACGAGTATCATAGCTCATTAGACTTAAGGAATGTTTATTCAAGCTTTATTTATTAGTAAACTAGGATTTACTAGCAGAAAAGTACTTTATCTTCTTTAGCAATTAAATCTCAGAGAAAAATGTCAGAGACGGTCATCTACTGAATGTATTTTAACCACTTTTGTGTGTGTGTGTGTGCATGTACATACACATGCTGAGAGCACATGAGGAATATGTTTTTAACAATTAATGTGGGGTAGGGGGAAAATCACATGCTGCATTTGCCAAGAAAAGAAATGAAAATAAAAACAAGTGTTCTCTTCAAAGAGAAAACCAGCATGCTCAAGCTCCCTAGCCAGGGTTCAGAACTACTCAGGATGAGATGCTCAACGGGAAGAGAGATAAATCATGGCAGAGCGCATCTATTTGGAGAGAGAGAACTCCTGAGGGCAGGCTCCCTCCTAGGGGGTACCATCCTCCCCATGACACCTCGGCTGCATCCATCTCCACCTGAGGAAGAACTTCTTTCCTGTGAGGGTGACAGAGCCCTGGAACAGGCTGCCCAGGGAGACTGTGGAGTCTCCTTCTCTGGAGATCTTCCAAACCCCCTTGGACACAGCTCTGTGCCCCATGCTCTGGGTGTCCCTGCTGGAGCAGTGGGGTTGGACTAGATGATCTCTAGATGTCCCTTCCAAACTCAACCATTCTGTGATTCTCTGATTTCTCCCACTTTGCTACACTTCCACTGGGCAAGAGAGAGCAGAGTTGAGCTTAGCCAACTATTTTATTGACTTTCTGCCCAGGACTTTTGTGGTGTATGGTCAGCTGGCCAAACAAAACATAAATGAACATAAATGAATTCTCCCTGCACCACCTCTATAAGGATAAAGGCAAATGGCAGCACTGGGGGCATCAGCCTGAGGCTTCCTTATCCTGCCATAAAAATCCACAAAGTCACAGAAACTACAACTCATTTTTGTAGTCACAGAAACTACAACTCATCTTTGTAGTTAGACTTAACTAGACTAACAGCTTCTAAATGAATTATGAAGGGACTGAAAGAAAAACAGTCCCTGTATTTAATTTTTTTGGGAGACTAGATTGAAACTGAATGCACTGGTAAGTTTAAAAGGACATGGACGGGAATTCCTGGTCTTCTGTTGAAGCTCTTTGCAAGTCAAATAAATTAATCATACAAATGTAATCTTTCCAAGTTACTCAATGTATTGGGAATACCAGTAGTTTCACTGATAGTTGGGATTGTTACCAAGATTTTCAGGTGTGTAAGACACTCTGGAGCCAAAGGAAAGCAACTGCTCATAAATGCTGCACATCAGTAATTTTTTGTGGATTAAAAAAGCATATATGTGCATCCTAAATAAACAATCGCCCTAAATCTGCTATTTTAATGCCTTAGCTGCTATATGAACAACAAAAGACTGCCTGGGGATTCCAACAGCTCTAATACAATGACTCACCTATAGGCCTGACAAATGTTCCTAGTTACTGATTCTCTGGAGAGTTTACAAGGTGTGTATGCTTAAATTTTAACCACTCATTTGAAGCTTTAATGCATGAAGTACCATCGTCTGCAAGGTTCTCTCTACTATGAAGATCTAACCAAGACTCAACAAAATTTAAGTTAGCCTTAGAGAAACTTCAGATGCAAAACAAGATGAGAAAAAAAAATGAATTCTTTTAACGGGACACTGAACAGCACAGGATCTGTGGTTGTAGACTGAAATTCATTTTATAGAAATGCAGGAAGTTATCCAGCTATCATAGTCTTTTTGTACTTGAAGTACTTGCCTATTCAGATGCCACAGAAAAATTAGAAATTTTACCATCTTAGCATACAGCCAAAAAAAAAATGATTATCATTCCTTTTTATCTCCTTAAAGATTGTGTGTTCTACAATGTAAGATTTTTTCTTTATTAACATGAGGCTGTTGGGTCATTTCATTGAAATGCCTGGTTGTGCATTTTCCAATTTGCAAAGGAACATGTGGACTCACACTCTGCACCAGGCATTCCTAGCGCTCTTCAAGTGAGGACATGGTCAATTCACAAGTCTTCTTAAACTACCCATGATCTCAAGAAGTATAAGGCAGTGAATACAATTCTACCAGCATATCTGACCTGAATTATACTTTAATAGTACGTTGAAAATTGAGTTGTAAATCCTAAATTCATGCAAGTAATGAAGGATACTGAGCCCATAGGTATCCTGGCAAACAGAGATTACAACTCCAATTTGTTATCAAACCATTCATTATCTTATTGCAACAGGGTTCCTAGAATGATTCAAATTAAACCAAAAATTCAGTTTACTGCTTATTTGAAGAGCATCTTCATTTCTAATCCTGAAACATCTATTGGATTAAAGATCCTCTGTCATTTTGAAACATAAGCAAGATCAAGTATCCCAAGGATATCTACTTCCACATTTTTATATTGAAGCAATATATTTCAACAGCTCAAAAGATGAGCAGCATCGTCAAAATACTGTCTCCGTTGGTGACATTTTTTTCCACAGCCTGAAGAGATTTCAAGAAATAACTTGAAGCAAATGGCAGATTGTTTGCATATATATGTAATGGAGCAAGGTCAGGGAAGAATTGCCCTGAACCTTCCAGTGACATTTTTCTCTATGAAGAAAAGGCAACAGCTGTAAATGCTGTCACATATATGAAAACTGTGACAGGTGGCTCCATAAGAAAATAACTAAGGGCTGGTCCAGAAAGGTTCTGCTCAGTACTCATTCCTAAAAGAATCAAACCTCACAAAACCAGGGAAATTCTCAACTATAGGAAGAAGCAAATAGGGGAATCCCCCTCATAAAATAAACTAAATGGTAGAGCAGAATGACAAGTTCACACTCACATTATATTTATTGGAAGGAAGGCAGCAAAAAACTCCTGAAACAACCCCTCCTTCATCCTTCCCCCCAATTCACTTACTATGAGCTTCAGTCAAAAAGAGTATTCCCAGCTGTTTTGCAATGTTAAGCATGCCCAAAAGCTGGTGGTTTTGATTTCTGCATATAACAATTCAGAGGCAGGTGAATGAAATAAAAGGTTTGAAGAAAGTATTCAGAGGGTTGGAAGTTTTATGAATGAGAGTACTAACAAAAATAGATTAATTTAGGTTGTTATTCCATCACAGCACTGTCACAATATCTGAATCCTGTTAGCATTAGCCAGTTGGTTCCAAATGCTCTCACAGCACTTCATCTTTTCTGAGAAAGAAATTTTGAGAACATGAAGCCTAGAGTATGACTTAAAAAAAAATAAAAAAGAAAAAAATCCCACCTCTTTAAACTAATTAATAGTTTGTAATTATTAATTCCTTTGATAAAATTTCTATTTTAAAAGTCACTAGCTTCAGCTAAGGCTTTGCCATATTAACATCTGAAATATTGACCAAGCTTATTGAGGCTTGCTGCAGTAAGATTTAGAACTTCAACCTCACCATACTGCTAACAATTTCACAACTTGGATGAATATGACAGCCAGAGTCTGGGAGTTTATCTTATCTTACAGCCAAACTTACCCAGACTTTTACCACATAAGATAACTCCTCACTATGTGGAAAGACTTAAGACTGATCACGTGCTCAGAAGTGACCTACATAGTTGTGTATATGTTCTGCAAAGTCAGCTTTTGGACAAATCCAACCCACTGGATACCTACTGGACTTATACAAGATATTCAGATACACCACATATTGTGTGGATGCCAAAAGGTTCTGTAAGTTACTTTTCACATTGGAATTATTTCCTCCATTTGGAAATGGAGGAGTATCTACTCTTCCAAGGTGTCTGGTATTCTCTGTTCCTTCGTTGGGATGCATTACTTGGAACATGACATGAGAAACTTAATCGTCCCTCTGCAGTGCCCCCCAGTATTCCTTCGCTCCCAGGGCTCCTGTGGGAGTTTCATGGGTCTGTGGATCAGGGATTCCTCCTGACCTGCATGTAACACTGACACTTACATGGAAACTCCACAGGATGGCTTTTTGGTGCTGCTTCAGGAGCTCTGCACTACTTCCTTTGCCCCACCATTACACTCCGTCAGTGCCATCTGTGACCATTTTGTACCGTCCTCTCCACCTCCTTCCACAGAGCTGTGGTTTTCTGCTTTCATGCTGATTTTTATGTTCATTGTTAAATAATCAACTTACCATTCTCTAAGTCTCTCTTTCAAAGTGATTGACCCCTGCTTAATTAAATACTAATTAAAAAAGGAAACATGCACCTTGCTAAAGACAAAATCCCTCAGCCTGATTTTGTGTAAGCCTCCTTCCTCCAACTGAACCGTTATCTGGTGCTTTCTGCCTAACCTTGACCATGACTGAGGGCAGAAATAACGTCTGTCTTTCTAATGTTTGTAATGCAGCAGAAAACCTCATGCCTCACGAAACTGGTTCAGAACTCCAGTTTTCACTTCCACCAGATGAAGATAAAAATGACTTGGTACGGTTTCTAAATTGCTCAAAGAAGTTGGTTTTGTTTTTGTTTTTGTTTTTTTTTTGTACCAAATTCAATGAGTAATCTTTAAAAATAAATAAATAAATGAATAAATAAACGTTAGCATAGTTGGTACAGGGTTTCAGTAAGCCTTGTTGCCAAAGAGCAGAAACTATCTACTGTATTTGAGGAATGATGACGATAATCTCTCAGACTGACTACTCAATGATTTGGGACACAAATCCAAACAGATTGCAGTGAGGATCTTTGGAGGAAGATGTTGCAGATCTCAGGGATGTTAAGTGGTTAACATCCTGGCTACCACAGAACACACAGACACACCACACACTCCGCCACCATGTTAACAAAAACATGAAATCTCATGACTGCACAAAGTTATATGGTACTGCTTCCTACGTGGTGCAGCATGACTTTCAGTTGTTCTTCTCCCTCTATAAGATTTTTGAGAGCAGTTCCTGGTGTATGCAGAGTGAGATGACTAGCAATCACCTGGATTTGGCACAAGAGAAACCAGAGCTTAGTTCTCTTTTCTAGGACAGTCTTCATCCACCTGCAGATGGACGGCTTCATTGTGACAGGGATGCTGCATTTAAAGGCTGCTCTTCTTAAAGTGTCACTGAAGATTTCCCTGAAAAAGGAAAGTGTCCTCATTTCCTTCGCTTCACCTCATTTTCCCCCTTCCCCCAAAAAACAACCACCGAAGTATAAAATGCAATGTTCTAGACACAAGAATCCTATAGTTAGTTACCTCTTCTTAAAGAAGCTTTAAATAAAGCAGCAGTATAATTAGCGTTGAAAGCATTTTTCATGCAGCTGTTTTTCCTGCCTCAATATACATAAGACAGTATTTTCTTATAATTACTTCAACATATCTTTAGCGACCTACAGTTTAATATTTGATCCAAAGTTTAATATTTAGTGATTTTAAAATGAATGTTCAGCTTCAGCACAATATTTCTTACTCAAAACCTAATGAAACTCTGATGAAAAAATTCAACTGAATAATTTGCTGCCAAAAACTGAAGTTTTTGTGAGAATGTATTCCTTTTGACAAATTTTTCTCTCAAAGTATTATAGATTTAACTATTGAAGTAATTACATATCCCTAAAGAAGTTTTTTTTTTCCTTTTAATTCTTATGTTATAAAAATGGAGTCCCAGGGTGACTTTATTAGACAAGTTACTTGGTATGCCCTTCCCTAAAGGTACTGAATATAAGTTTGCCAAATACAAGGCAAAAAGGGCAAAGTTAAAGTATCAATGTTCCTGGTTTTCAGACAGCTAGAAGAGCCCCAGTCTTCCTCTTTCATGCATTCAGACGCTGTGCCTCCTCTCAACCCTTGCTCGCTATGCTGAGAACATTCACTTCTAAGCTTACTCTCCGTATTGCCCTCACACATTTGTAAGATGCAGAATTTTTGTTTGCTTATGCCAGGTGCAAAAAGCAGATGTTACCAATTGCTTTTACAAAGATCATAATCAACTGTACAACCAGTAGAAATTTCTTCCTTACATCCCACTATTCCACTATTTCTTAATGATGAAGTGCTCAATACTTCTTTTGTTAAAAAGCTTTAGATATCATGCTTACCGCACTGTCATCTGGGTTCTGTTTCTCCATTTCTGATGAACCGTTTGATTATTTCTTCCAACACAAATATGCTTGATATTTATCTTATTAGATTTCATATTGAATGCAGTCCCTGTTCCCAATTCATCGCAATCAAATCAAATGCTATTTAAACACCGTGCTTGATCTGCTTCAGAGTAGATGTGTTGTGGTTTAGAAACTAAAATGTCTATAGAGCCATATTTTTTCCTTAAACCCTGTAAGCTTTTTTCTTTTTCAGAAAGAAACTGAACACTGAGTGCACCACAGCAAAGAAGATACTTTTAGGTAGCAAGAATAAAAGAAAAGATATATATTAGCATTTCAGATGGCAATAAGAACTACTCAGACACCACGGAACAGAGAAAGTCTTTATATATTCAGGAATATTCCCCCCAAACCCAAGGACTTACATGGAAACTATACTATCACAGAATCATAGAATCCTTAAGGTCGGAATGGACCTCTAGAGATCATCTAGTCCAATCCCCTGCTCCAACAGGGACACCCAGAGCACGGGGCACAGGGTGGCATCCAAGTGGGTTTGGAAGATCTCCAGAGAAGGAGACTCCACAGCCTCCCTGGGCAGCCTGTGCCAGGGCTCTGGCACCC
>JAUBOD010000819.1:8101203-8130959 GCA_032353885.1 Nothura maculosa | reverse complement strand
CAGTGAGAGCGACTGATGAGTGAGGTGGTGGAGTCAAAATAAATTTGTAAATGGAAAATCTCACTGGTAGCTGAGAAGTTATTGGATGGGAGCTAAACTCAGTAAAGGCAGATTTAATGTTTCATTTATGTATGCTTTTTGTTATACTTTGATTATATTTACATTTACATTATGATTTATTTTCTTATGCTTCCCTGCATTTTTTTAAAGACTTTACTCTAGTTTTGGTGTTCCTTTTCTTTTCTAGATGGTACTTGTTACTTTTACGATCCAGCAGTTGTATACCCAGGGATGGTGAAGTCTATTGCAAGAGCTTCTATAAAGGTTGATAAACAAGAAGACTACAGAATCTTATGCTTTAGTAAATAAAATATAAATGATTTACTCAGTATTTCCAGAAAGTTGAGTATGGAAGGCAAAACAGAATGAATATAATCCTTTTGTTCCCTTTCTTTTATTTTAATGAAAAAATATTCCAAAGTGTGTTTTGAAAGTTATGCTCTAACTAAAGATCAAAATCTTTTTTCTGTTTTTCACTTGTAGTTTGAAACTAAAGAATTGAAAGGTTATGAAAAACAGAAAAATGGGTAAGAGAAGTTGAAATTTGCTTCCAAATAAATCATAATTACTTACAATCACTGTAGATAGAAAATTTTTAAATCATTTGACAGTTTTGGGAAACAGAATAAAGTAAGTTTGTTTTGCATACAGGGAGATATGAGCAACACTCTATATGCATAACAAAAATATGTTGTTTTTTGGCAGTTGTGTGATATTTAATATCCAATCAATATGTACACGTACATGGAAGAGTTTCCAATACAGACTTATAATCAAATCCCTATTTATACAGATGGACTATTTTCTAATATGTACCTTATCATTCAAAATTAACTTCCAACTTAATTATGTGCCAGGTCTATGAAGAGAAGTGCCATCAATCATAACTTCCAATTGAATTCTCCGAGAACAGCAAGTAGTGAATTTATAGATCCCACATTAAAAAAAAAAAAAAAAAAAAAGACATACAAACCTGGAAGGCAGGTTTAAAACTAGAGCTGAGATAACCACTACAAAATAAGCAGTAACTTGTAATGACAAACCTTACTATTCTTCCAGATATACAGCTTATGCTAAACTCTTCAGAAGGTATCCTCTGAGGTCCTGATTCCTTGATAGATCAGATCAGGCATCAGGCCTGAGCATAACAGGGCTTACTTTCCAGGAAATACAATCCTTCCTGAACTTAGGGTAGCAGGGAAATGTCTTGGGTACACTGGAAGGAAAGAATGTGTCTGGCTAAATGTCAAAGTAATGAAGTGTGACGTAGATGTGAAATTCCTCAAGCCTCAGAGTTAAGTCATGGAACTTTCACTTATGGTCAGGAAACCAACTAACGGATTTTATGGAGAAAGAGAGATCAATCTGGAATAGACAGGAATGTAGTGTACACCTATTGTCCATTTTATGAAATGAAACTATGAACCAATAAAACAAAAGAAAAAAATGACTTGGACATTAAAAAGTTGTTGAAAGATAATTTCAAGTGAGGTAGCTGATTTGTAGTAAGGGTGGAGACTGGTTTAAATAAAGAGAAACTATTCTGTACTCTCCTGAAAAACAAAAAATGAAAGTTAAGAATTAAACATTATGAATTTGCATAACGAAAAATAAAGTCCCTTTCCAAATAGAGTAACCTAAAGCATATGAACTTAGAAATTAAGATACATGAAATATTTTGGCTATATACATAGGCAAGTTATGCATGACCATCCATGTGCCTGAATTTGATTTTAGAGATAGATGAATATTTGCTACACAGACATAAATTTTTCATTCACAATTATGATAAAAGAAGACTTCCTTTCCAACCTTTTTTATTCTTTTTTTTACTAGCTTTAGGCCATATTTATCAAAAATATTTCACATATAACAGTTTTTAAAATCTTATTTCCCCCATAGTTTACAAATAAAATATATCCCTATGAAAGTTTAATTTCAAAAACTGTAGCAAATTCTATTCTCTAATCTTATGAATAACTTATTTTTCTGTGTAGTAAATCAGTAAAGAGTGCAGCTAATATTTTATACATATATGTTTACATGCATATGTATATGTACATATATACACTCAATAGTTTAGAATATCTTGTAATTAGCTATTCACTATTTTAAAAAAATCTTTCTAAGTTCTTAAAACAGCACAAATGAAAATATGCTAGCACAGCCAATTTTATCTTAGAATAAGAGACACATAAATCCACTACTTTATACTGCTTTTAAAGGTTCTTATATTTAAGAAAAAAACTTGTATTAATAAACTATGGTTGAATATCACACAAAGAGAGTTTGGAAAAAAATAAAATAAAATCTGAAGTTTAAATATCCCTTCTAAAACCATTAATCAGTTGAAAGTACCTAATTGAATTACCATGTTTTCTATTCACAGATAAAGGTTGCAAGATTTGAATTCTAGGTCATACAAAGACAGATAAAATAGATTTCTGAGGCCAGTTTTTATAAAATGCTTTTGTAATGATTCTACATTTTCCACAATTAGTCTAGTTAAAAAAAAGAATAAGACCCTTTCAAACTGATGAGTGCTACTTCAAGTCAAGACACAGTTCCTTAGTACTGGCCATCCATAAACATACTTATCTTCCAAATGTACATTTATGGGAACTGAGAAATAAGGTCTGAGAAACCATGGCTTTATTCTCTCCACATTCATTTCTCATTCATTTTCCACCTAAATAAAGCTTTCCTGAAGTAAAATTGGAAAAAAAATAATCAACGGAAAAAAAAAAGATATCCGCAAGTTATTATCATGCATTATTTTTATGAAAATCTCTTGTATTTAGATTTTGTTATACAATATATGGATGGAGGTAGAAAACTCTGTATGGATGGAGGTAGAAAATCCCATATTAACAGTTTCTAAGCTACATCAGATCACTTGCATTGTGAAAAACCTGTTTTAAATATCATATCAGCATACTTGCCTTGCATGTAGTACTCCTTAACTTACTCTTTTCCATTGCATGTATACATTTGGGCTAGAGAGATCAAATTAACATAAATGTTAGCATTCTAACTTGGTAAAGTTCTGCTATAGCATCTCCAGTAGTTAAGTGAATGCCAGGTTCTCTGACCATCTAGTCTTCAGAGCTTCTCAACTGATATACTACAGGGAAAAAGTTTAGGTACACACAACCTTTCTGGCATTCTACAGACTGAACCTACCTGCTCACAGCCCTTTCTGTATAGGTTTTTGCCTTACGTATTCCAAATCTGCCAACTCATATCCCATATGGTTACATACGATGGCCAACATGTGCCATACATATGGCACAGCGATACAGAAGCTTCACTGCATGTTATGTGCATGGACAAGGCACATAGCACCTCCTTTATAATAATGCAGTCATGATAAAGTAGACATGGCAGTTAATGTGATATCAGACAAGAGACAACACAGAGAAAGCGATAATCCTTCATCCTCCTCTCCATGTGGAGGTGGTTCTCTCAGGACATGTTTGAGAGAGCTACCAGCACATGCCAGCGGAAATGCATGTGTGCTGAGGACCAATAAGAAGGTAAGATGAAAAGATGAAGTATACCTGTCCACTTAAGACCTTTCCACGTCTGTAACCTGTACTGTAGAGAAAAATAATTTTTCTTCACTAATAATTTTCTTTCAGACACAACCTCTCAAAGTGCCTATTGTAAGCTGCATATTTTTAACCTAAATTAACCAGATTTGCTCTTTATTTAATCGAAAACCAATGCAAGTTGCACATGCAATCTGGCTGCACATGCATCTGCATGCACATCTGTCTTCCAATGACATGACAAAGTACAAATTTCTCTGTTGACTTAGTCTCTCAGTGTAGAAAATATTTCAGATCTATTTTAAAACATGAGACTCTCTAGGTACTGCTTCTGGAATCATTGTGTCTAGCTCTACAGTCAAGATTTCATGTCAAAATTCATGTAAAGATAGTGTAGAAGGTTTATGGAGATTTGAAAACTGGAATAATTTTCGCATAAGTAGCTTCCCTTTTAGCTCTGATTGTGTTTCTGTCTTTAGTAAAATAAAAGCTTTCATACTGCCTTTTATTAATTCTTTCCCATAGAAGACAGGTAAGCTGCTGAACACAGAAATTAAGTTTTCTTATATGAAATCTAATATTCTTCCACTGATTTTACTCTTGTAAGGCAATATCAGAAATGTCAGTCAGTCTTTTTGTCAGCACTTAGGTACCTAGCTAATCTCATTCAAAATTCTGAATGTATTTAAATGTAGTATAGGAAAAAATCCTATAGAAGTTAATTAAATGGCTACCTGAACTCAATCTTAATTGTTAAATGTTGTATTAAGAACCGCTGAACTGTACAGCTTATGGACAATTTTTTTAAACATATCTTTGCATTCTGTTCTGACAGAATTGAATTAACTAATAAAAACTGTGTGTCAACAGAGCTTATGTTTGTACATGTTTTGATATGAAAAGGCTGAGTTCATACTAAGCATTAAGAGTCGTCAAAGGTTAGATACGGTTATCATTTTCAAAATCTCAGATGATTTTTGAAGTTTTAGTTATTAGAAACATGATTTTTGGTCATCAGGACTTTCAGGAAGTCAGGCCTTTTGAATATGTCTCAACCTGGATGCCAAAATAATCATGACTAAAACTCTCACAATTTTATATAAACCACAAAGTTCTTCCAAATACGAAATCAGAGGTATCTATCAAGTAGAGTTGAGTGACTGCATGAAAAATTATTCACAGAAATAAATGAGCAAGAACTCAGCAAGCATTCTAAAACAGGTGCACACACTTCAAGAATAGAAAGTATTGAGTATTAAAAGGAAATGATACCAAAAGTCATATGGATTAACAGTTCTCTAACACTCAGACCCAGCCTGGAAAGTCTAAGTAAAACTGAGAGTTAGAATAATTAGATCTGTACAGCTCATTTTAATGAGGGGGAAATGTGGATTTGATAAAAGCTTACTCTTTTTGGAGACTTCTCTTAACAGGATTTTAGATCATAAATCAATCTGAATGAACTTAAAAATACTGAGGGATGTTTACGTTATCTTACAAAAGTATGAAGAAGCTTCTTAAGCCACCACATCGATTCTACAGCTCTGGTACACATTCTATTCATTCTGATATCATTCTGTTCATAAACTGATTGAATGTATGTGTTAATATAAATCATGTTTTATCGCTACGCCAACACAAAAGCTATTCCATAATCCAAGAAATTCAGAACCTAAGAACTTTCAAAATTGCAGGAAATACAGGTATGTTTAAAATGATCCTTCTACCTAGGAGAGTTTCCCTGAAAAGAACTTTGCCAAACATCCTGGAGAACTCAGCCCTAATGAAATCAGAAGGCCATTAATCCTCTGCGTTATTCCCCTGAAGACCTGGAATCTCATTAAACTTCTGATGAATATGAAAGCACCTGACTTGATTAGATCTGAGGAGTAATGATTTGAGTAATATCCCTATCTGGAATTGTCACTGTCCATAACTGAAGAGGCAAACCCAAACATGCCACTAAGTGGTGCCACATACTCAGATCTTCAGTATTCAAATAGTATCTTGCTTTTAATATAAATGCAATAATGGCATATGATCCCGAATTAATCTTTTTTTTCTGTATTAAAATGCAGCATTCTGGATCAAGACCACACCTAGCAACAACAAAGCAAAATTTTTAAAATGATCTTTTTAATGCCAGACTATTAATCATAATTACAGGCTTCTCCAATTACTCTTTGAATTGTTATATATGTAATGTCTCAGTAGTCCCGAAAATATAACAGTCTCTTATAAAACTACATTAAATTAAGCCATTCTGGTATGTTTTAAACAATTTGAATTTGTTCCCCAAGAAGCATGAGACCCCTATAGCTGGCAGAAAATATTAATATTCTCTCCATCTTCCAAGTAATTATTTTAGTTTATCATTTATCTTTCTTATTTCTGACTGGTTCTTAGTTTTCTTAGTTTTGGAAACCAAAAAGAACATGTATCCTGCATAAATATGTGTACATGGTTTCCATCATATTGTGATCTCTGCTAAGAATGGCACAACTACCTAAATCACGACAGGAAAGGTTCTTCAGGGTATTCCGTGCTTCTATCTCAGAGCCACCACACAGCTTATAGTCCTTGATAACGTTATTAACACAAGGTCTTGTCTAGGTTCTTCTGCAGTAACCATCAAAACAAGACTCCCCTTAAACTCCTCCAAATCAACACAACCCTTATGGTCATTCTCACAGAAGCAAGAACTGAATCACTAAAAGGAAAACGTAATTGCACAAAGACCACCAAAAAGAGTTGTTTATGTCTGATTTATGTCCAGTTCAATTTTGGTGCTCTAAGGACATTTTACAATGCTAGGTGAAATATTTAAAGTACATAGGAATGTCAGGAGTTAATAATTTCCTTACTATCCAGCTTTTGGAAAAAGTGAAAGTAAATTTCTGAGTGCTATGATGCTGAGATAATATCATTCTCAATACTGTAGTTTGATATTCTAGGCAGTGAGGTTACATGCATAAATTCAGAACTTTTAGGATTACTTTTCCTGATTCACAGGAAATCACTCTCCTTCAAGTATGACTTTCGCTTTCTGCAAATAAGCTTTGCACAGTAAGGTGTGCCTTTCAAAAAAAAAAAAAAAAGAAAAAAAAAAAGAAAAAGAAACACGCACAAAACTCAATCCTCCTACACACATCCTTCCTTTGAAGAATGCCATCTTTCTGTAGATACATGCTGGAAGAATTCAATTATCCCAATTTGAGAAAACCATCAGTCTTGCTGTTCTGGGAAATCAGTATAAAATCATCAAAGAGAATGTGGTTCCTTATGCTAAGACATTATCCTTTAGCTTATAAATTTTGCAAATATTTCAATTAAAAACATAATTGAACAAAAATTTTGTCGTATTATTGCTGAACTTTTTTTGAAGGAAAATAGAGGGAAAAAGACCTTTAACATAAATAAATAATAATATTTTTTAAAAAAAGCTAACAAATTTCAGATATCTTGCTCCAGGCCCTCATGCAGTTCCAATGAACAAACAAAAATGGCATAAATATCCTGAAGTATGAAATTGAAGGGAAAAAATGAAATACAAAATTCTCAAACATAATGACATTTATCACCTACCTCCCAGGCTGCTAAAAAGAAAGTTTATCATTCTAAGAACATTCTAAAAAAACAAGCAGCATCTATGTCTCTCCCGCTAAGATAAACAAGTTTAATTTTATACAGATATATATATAAATTATCAAAAAAGATAATTTTGAAATTTTTTTCAGGTTTAAGTAAGATTTTTTGAGAGAGTTGGAAATAACGTGACATAATATGTTTTGCCTCCCACCCGCAAATGAACATAACTGACAAGTGGCTGCAAACATTCATAAAGGTGAATTATAGGGGTGAATATCTTTTGAAAGTGGACTTATTTTATCTCAAACCTCACTGCATACCTTGAATACTCCAAAGTGGCTCAGCTGAATATTACTATAGGTACAGGCAGAATAATTATGATTTAGTCATAAAATAATATGCAGCAAGTATCATAAATCTCTCTGTAGTCTTGATTTCTCATGAAGCTAAGATCATCAAAGATGAATTATACAATAAGTAATTTCAGTTTTTACTGACGTTGAACCAAAAGCACATAGACTAAATTTTATATGTAAAATTTCCTGCCTTGCCATGCCTATTTCACTATTTAATTTAATCTCCAAAAAGTGACAAAATGGTCCTTAAGTTAATGCCCTTAAGTCCAAGATGTTAGATGCCCTATTACTACTAGCTTTAATCTGCTTTAAAAGAAAGCAAACTGGATTTAAAAGCTTGAGAAAATGCAATGTAAGGAAAATATATTGTATTAAGATATTTTCTAATTTGTTAGGGATTATCTCTTTTGGAAGGCTATTTTCTCAGCATCCTTGAGTATCCCAGCCTACCATCTGCTGGTGACTTCACAGTAATTGGTATATAATAATATATGTGTAAATATATATATATTCACATATGTATGTGCACCTGTGTCTGTGCATTTCTTAATCAAAAAATATAATTCTGATAAAATTATAAAGTTACAGACTCACAGAGAATAATTTCATTTTTTACTGATATGTTTGGTATTACTTACAATCATATGAACTAAATTTATAGGGAATTACATATTGACAGTGCAAATACAGAAAATAGATTTTTTTTCAAACTAGAGAATATAAATTGTATCAGCTGTATGTTAATACTTGCAAAGTGATTAGAGTTTATTAGATAAATTGATAAACAAGCTAGTCAAAAACACATTTCAATATACCACCCACATATAACTTCTCTATTGCCTGGAAATGAACATACCTGAACAGACAGAATATTGAAAGAAGGAAAAGTTTCATTCTGCATCAGCATCTCAAAAGAGGCGGTCAGGGATTTCTCAAAGGGGGAGAAGTTTAAAAGGGCCTGAGATGCCTGACAGAGGGGCACCCCAACTGTCCTCCAGCAGTGAACAGACAGGAGCTGAATCTCAACCACAAGGTGGGCTTCAAATATATTGCTGGATTAATTTTTAGATGAGAATAATTTACGCATTTTATTTTTTAACAATGATGCTAAACATTTTTCTTGAAAACATGTGTGATTATAATGTAACCTTGTATTAAAAAGCAATTATTTTAAAATCTTGTAAGTTATAGATAACAACTACAATTAATATAAGGTAAAAAACCATACCTTTTCTATTGTTTAATTCATTCATTCAAGTTGTCAGTAGTTTAGGCATAGTCAAATTTACTGTATAAAATTTTAGGTTAATTTTCTAGATGCTGAATGAGTTTTTTCCATACAAAAATAATATTTTAGAAATCCAGAATATGATTAAATACATATAACATTTTAACGTGTTTGTTTACATTTAAGTTATAACTAATTAGCTATAACTAATTGCACTTTTATGACTTTACAAATGTGTAAAATAATCCTAGTCATATTTACACTTTATCCTTGTCTTCATTATTCCAGAACTAAAATGTATTTCCCTGGGAACTTCTTCTTCCTCTTAACTGTCTGCCTAACTGCTACATCCCTTGGTAATCACCACAGGGAGAGTCATCAGTGCTTTGACAGGGTTCAATGGAGTGAGCTCTTACAGGAGATTGAGAAACTGGTATGTGAACGTGTAAAATATTGCCGCAATCTATAGATGTAGTTTATAATCAATTTTTCTTCAGATTAGAAATGAGGAAGTCTTTCATAATAATTTTGTGATTGCAATTCTTCAAAAAAAAAATATGTATGAGCCAGTACACTCTTTCTTTACAAGGCCAACAATCCTGAATTCAGATTTTAAAAAATTTGAATGAATCTTGTTGAATCTATAACATCAAGGTGTCATAGATTAGGGTGTCATTCTTTTAGAGAGCTAAAAGAAGGTTCCACATCTACTGCACAAATGTCACATATTTCGGAGTACCCAGTAACCTGGAATTCCTCCTAACTGGCACTTGTTGGAACCAAAATGCCACAATTTAGACCAAGCTACTTGGCACATTTTAGAAAAGCAGTGCAAGTTAAAAAGTCCTGTCACAAAAGCAACTATTTCCTCAATTTTAAGTAAATTTGAAAATTGTTTATGCACCTTTAAATTCATGCACCTTCAGGAGACGTGTTGTGTCTTGCACTGCTACATCATACTTCATCATTAAAAAGTAATTGATTATTTAGTGATTTCTCTATGAATTGTTTCCATGATAAACCTAACTTTACACATACTTAAAATATCTCCACTGACGCTTTGCTTAAGAACAAAAGAAGCTTTTCTTTGGACTGTGAAGAAATGAGCAATGAAGATTTGTGCGCCCCGGAGCAGATGCTAAAAGCAGTAAGTAGAAAAAAAAAAAAAAAAAAAAAGATTTTATTGATATTATTTTATTTTAATATCTCAGTCTCAGGTTATTGGCCTTGTCATGAGACTTATGGCATGCTAAACTACATTTTAAAAAATAAAACTGATTTTAAATTTTTCTTTCATAATCCTTCTTCTTAAGGGTTTACTAGCTAAGAAATGACACCCTATACACATCACATATTTTGGAGTCCACAATACTCTAGGATCCCTAATAAGGGGGAATGTGGGGAGGAAGGGGCCAAGCTCTTCTCAGTTGTGGTCAGTGATAGGCCAAGAGGCAATGGGTGTAAGTTGAAACACAGAAAGTTCTTTCTGCATGAGGAAGAACCTTCACTTGTGAGAGTGACAGAGCCCTGGAATAGGCTGCCCATGGAGGCTGTGGAATCTCCTTCTCTGGAGATCATCCAAACCTGCCTGGATGCTGCCCTGTGCCCCGTGCTCTGAGTGTCCCTGTTCGAGCAGGAAAGTTGGACTAGATGATCTCTAGAGGTCCTTTCCAACCTCAACCATTCTGTGATTCTGTGAACTGAATCAACTTAAACTGTAATACTATAATTTACTTTAAAACGATATAATACCAAGTTAAAAAGATACCTAGTTTACATTTGTACTTTTCCCACATTGTTACAGGTTAAATATGATTACCCAGCCATTGCCCACATTGTTCATGAACTGGCTGAGTTTTTCCAGAGAACAGACGCTCCTTTTCAAAATAAGAACCTTTTTCTAAGAGGAATGTATGAAGCTCATGCTCAGCTCAGGACCTGTGTAAGTATGGCCATTGTTTTCACAGTAGGATAATCAAGTCATGAATATGCATATCAAATGAAACTCGTGTATGCTAAAAATGTAACAGCAAACTTTAACACACTTTCAAGCAATGCCACCAAAAAAATAGCATATATCATTTGACTTATATGTCATATCCCTTGGGCATATATACTGACTTGTAAGACATCAGTAGTTTTCGGTTTTACACATATATTTGGACAATTACTTTAGAGGCAATGCCTGGGAACTATTTACCTTCTTATTTCCTAAAGGGTCTTTTAGTTCTACAGGACATCGCTTGCTATTTTCAATAAGTATCAACTTCAGGGGCATGATAGTGAAGGCAGACTTTTCTCCAACTACTTCTTTCATCCAGACAAGCTTATATAAAGAACTGCATTCAAATTTTAGGCAAAATATTTCAGAATGCATTTAGATCTACATTTAGTCTGCTTCAGCTAAGTAAACTACTTAAGCATATTCTTTTCATTTGAAGACAGCTTAAGAACTGTTTACAGAGGATGAAGCCTGGGATCTATAATAGCTTGCCCTGCAATAACATCCTTCTCCTCAGATTTGCTAACAAACCCATGAAGTGAGAGACTGCTCACAAATATATACCCTAAAATATACTTTTATGCTGCCATAGGGAACTCACAGTGCACTTCTTTCTGCATGACAGGAGTTATGTGATTAGACTTGTCCCTAAGTAAAACACTGAGATCCTAGCCAAACTGATGATTCTGAATGTTGGCCAAAGCCTAAAACAGGATATGTAACAGAGTAATAATTTATGCTTATTTAAGCATACTATTTCCATATTTTTAAATGAAAGAGTATAACAATATAGCTCTGCTGTAGTATATCATATATTATTCAGAAACTGGATTTCTTTAAAACAAAAAAAAAAATCATTGTCACTATTATGCAAAACCAGCATTGTCACACAAACAACGCCTTCTTTTGAACACTGATATATTCATTTCCTAATCTTCTCACACATATAAAGGTTGATAGAGTTTTTGAGTCATGTTAAAACTGTTTTTACTTCACTACTTAAACTAATAGTTTATTTTCCTTTAAAAATAACAGCTGAAGACAAGACTTAACACTAACCATGGATTCATAGTGAAGGAATGTTTCAGGAAAATGAATGAGGCTGTTCTCAAGGTAAGCCTGCTACTCTTTACTTCAAATTCACTTTAACTAATCTGAAAGTCACAGAAGAGCTGCTGCTTCAAGCATTCTACTACTGATCAAAGCTGTAAGACTGTGTCATGCAAAGCCAAGCTACCAAGAACTACATATTTTTACTCACACAAAAGTTTTTGGTTCGCATCTCCTTTGAGGTCAATATGTCATCTCTGATGATGAACTTTTAAAAATACTTTGATTAATTTATAGCAACACATATGATGACATCTCTTCCGGTTGCAAAAGTATTGACCATTTTATCTACCAAAGGGTATTTCAGCCTTAACTGATGTTCCTAAATGTATTCCTAATCTTTTCTCAAGTTTCTTTTTGAATGGATTGTTGCATGCTTGCTCTCAGTTCACATCCAATTTGTCATTATATTGAATGTCATATTTTCACTGGTAAAAAAAGCTAATAAATAATTTCTAATAATTTTTCTCCACAGTCAAACAATCACTGCACTTGGCAAGAGATCCACGCACAAACAAGAGAGATACTTCAAAGAATTGAAAATTTCTCATTCAAGAGAAGAGTGGCACATTAACAAAACCAATTTCTATTGAATATTTTAAAGATCTAAAGTCATGTTGAGATAGGTTTTTTTTAATAAATTAATCTTTGCACAGTTTCCAATAAGACCTATAAATCACTTAACTTATTTTTATTGAGATATTTTTCTACCTATAATAACTTTTAATAAAGAGAATATAAAGGAAGATGTAAATATGTCTGTGCTTGCTTACTTTTCCAAAACCCTGTAATGTCTTTATAAAATATAAGGCCTATATGAGGATATGTGTGCATAGGGGATTGGACTAGATGATCTCTAAAAATCTCTTCCAATCTTAAGGATTCTATGATTCTATGATTCTATATCTGACCTTCCCCTCTTTTGCTCATGCTAAGGAAAGCTTATAAGCAATACTGCTGATTTCATAGTACATTCTTCAGGTTATAGAAATCCGGACCTATGACAGTCTAACATTTTTTTCAATTAACATTTACAACTGTAGTTATGAAGGCACCTAAAATTCCAGCTGTGGAAGAGACTACATGCTCCCACTAAGCCATGTCTCTAGTATCCTGTTTCTTTTTATGATTAACAACTAACCAAAAAATCATAGATTATGACACACTGGACTCATTCATCTCATGAATGCATTATTTTTATAACACCTGCCTATATCTCCTACCATACAGGAAGATATATTAAGACTAATCCTTAGCAATGATTTACAGAGATACTTCAAGTAGCAGCCAAAAAAGAAACTTTAATTTATGATAGAAAAGTTTGCAACTTTAACTTTGGATGTTCAGCATGAGAATCAGATTTTGGTCAAACATGTATTTTGCGGTTCTCTAACTCCATGTTCATAGGGAAATTCATTGTTGGTTTTCATGTTACTTTTTCTTCTTAGGCACGAGAAATATAGGCTGGAAATACAAAAACCAAGCCAGCTTTCTCACCAACCAAATGAAAAAAAAGATATAAATACACTACCACTCTTAGTAAATCACAGAAACACAGGTTAAGGTTGGAAGGGACCTCTGGAGATCATCTAGTCCAATCACTCTGCTCAAACAAGGACACCTAGAGCATGTGGCACAGGGCGGCATCCAGGTGGGTTTTGAAGACCTCCAGAGAAGGAGACTCCACAACCTCTACGGGCAGCCTGTACAAAGGCCTTGTCACACTCACAGGAAAAAAAGTTCTTCCTCACATGTAAACTTCCTGTGTTTCAACTTACATTCACTGCCCCTTGCCCTGTCACTGGCCATCACTAAGAAGAACTTGGCCCCTTCCTCATCACATACATCCCTCAGGTACTTATACATATTAATCAGATCTCCTCTCAACTTTTTCTTCTCCAGGCTAAACAGGACCAGCTTACTCAATCTTTACTCATGAATCACCTTAATCATCTTTGTTGCTCTCCACTGGACTCTCTCTAGAAGCTCCACATCCCTCTTATCCTGGGGAGCCCAGAACTGCCCCAATACTCCAGGTGTGGCCTCACCAGAGCTGAGTAGAGGGGCAGGATCCCCCCTCCTCGTCCTGCTGGCAACATCCTTCTGATGCAGACAGGATCCCAATGGCGTTCTTGGCCACGAGGGCACACTGCTGGCTCATGGTTAACTGGTTGTCAACCAGGACTCCTAGGTCCCTCTCCATGGAGCTGGTCTAATAAAATGCCTCTATAAAATGCTTCTATAAATGCCTCTATAAATGCCACTCAAAAGTGCCTTTTCTTAACATCAAACTATTTGTGTCAGGCTGCTATTTGGGTTTTCTCTACCTCTGTTTGTCCTTCTAAGACTAGATGCCAAATATTTTCTATATATTTTATAGTTCACTTCAATTTTGCCTTCCACTTTCCTCCCACCACCTGTCTCACTGTGATATAGCTACATTTCTAAATTCCAATTTCTTCAAATGTACTTCAGTACAAGTAAGTAGTCATACTGTCTGAAGACAGTCTGGAATATCATGCTTGCCAAAATGTTTTTTTTTTATCAAGGAAACTACTCAGAGACAAAGCTGTGGCTGACAAAACGACAAGCCGTTACAAAATCATGAGACTATGCTTAATAAAGGTAAAGGTTCTTCCCTGGCTGGTTGTTTCTGTATATTTTCACTCACTCTTTCTCGATGCTTCTGTGCATTTTCCCTGTTGGTACCATAAGTGTACACTAAGTCTCAAGGAAGGAAAACAAAACAAACAAACAAAAACTGTACCTGTAACTACAACTTTCTCCTCTGGAATGGAGAGTCTAACAAAGAACAGCATTTCTAGTAAGTGTACAGTATAAAATATTCTTGGATTCTTTCTAGACTCAGCCTTGAAACTGGCATAGCTCTCTATATACATAACTATAATTATGAAAATAAGAGACTCTTTTCTCACTGAGCCATTGAAGTTGTTTACGTAACTATTTTCCATGTTTTTGTTATGGGTAATAGCTGCCTGTTAAGAAATAACATAGATGATTGAGGTGGATAAATTCCAGTGATTACATACATTACAGGTAAGCAATGGAAATACTAATTATTTCAATTCTTAGTAGAATTGAAAGCATGCTCTAGATTTCTAGGAGGTTAAAATTCAGATGATATTCTGTGAATGCCAACATTTCATTTATGCTAAGCCCAAGTTTAATTGCATTAGATGTGCTTGTTTCACTAAATCAGCAAATTTAGTTCCCAAATTAAGACTCATTTATAACAACACAACACTATACTGCTTTCACTTTTGCTGAACTGTCTTATGGTATCTCCTCATACCTGAGTTCTTCCATTTCCTGGAATTGCTGAGGGCCAGACTTACCAGAAAAGACTGAAGCAAAGAAGACATTTTCAACCTTTTCCTGTCCTTTGGTACCAGCCTCCTGCCTACACTTCCCCTAGTCTTCCTTTTGTTACTGATATATTTCCAGAATTCCTTCCTGTCCTTGACATCGCTCTCCAAATTAAACTCCAGGTGGACATCAGCTTTCCTAGATCTGCCCCTTATTATTTGAGGAATGATTATTCCTCCCAGGTTACCTGCTCCTGCTTCCACCTTTTGTATATTCCCCTTTTTTTACATATGATTTCTGTCAGAAGCAACTTTTCACCCATCTAGGCCCCTTGAACATTTTCATGAAAGTCTAATATTCTCTACAATCTGTTTCAGCTGGACTTTGACCAAAAGTGAAGGAGTCCAAATTCAGAACTAAAGAAAGGGGAGTCAGAGCACAGTGGTTACTAAGCAGAACTGTTTCACTAATTCACTAAGATTCACTAACATTTTACACACTCATAACAGCAATAAAAGACTACAAAACAAACAACTCCCCCCAATATTCCAGGTAGATAAGCACAGTGGCCCTCATTACCTCTCAGTATATTAGTCCTTTTGGTCATTATCTATTTCTCTCAAGCAGTGAATCCATCAGGGCATTTTTCAAGCAATACTTGGCAGTTTCTCTAACAATATGATGGAGGGCTGATGGATTTTCCTTGAAAATTAACCTTGCCATACTTTCAATATTACATAACACCTGCTTTATGTTACAGCCATTTTTGTCTCAATTTTTTATGAGCGTACTAAACTGCATTTTTGATTTGCACAGCAAAAGGAAAAGGAATAGGAAGAAACATGTTATAAATTCAGAGAAATTGTCTGCTATTCTAAGCAAACAAAAAAAAAAATAAAACCCTAATCCATATCAGATTGGAGCTTGTGCCACAAATCAGACAGTGCTACTCATTACAAGGCCAGCACAGTTGTGGAGTTGAATCAGCTCCATTAAAGAGCAACAGTGTACAGCTCTCCCATATGCTCTTTAAATGCTCTCCTCATGCTGGAAACACTGTCCATCCTTCCAAGACCCATATTATGTCTTTCTCATTAAGAACTGTTACTACATCTTGTTGAAGTGTTTGCTGACTCATGGTAGCCTGAGCACCATGCAAGGCACTGCTGCTGCAGAATTTGGTACCATACTGCCAGAGCTACTCTACAAGTTGTTCACTTCCACTACCATCTGGACCCTAACAATATCAGATAGTTTGATCATGCAATCTACAGCAGCACACATCATGGCCTTCTGACGGTGTGCTTGGCTATCTATCTGAGAAATTCTGGGCCTAAAAGTTAAAAGTTTGAATGATCTTGGACTATTCACGCTTCTAGCTATCCCTGTCAGAAAGGATTCCTACTTCTTCTTAAACTAAACTGGTTCTTTCTTAAAACTAAAAGATTTTTGGAGCTGCTGCAACTCAACTATCATGCTAGCAGATGCTTCCTCCTCCAGATATTTTTATCCATGAATTAATACCATTCTCTGAAAGCTGTTACATCCTGCAATATTGTTACATCCTACACCAAGGAAGAGGGGAAAGGCCAGCCTTTTCCACACTAGAAACAGGAATTCTCAGATTTCCTGGGAAACAAATTAAAGACAGTTGGTCCACAACACTTATAAAAACAAGTCAGAGGTTCTGCACTCATCTCTACTCATAAAATAAACAAATAAATAAACAGGTCAGAACTTTACTATCCTGAATTTGTGACAACAAAAGGAGAGAAGAGAAAGGAAAACAACCCTTCCAATCTTCCAGTGAAGGTTTCTCTGTGTTAAGTGAACTGTGATACAGAATGTGATCCATTGTATGGGAAGCTATTAGAACTGGTGTTCAAACTCATGCAGACTTATAGTAGTGGCTAAATGTCCTGCTTGAGTGTAGCTTACAAAGACAGCCAATAGATATTTGTGAAGCAGCTTCTGGGTTGTACTTAGATCTTCTTATTGGAAACTGTGGGGGATTTCCGAGAAACTAAAGAGTTTTGACAGCTAAGGAGAGTTAGGCATGGCCAACTATAGGAGATCTTAAGTGCTGCTGAGATACTTTAAGACAGCCTAACTACTGCTAACAGTCAGACAAATAAGGCCTCTGTTTCACCTGACCCTTGATTAGGGATGATCAAGCACCCTCCTGGCCAGTGCTATGGTGAGGCATGTATATAAGCCAGGCTCTTAGAGTACAAGGCCCAGATGCAGCACTTGGAGTAGAAGAAGGTCTTTGTCTCTGTTCAGAGCAGCAAATACATTCTCAGGTATGATTGTGACATCCCCAGGGCATGTTCCCCAGCAGCTGTAGGAATTGCTGCTCTGCAGACACTGAGCAAATTTACTGCTCATAAGGGAGGAGTTGAGTGTGCTTTTGAGAGAAGCAATTGGGCTAAGGGATTCTGAGTAATATAGGTGCATGGGGGAGGAAGTGATGAATGAGGGTAGGGTGCAACCCTCTGCTCCAGGGCACACAGGTATCTATCTGCTGACCTAACCTGCTGTCTCTGGAAGAGTTTTATGTTTGCTAGGAGCTTGAATCCAGGATATTATGAGAAGGAGTTGAAGGATAGTGTGAGTCAATACTTGGAGCAGTTGAAGATACAGTAAAAAGCTATGCTGCCATTTATGGTGACCTTGACAGGCTGTAGGGGTGGGCAGTAAAGAAAACGAATCTGAGTAATTCAGGTCATCTAGTTAGCCTCTTCCTTAAGGAAGGCTCAACACTGGTATTTGCCCTACTGTATCTTGAAATCTTCCAAGATAATAGTTGTAAGAAAAGTGTATGTTCCTCACAACAGTTGATTGTTTTGTGATTCTAGATAAACTATACTTAATGGTGGTAAAATAATGACTAAAAAGATTTTTTTCTCTACTGGTATTATTTCTCTCATCCTTTCCTCCTTAATATTAGGTAACTATTTTTTTCCCATATTCTGTTCTTGCAGAAACTCATCCTAATCTGGCTATAGACACAGGTAAAGGTTTCTTTAGAAAGTCACCTGCCTGGAAATAACGGTGGTCCTGCTTCCTATGTGTAATTTACATTATATCTAAATGTAATCTACCTATGTAATCAGCAAGTAATCCTGGATCTCAGGATAAGGACAGTGGCCCTGTAGAAGTAGTTCAGGGGAGCAGTGGGAATCCTACCTGCCTAGGTCACCTAGCTACTCTGTAAAAAATGTCATTAGTACTGCACCAGCATAACCTTTTGCTGTTGTAACAGCATCATCATTTCATACTGAAATTTAATCTGATAAAATTCTGAATCTATTAAAGTCCATTCCATTATAGATTACCTTGTATCAACAATAATTAATTTTGCATTAGTGTAACTATTCAATTTCCTTCTTGATAGGAGGATTTTTCTTGAAATGTCTCCAGCTATTTTCATTGCACCTCTTATAGCTGTTCTTCATGCATTTTTTAAAAACAACATTCATCTTTTAAAGGGACTGAGTGATGCATTCTGTCTCCAAAGCAAATACTGTTATTCAACATATCAGAATTATTCCTGGATGTAAAACCTCAATCATCTTTGTCTCAGGTTTTTAGATGTTCCCCACTGCAAAGATGAAATGTGATCCAATTGTATCTGATTACAACAATCATCATTCCATTTTTCTGCAATATTCTGAATATTTGGATATAATGATCCTAATGGAATTATTCAAATACATCATAAAAGTATTTTGATCACTTATATGAGCAATCAGGGCGGGGGGAGTAGAATCAGTTCTTTATTGCAATTCTAAGGATTATAATGCCATCAAAGACAAAAACAATGCTATTAAAAATAATGTTTGATAAGTTATTAGTACTGAAGTGTACTCTCACACAATAAACCCTATATAAGTTAAAACATCATAACAGTCACTAAAAAACAAAACCTTTTTTTTCCTCTTATGCTGTGATTTTTTTACTCCTAATCTATGCCAGACAAAATATCCCTTAATTGTAGCTTCTGGTATATCTCTCATCTGGTGCTACCAAATGAGATGAGGCCTCTTTTGCTGTGGCAATAAAATAAGATGCATGTGAATGCCTTTTTTCATAAGATATCATCATTAAATATATCTCTGCTAACCACCTAAATTTCACAGACAAAGACAAACGAGATGTTACAAATTCTCTCTGCAAGAAGATAGCCTTCATCCCATAAGGAAACTAGATCGGCTTCTAGCAAATGACTAGCAGAGCTATCTTCATTAAATACTCTTTTTTTTTTTTTCCCCTCCACAAATGGAAACATTTTATGTTTCTCATCATTCAGTTATGGATTTCCAAGCAGTCCTGTCAAAAATACTTGGAAGGAAGAATATGCAATTAGTACTAGTTAACCAATTGCTAAAATTACCAGACGAGTAAAAAAAATGACTCCTCTTATTCTCTATATCTTCAGTGTTCAAAGAGGAAGAAAGAGATGGGAAAGAAGCTGCAAGGAGAGAATAAGAAGAACAACAAAGAAAAGCTAGGAGAAAACACAGGGAGGAAAAGTTGAAGTGTGAAGGAAAGAGAGCAAGGATATGAGAGAAAACAGTAAGTACTGACTAAGGAGGGGAAAAACTAGAAGAATCACTTGCTACTATATATTTTTCATGATATCATAGCAAGAAACCTCCCTCCTCCATATCAAACAAACAAAACAAAGATTAAAAACTGCTTCTTCAAATGCAAATTATTTGGACTGAGTATCTATCTAACTTTACTCCTTTAAGTACTGTTGTAATCTCTCAAAAACTGCTGGCTCCTAATACATAAGCTTAAATGTAGGCCTTGCCTTGCTATCTGCCAAAATTCCTTTTTTAAACCTCCTCTGTTCTGCAGAAAACCAACTCTGCACCAACTTTATGGCACTGTCTTTGCAAATAGTTTGTGGAGGAAACACAGCTGTCCTGTATTCTTAACTCTGTATTTGCATTTGACTGATCACTCCTCAGTGTTTCCCTTCTAGTCTGCTTTTTTTTGCGGAGTGAAACTTTGTACTATTCAGCAGGGGGGCAATACACTGAAAAGCAGACACCTGTGATCTTTTTAACAGTATGTTTGGTGAGCATTTTTTTTAGATGAAGGACAGTTTCTTGCTAAAGGATTCCTACATAAAGTAGGTTTCTATTCTGTAAATACAAGAGTATCAATTCATATATGCATACATATATACTGTATCCAGTATTTACTAGCATAAAATAATGAATTTGTCATACAGAGGAAAAATATGCATATGGATTTGCAAGTTGCTACTAGAATATGAAAGTGAAGCAACAATATTTATACCATAAATTCATATGCCGTGAATTCTTGTTTTTATTCTTAAATGAATCCCAAGGTCTTAAAATAAGGGAGAAGGCTACTCTTTCCTTAAGCAAACATAAGTTATACAAACAATGTAGTTCCTGTCTCTCTCAGTTCTTTTAGAATTTATATTTCCTTGCAGTTATTTCCATCAAGAGAGCTTCAGGCCAAATTATCCACTTTGGCCCCAATCCACATAAGCACTTAACTTGATGCCTCTTGTATTCTTGTCCTGTCAGAAAAAAGGGACTACCATTATTTTGCCCAAAGTCTCCTGAGAAATGTAATATAATACTCTTTTTCAGAGAAGTCCTCATATCCTCTCTTCAACAAAAGTGACCTTCTCCTAATGTTTCAATGTTCTCCTGTTACATAAATTTGCCTAATAAATACAACACATGTCCAGAAAGTGACACTCTTGACATCAATTCCCTATTTTGTCCACATATATTGACATCCACCATCTGCTATATCATTCATAGAATCATAGAATGTGTAAGGTTGGAAGGGACCTTAGAGGGACCTACCCTTCAGGAGGGTATTTTTGAGATGAAGATATTCCATTCTCTTCCTGGAGCTGCTATAGGGATTCACTAAGTCAGCAGTACTGTGCAAAAGTTAATACCCTTTAATAATCAAAAAGTTGGGATGCTCATGCAAGAAGAAGAAAGTGCTCCAGACATTCTTCTAGGGCCTGGTTGTTTATTTTTACACTGAATAATAAAACACAGTTACCTATAATGCAAACTACATAAATAGTAGGAATTCTCCTGGGTGTCTAGAGTTCATATGTACTGCTTATGAGAAAGCTGAAGAAATACAGCATTCTGAGATGAGCATGACTAGATGTGGTTTGCATCTTTATAATGCAAACTATAGTGCAAATGAACAGATGATCCTAGTTCTGTCCCAGGAAGATGCACACATTTCATGTCTTCTAGTATGGAAAGCTCACAAATTACCCTGTAGTACCAAATGATGGCTCACTGTGGAAGTAGTCCAGGTGAGAAAGAAAGACATATGTATTTTCCTCCCCTAAGGAAGGAGAAATAATTTGGTCCATTGTATGATTCATTAACTCTTTAGTTAGAATATTGTTTCTTTTTAATGCAGTGGCTTGGGCATTTGTCTCTGAGTTTTTATTTTTAAGCCTCTAAGCAATTATGATAGAGGGGTGACTAGCGTGGCTTAATCATTCTAAGCTGAGTACATCTGACACGACATATCTTTCACAACAACCTAGGGGTAGGTGTTCATCTTAGTCATGAATTTTACTCCAAAATAAGGCAAGAAAAACATATTTTTACATTAAAAAATTGACTCTAGGCTTACTGATGCGTCTTAACAAAACTGCGAAAGATGTATTTTAAGGGGATTAAGAACATGTTTCTTCAAAAACAAAAATCTGAGTTAGGGAGACAAGAATGTTCAAATTATTCAACAGTAGCACTGAATAGCAAATTTCACATCTGTACATTTCACCCTTTAGATACAACTGAAGAAAAGGTATGTTACATTACAGTGGAAGAAATAACTCAAGCCTGATACCAGACCACCAACACATTTTCCATGCAATTACTCATAGTTTCCATAAAAAAATGGAAGCTTCAAAACTACCATGAGTTGAACAATACTTCTTGGATTTTATATTATACCACAACATTCATATTAAAAATATTTTTATTAGGAATTAGTTTGCTAGGGCTTTATTGGATTTACATTTAGATTGTCACAAGCAAAAGCATTACTGGGAAAAATTAATAATAATGCCTCTTCAATTTTCTGCACTATATGAGAACACACAGTTTAAATGAAATAGAAAGAGGGATCAAGACAAGAACCAAGCAGAACAAAGATGTAACATGTTAACACTGAGGGATGGAAACATTTCTCTTACCCGGAATGGCTGAGAAATCTGGGCTTGCTTAACCTGGAGAAGACTGAGGGGGGACCTTATTGCATCAGTGTAAACAAATACTTAAAGAGAGGATTTTAAGAGGATGGGACCAGACTGTTTTCTGTGGTGCGCATTGGGAGCGCACATAGAACTAGATGCTATAGAATCCACATTTGAAAAGCAGTTCTAGCAATAAAAAAATAGCCTGAGTTTAAACTTTTAGGTGCTAAAAGTCGGAAATGCATTTTCCAGCTGTAAGCCATTTTTTAGCTCTGTTTTTCATGTAATAACCTTGTCCTTTTTGGAAATGGCTTGTTCTTCCTATGTTATCTTAATGTCAATAGAAAACTGTGTCAAATGAAGTACTGGATACATCTGTAATACTACTTCTACAATAATGAATTGTTCTAATAAGGAACACAGTTCAAAAACATGTTCAAAGCATTTTTTAGGGAAACTGGCACAGTAAGTTAGTCAGACAAAGAAAATTTAAAGGGGTAGTTAGGATTTCTTGAGTAGTGATAGAATTTAAATATGGGCTGATAGCCTTGATCTAGATGGCAGGGGGAGTCGACAGGGGGAAAAGGATGTGCTACAGCAACTGGCACAGTCAATATCAGGGAGCAGTCAAAACCCACCTGTCTTGTTCCTGTTCTATATAAACTGATCCTATTATATATTTAAATGGGAAGATGATTAGAGCACCTAATGTAGCATGCAAATTAACTCCTGAGGTTCCATTCAGATATGAAGTTTCTTTAGTTATCAGTTTACTTATCTCAGAAGAGCCTATTCTCCTCGTGTCAAGTATGATTTATATACATGTGCCTAATTGTATTGCAAGCATAATCCACAAGGTTAAATAACAATCTTCACTATTTAAGCCAAGAATTCATTCCTTTTAAGATTACAGGCAATTGTATTTCTGGAAGATCTGTAAATATATCAAGAGAAATTCAGGAACATACAGTTCTACACCCTTTCCTTTCCTCCCCCCTCTATTCTAATGACCTGACACAGACAAAATGCAATTCTTTCTTAGGAGCTCTGCTAAAGAACAAGGAGTACCTATAATAAATGATGAAAACATTTGTCATAGTCATATCGAATCATAGGCAGTTTTCCAGTCAGAGAAGGGAAAAAAATAAAAAAAGCATCAGAAAATATTATGTCTATATCATCAAGGGCATATTTAGAAGCAAGAGGGCCAAGTCTTTCCAGAGAAAGTGCAAATGGTTTAAATACAACTAATAAACACAACGAGCCCATTCTAAATTAAGGCTAAGTACAGACACTAAAACAATCAGGACAAAGCTTCCTCAAAGAGCTGATCAGATAAGAAATTAGCATTTGGCCTATTATGCCCAAGGAGTCATGACAGTTAATGCTAGCCCAAGATCTTCCTACTGCTTTTACAGGTTTTGTATCAAGCCTTGACTCATTCAGAGACCTTAATTTAGCTGCAGAGCTAGTCTTTAAAAAACTAATGTGATACTGATGGAAACCAGCATGTAGGAGACATACACAGGACAAAGTGATGAGGGGTTACATATTTCTGTAATACAAGTCCACCAGTGTAGAGGTACAAAGTCAATTAGGGGACTGGAGCATTTATCTTATAAGAAAGACTGAGTTGGGCCTCTTTAGTCTGGAGAAGATTGATGTAAAAAGGATGGGGCCAAACTCCTCTCAGTGGTGGCCAGTGACTGGACAAGGGGTAATGCGTACAAATTAAAACACAGGATGTTCTATCTCTATGTGAGGAAGACCTTTCCAAACCCTGGAACAGGCTGTCCACAGACGTCCTGAGTCTCCTTCCTTGGAGATCTTCCAAACCCATCTGAATGTGACTCTGTGCCACATGCTCTAGGTGGTCTCTGCTTGAGCCAGGAGTTGGATTGGATGATTTCTAGAGGTTCCTTCCAACCATTCTGTGTGATTTTATAATACAGAATTTGAGTTGCACCTCTCTGGCTATGAAGAAAGAAAGCAGTAAGTTCCATATAGTATCAGTACTGTAGCACCTCACATGGACAAAGTGTTCATGGACTAGGATAGGCAAAGTCTTTGGAAGCTTTCCTTTTCACTTGCCAAATCCTGCACACTCATTTCAGCATGTGAGTTGCTTTGTATACAAGAGCTGCCCACTTAATAATGTAGATATGCACTTGCTGGCAGAGTTTCTTCAGTTATCTGTAATTTTGACTCAACTACTCAAATGACTGTGCTTCTGTGTGTGTCTGTGTGAAAGCTGACAGGATGAGAACACGTATTTTTAGAATGTGAATTAAGTCTAAGATGTGATGTACATGTTGAATAAAAACAGTAATTATGACAGCAATTAAAGTATGAACACCTGAGTCAGCATTTTGTTTCTCTTCCTGACTCTCTCCCAGACTTGCTTTATAATTTTGGGCATGTAACTCAGTCCCTGATTCTGCAAATACTTTTGAATATGCTGAATAACAAAGAACTGTGAAAATTCAGAGAACTGTATATGGGATAATACAGTTACATTGTGTTAAATTAATGAGATCAGAATAAAATAATTTTTATTTATGACTAGGGGCACTGCTGCCATCCACAGAACTGTAGCAGGGGGCATTATACCAATGAGAGCAGCAGTCGACTTCAGCACAGCAGAGCCAGCTCAGGAAGACAGCACTTCTACCTGGACTGCATTACTTCTACAGTGCCCTGCAACGCAACCTTTGTTTCTATGTTGTAAATACCTAAAGGAAATAACTTCCTTTTTCTACACACGCAGACAGGGCCTGGTCATCAGCTCAAGTGCTGGTGATGAGACAGCAGAGCTGACGCAAAGGCTCTGAGAGAAATCAGGGCACTTTAGTATTTGGGTTCCACTGCCCAAAGCGTGGACCACGTGGACTGTGGGGCACAACAGGTGCCCTGTGATGGTCAAAATAACCCTCTTCACTCCCCTCAAAATAACCTTCACTATCAAGAGATGTCACACTGAACACCTCGAGGCAAGAGCTGAGCCCAGAGGTGAAGGCCAAAGCAAGTTGAGGGAACAGGGCAGTAGGTAACTGGAAACACTGACTTCTGGTGGAGCTGCTTCCCCGGATGGGATGGAGCAGGGAGCTCCGCCGGGGACAGCCAGCCCCAGGCTCCCCCTTGGGTGCTGTCTCCCGGCGCCTCCCGGCCCGCACGACTCCCGCCATGTCCCCCCCCATCCCCTCTCGCCCCCACCTGAGCCCCGCCCCCCGCATTCCACCGCTCCCTCGCCGCGCGCCTCCCCCCGCTCCCCGTAACGTAACCACCCGCCGCGGCCCCGCCCCGGCGTAACGGCCACGGCGCTGCCCGCATGCTCATTGGCCGCGCGGCCCGCCTGTCAACGGCTGCTCGGCGGGGCGGGGAGGCGCCGCGCGCTGTCAGCGGGAGCCGCCGGGGGAAGCGGCGGTCGAGGGGGGGAGAGGCGGGAGGCTGGGCTGGGATGTGAGAGCGGCGGCTGCTCGGCGCGTGTGCTGTCGCTCCCACCCTTTCCGTTTTCCCGGGCTTTTCACCCCCACTTCCTCGTCTCGCTGTAGAAGCGTACGTACCTGTGCGCCTCCGCCGTCCTCCCCCGGCTCGGCGGAAACCACCTCGGAGTGATCGAGCGCGGCCGGGCAGAGCCCCGCTGCCTCCTCGCAGCACCATGGATCACCAGCCGAAGTTTTTCGAGAATCTCTCGGGCAGCGGCAAGGCCATCGGCGTGCTCACCAGCGGCGGCGATGCCCAAGGTAGCCGCGTGGGGCGGGGAGCGCGGGCAGGCGATGGGGGAAGCTGCGGGCGCGGGGAGAGCGAGGAGCTCCAGGGCTGGTGCGAGAGGGCTGAGCGCCCATGCGGGTCGGCTGCCCGTGCAGGAGGCAGGGGAAGGGCCGGCGCAGCCCCCGGCGGGTCCGCGAGAAGCCGCTCGCATGAGGCGCAGGGTGGTCTTGGGGCTGCGCACATAAAGCCCGTTTCTGCGCGGCCTGAGCTGAACACATGTCCGCATCCTCTTCCCTCCCTCCCTTCCTCCCTCCCTCGCCGCATTTTTAAACGCCTGATCTCTGCGGCAGGGTGGAGAGCGTAGAAAAGCAGCCCTAACTGATCCGCACAAGGTCCTGCCGGCTCATGGTGCGCGGGAGGAAGCGGGTCGGGCGGCGCCGCACGAGGGTGGGCGGCCCTCTCGGCTGCGTCTCACTGCGTTTTGGCACCGGGAACGCTCCTACACACGATTTGCAAGGCTCAGATGGTAGTTTTACTCTGCAGCCCGCCAGGAGGATGTCGAAAACGTGTCTCACTCTCCTCTTGGAATCGCTACGTGTAGAGGGAGTCCTAAACCACAGGAACAAAAGACCTGTGGATATGGAGAGGGAACGGAAAGAGGCTTCAGTCTGTTGAAAGCATGTTTGCTCACGTGCCTTTTCCATCTTTTGTATCAGAAAACTGCGTGTTTATTAATAGCGTGGAGTTTAATGGTTAAAATTTAAAATGTGCAGTGCTTCGTGATATTTGAGTTCCTCTATCTGCTCTTGTCAGAGAGTTGTTTCATTAGGATGCAAAACTGTGATGATAGGGTTTTTTAGCTTCTTTTAAATTATTTTTTTTTTCCACTGGAGAGTACTTTTGCATAAAGTAAATAAAAGTAGTATTTGTATTTGTAGAGTGAAGAGAATAGAGAAGAAAAGTGTATCTCTTCATTTTTAATGTGATTTCAGTAGTATAATGACCATTTTCTCCCTGCTTTTTCCATTAGAATATGCAGGGACCAGCCTGCCTTTGCATTGGAGGTTTCTGTCTGGTTTTCCAGCGTATGTGTAGGTAACAGGAGCGGGTTTCTCCTCCGCTCACATTCCCAGCGCGTACGGGAGGCACTAGTTTGCATGGACCAGTGTCTCCGCGCTCCCTCCCTCCTTCAGTGTGTACGTGATCCGCTGCGAGTCGCTGCAGATTCCGCCTCTTTGCGTCATCTGGGCTGGAAGAAGCATCCTCCCTCCCTTCCTCCTCTGCTCCCTCCCTCTCCACACAGGAATAACGGGGTGCCCCTCACTTTACCTGGGATTATCTGAAGTCTTTTCTAATCAGAGTTGGAAGGGATTTGGTACACATCAATGAAGAAGAAAAGTTGCCATCCAGAGAAAAAGAAAACTAATTATTTTAGCTTGGTTTCTTTTTCACTAGCAGTTTGATTAGGTTTTAATAAGTTTTTTTTCCCCCCCTTCCCCCAGTTTGCTCTTCAGAATCGTCACTTTCACTGCTAAGTCATCCTAGGAGGGTGTGTGAATCAAGGCATCTCTATGTTAATGCTCTATGCTCCACATCGCCATTTTAATTTCAAAGTATGACAGGGCATCGCCCCAAGCAGCAGTAGCATGCTCAGGGAGAGGCTGAGCTTCCGCATGGCTGCCGATTATGTAATGTCAGAGCTGCAGCAGATGCATGTCCTATTATAAAGTCTTAATCTGCCCTTGCCCTTATGTGAATTAAGGCATTTAAAAGACTTTCAGGATCCAAAGTTTGATAGTCTGACTGCAATTGTTGTGTATTTCATAGAGGCGTAAAAAGTTAGAGTTTATCAAAATGGCTGTCTGAGTAGTTAGGCTGTCAAGAAGGCTAAACAAAGTGAACTAGATGCCTTACAAGTATTTTGTAGGCAATGTTGTTTTTCTAACTTAAAACAAAAATGCAATTTTAAAGCTTGAAGATGTTTTGACTGAATGATACAACACAGTGGAGCTATCTTGAGAACAGTGCAAAAGTGCAGAATACACAACCTGTACTGTGTTTGCACACTGACTGTTGCAACAAGGGACAAAATGAGTCATGCCCTCTCAAGGTTATTTGTCCTACATAGGGCAATGTCTAAGAGAAGTGAAATTATGAACTACATGAAGAAGGAAATACACTTATTACTGTTAAATTGTTTAGAGAAAAATATTGCAGAAAACTGTAGGTCAGGCAAAGATTTGAATGCTATTCAAATAGTACTTTTTTGACTGTCTTAAAGAATTTGAATCACTTGTTGGCTTCAAACAAGTTTATTTGTTAGATAGAAATCCTTAGGATAGCAGTAATTCAATTCAAACTCATCAGGAAAGCTGTAGGGGGCACATGTTACTATCACAATTAATATCTTCATATCACTGGATTCTTGGTTTAGGCAGGTGGGCTGTGAAACCTTGGTCCAAAATGAAACTTGCTAGTTATTGTTTGAAATTAAAAGTAACTGCTTTTGCTGCTTTTGTACTTTTGAATAATTTAAAAGTAGCATTATGTAAAATGCACAGACCTCTATTTATAGTAGATGTTAAGGTTTAAAATTACTTCCCTGCTTCTGTGGTATTTCGTTGCAAGCTTTCTTTTTTACATAATTATTATTGTCTCTCCTAACTGCCTATGAAATATTAAAGTCTATAATGTATTCATGACATTGGAATTGTTATGATGTAGTCGTCATATTTTTTGCATGGGAATATTGTTTCATTTGGTCAAGTTAAAGACTTGATTGGGGATTTATTTTACATGGAAGAGATGGGCATTTTGTACATTAAAATATGGATGGTACTGTATCTGTTAGTCTATTACTTTGGATAGCCAACTATCAAAAGGAGAACTAAAAGAAGTATGTTACAGCTTACAACTACCTTGACAATTTGTTATCCAAACTTACAAAGTAGTCTATTTTCTAAATAATTTTGAAACTGTAGTGGTTGCAGCTCAGAAAGGTGCACTAAGAAAAGGTTTTTTAAGTTACACTTTCAATGTTCACTTTAAGTTCACTTTCAATGAATCACTGGCTCTGATCTGCTTCGGTTCACCAGTACGTTGGCTCTACTTTGTATTGGTTGCCAGTGACTCGCCATTTTGACAACCCTTCTCACTCATGCATTCACATGGCCTCCAAAGACGCTGCCTGTTCTTGGGCACTGGTAGATGGGGTTAAGCAGCAGGAACAGTATCGGCCAAAAGGCAATTCTGGATGTTTAGATGAGTTTGTGGCTACTCAGTCTCAGGATTATTTTATTCGAGAGTGACCACATAATACTGAGAGGGTCTCCAAGATTCGATGTCGTTGAAGATGACGCAAGTGAAGGAAATGTGGATTGCATACTAATGATGGTCCTAATTCTGGTGTGATAACTGGTAAATTAACTGGATTTGGCATCTTAAGATGTATATCCTGTTTAATTAAAATGTCCACCTCTTATTCGATGAAGCACACAAGAAGTGTTCATGGCTATTTTAAATGCAGATTTTCACAAGGGGAATGAATCAAACATAGATGTAGGAAATCTTGACACTATTCTACTTTTCCTGGGCC
>JAUBOD010000819.1:8084207-8095899 GCA_032353885.1 Nothura maculosa | reverse complement strand
TTTTTCAGGAAGATCAAGATGTTTAATCCATAGGACTTGAGTGGAAGAATTTGCTGTAATTTCTCAATTTTCTGTGAGCAGAGAATTTCAGGGTGAACTTTTCACTCAGAAAAGCAAAATATCTGTCATGTACTTCTCTTGAGTACATCTATGAAGTCCAAGTAGCATCTCTGATATTAACTTGCTGCTATTTTCCTTTTAAGCAGGCAGGTGATGTCAAGAGCTTTCACTGCTCCCTACTATACATTTTAACTATACTGATTTGGAGAGCTCAGGAAAAAGCATTGTTGCAGCATAATTCTCACTTGAAAAAACTAAATTTTCACTGTTTGTATATTATGCATTTCAGATTGAAAACTAATCATTATAACAAAATGAGTTTACATTCTTTGGCTGGGAATGATGTAGTAGCCGTTACTTTTAAAATGCTGTCTATTAGGATCAATTTATTAACAGAATTGTATGCTTGTGGGCATCCCTGTAATTACTGTAACAAAACAAATAAGTCTGCACTGTTTATATTCACAGCCGGATTCCACTGTCATTAAGCCAGTTTCAGTTTTAATAGATTGTTTGTTGTCTTTAGGAACAAGTTAACTTTTCATTTTTTTAAGGAAGCTGGGAAAATTAGAATCTAGAGTGTTCTTTGCCATTATTTACATTATATAAAAGAGTATAGGGATAACCTGTAACAATGCAAATTTGCTTTCTCTTCCCAGGTATGAATGCTGCTGTTCGTGCGGTAGTACGCATGGGAATCTATGTTAAAGCCAAAGTGTATTTTGTTTATGAGGTTAGTCTTTTTGTCTTATTCATTCTGTGTTTATCTTTTTACTTTGAACCATTTCCTGTGGAATCCTCATGTGGAGGTATTAGAGTAATATTGAAGTTGTAGCTATCATTCTCTTCAAAATATTAACATTTTATTTTAAAACTTTTTGATTGAAAGCACTTTTCACATGATACATATATATATGGAAACAACTTAATTTTAATATTCTTTTTAAAATGCATGGAATTCTTCGTATACCTGCATAAACTTGGAAATATTAAGAAAAACAAATGTGACTATCACCTAGCAGTGAGCTATACATTTATTTTACCCGTCTGGCCCCAATTATTCTACTGCATAATCTAAACATTAAGCTACTATTTTATTTTTTTATTTTTTTACCTGTTTGTCATCCTTCCCTGTACTTCCAGACTGTTTTCTCAAGGTGTGACCAATCTGTGCCATTGTGCCAGTTTCACAGATAGTAGAGCTATTTTTTGACCAAAGGGACTTTCAGGCTAGTGTCACCTTCCCTGTTTTAAGGATTAGAAATTTGTAACAAAATAGAAAAAGTGGGAGATTCATCAATATGTATGTCCAGACATCAGAATTCTGCACTTGAAACTTATGGTTGCATGTAGATAACGATTTACATAATGTGATAATTAGTGGGCATGAAGATGAATATGTATCTATATTAATGCAAACTACAATTATATAGTATTATTGAGTGAATATGTTTGTAGTTTTTCTTTAATCTGAAAGTCACCTTCAGTTAGAATAAAATATGTGGATTGCACAGTGCAGCAAGTGCTTTTTAGCTAAAAAGTCCTTCTGTACACTAGGCAGACAAAGCAGTGACAAAAAGTCCACTAGGATTCTGATATAACTATTTAAAAGTTTGAGGTGGTTACAGATAGTAACCATTAGGGGCAAAGCATGGTATGCTATATTCCTGGCAAAAATGTGATGTTTAATATTTAATATAAACAACTTAGAGTGCTAGAATTCACAAAAGCACTAGGAGGTACTTTAGTTTGAAACAATTTACTTTTAGAAGATATCTTTTTACCCATTTTCTTTCTGTATCTGCTTATTCCTAGAGTTTGTTTGCTAAAGAGACCTGAAATATATTGACATGCAAACAAGCAGAGCACTGTGCTCCAAAATTCTTTTGTGCTACAAGAAGTAGCTCTGAATACTGTGTGCTCATTACATTGCCAACCTCTAGAATTCTTTGTGTTCAGCTGCTTAGTAGGCTTGCTGAAATGGGTCAAATACTTTTTGCAGAAATAAGGATGTTTTTGCCTGCCTGTCTTAAAGGCCAGAATTTGGATTAAAAAAAAAAAAAAAAAGTCAGTTATCTTTGGAGTTCATCCTATCAGTGTGTTTGTTTTTGTTAGGTTTTAGAAACTATATCACAAAATGTATTCAGTGGCAAGTTTCTTGAGAAATGCTGCTATCTTTCTGACCTTACTAAAATTTGATTATTTATTCTCGTCTATTAATGGTTAAAATTTGTCAGCATGAAGTCATAAACATTTTGAAATGAACGTTGATATAAAAATAAAGCAACATTTGAAAGTTTGCCTTACCATCACATATTATCATTCAGTCTTGTTTGTACTGTGCAGTCAGGTACAGAGATGTTTCTAGTAAGTATGGTAAATATTTCTGAATGAGAACTTAGCTTCTGGATTAATCTATTCAGTTGTTCCTTTTAGGAAGTACAGGATGTTGACCTTTTTCATCTCTATGTTTATTAAAATATGAGTTTTTAATGCATATAAATGTCTTGGAGAAATATCTTTAAAAGCTTTGAAATGAATCAACTTTGTAATTTCAGCACTTTGAAATAAGAAATAGAGGATGATGTTAAATGTTGTGATAATAAAAACTGATGATAAGAATTATCACTAATAGTTCCTATTATAAGTCTTTATATGATGTGTGTAAAGGAGCCATGTTTTCATCTATACTTGGAGTTGGTTTATTTAGCACTTTATAGCTTATTTTTGTCTTAAATTATAATTTCCAAATGTAGAATTCGGTATGTTAAGCAAAGAGAACAGCATACTTTAAGCCTACAGCTTATATATAGAGATTCAGTCAAAATGAAATGACAACTGAAGTTACTTTAAAAAAAAATATTAGCCATTTGGAGGCTATTCTTTCTTTCTCCTCTCTGCATCTTTTCTTTTATTATTATTTCTTACAACTGAAAGGAAAAAGTGGACAATTCATTTTAGAAACTGAGTTCTTAAAATATCTCTACAAATAACTTCCCCTTTTTCTAGAACTGAAGCACATGGTTCCCAGTGGATTCTTGCTCTTACCACTAAGCTATAGAGCTTTTAGATTCTTCACCTTGATTAGGAGCCTTTCTCACAAAAGACCAGCATTGGAAATGTGGCAGCATGCACTAATGCGTTCCTGTGAGGAAAACTTTGTTTTTTATGTGGTAGTTTGTGCACTCAGGCTAATTAGTTATGTAGTGGAGCATTAGCAATATCCAAAATAACTCATTTAAAAAAAAAAAAAAAAACTTCTAAAAACATTAAAAGAACCCCCAATTTTTTCATGTAATTTATGAGAAGGCGGCTTGTGTTTTCCAAGCTCTTCTGTTTGTGAAGTTAAGATTGGAGACAGTGTTTGTTTAGTGCTGCTCTCCTCACAAGACACAGGTAGGTGTGTGTTTGTCCTGTGAATGCATGACACAGAGCCTCTCTTTCTCGGAGTTCTCAGGAACTGGGCAGAAGAAGGAAGAAGCATAAAAAGGGCCTGATAATTAAATATGATGCTAACTGTATTTCTGGAAGTTTGTTATTTTTCAATACTTGCCCTGTAATTCTCTATTAGCACCCAAGCTGCTGTCCTTAGAATCTGAATAAGCTTTTGTGTGTATGTGTGTGGACATTTTTTTAAAAAATGTAAATTGACAGGCTCCCATCATTTTTTATGACTAAAGTCTATATTTATTTCAAACTAAGTTTGACTAATTGGCAAGTGCTGCAGTACTGTATCTAAAACTTTGAAATATTTCAAGATACGTGTTATCCATTCTTAGAATGGGTTGCTCGTTGTCCAGGTTAGCATGGGTAGTCATTGATATTTCGGTTATACTTGATGACTTTCCCTGCATCTTTTTCTAGAAGACATTTTAAATTCATTTGTTGTTTCATTTTAATATCTGCTAATGCTGTAGAAGAACAGAGTTAAAATTCTAGCTATGCTATTCAGAGCATTCACTATTTGGCAAACAGACTGGGTTAAGAAAAGCTAATGTAATAGAGCTAAAATGGATTGACCTTGTTCCAAAAGTTCCCTGACTCTATCTTGTAGTTAAAGGAATTATTAATATAGCCCGTATCATCAACCATCTGCATGGAAAAAGAAGAATCTGTTTGGACTACTGATCAGAGTGCATGAGTTACTTGTATATTAAAAATAAATGTTTTCTGTAGAAGTCGGTTGTAGCCTATCCTTAGCCCAGCTGTAAGGCATTTCAGACCTTCCAGGAAATTTCAGGTAGCATTAGTTCTTTCCTGTGATCTGCAGTTGCTAATTAGTCATTCTGGCCATGTGGCTCATATGATTCACCTTTATTGATAAGATATTTTCTTGGACTCTTGGACATACACTCCCTACTCCGTAATACTCTTTCCCTTCTCTCCCCCATCCATTTGAAATATGGAAGGAGAGTGACTAGACTAAGTATGTGAACTGTATATGGATTTTTGCCAGCTAGTCTGTGTTAGAAGGGGAATTACAGTGAACTCAATTTATTCAATCTTTATGGTTTAAGTAGTGCTCTGGATTCGTTGCTTTAAAAAAAATCTATGGACAGCTTACTGATTTACCAGCCTACATCAAGCTTAGATTAGATCTACTGCAATGTTTATGTCTGTTAAGAACTTTGATGGACTTTTTCCTGAAAATTTCTCAGATAATCTTTCAGTAAATAAGTAAATTCAGTAAATGAATTTCAGTAAAATTCATTAAGTAAGCATTTCCCCCCTGCCCCAAATCACTCTTCAGGTTTGAAGGAAATGTGCAAATAATGTCGGAGCTTCAGGGCTCCTGTTTTTGTCAGTGCATATGTTAGGTATGTATTAAAGGTACCAAAATGAAGTTCTGTTGAATCACAAAAGCTGGGACCCTAAAAACCATTTTCATTTAGTCCAATTCTTTACCTTTCTTTGATTATTTTTATGATCTAAGTTTATCAGTCAAATGTCATTAAGCAGGAGTAATATTTCCCTTTAGAATCTTCACTTGAATCCTAGAAAGATTAGTTTAGATAACTCATAATTCTACATACTGTGTTCCTTCTCCCTCTCTCTAGTATTTTTATCCTATTGTGCATGGAATTCAAATATTATGTAATATTTATATAATATTCATATGATATGAATGACTTTTAAAGTGAATCCAGATGTAGAACATTTCTGACTTTCCGCTTACTGAATGAAACCTGAATTTTGTCAAGAATGTACTGATGTTAAGTGCCTCCAGTTTATATTACCAATTTTTCTGTCCTCTAAGTGCCCTTTTGTTTCCAATCTCATTTAACTTAATATTAAGCCTGAAAATAAATAATCTTCATAGCACTTCAAAATACTTCAAAGAATTTTTCAGTTCTTTCTTGCTGAACATTGTTGTTCACAAATACAGTTAACAAGAAAGGAAAGGGTTATTTTTTTTAACAACCTAATAACATCAAAGGTGAATAGTAATTACAATTTTATTTATCCTTCCCTCCTTATCAGATTTTTTTTGAGATAAGAACTCATTGCATTTCCTCTTTTTTTCTCATTAGTGTTCATAATATCACTTAATGAAAAAGTCTGCAAGTGCCATTATTTTTTCTGTTAATATTTATGCAGAAAGCTAATAAAACCATAGCTAACCCTTTCAGCCACTTACTGGCTGGTTTTCCTTTTCTCAAATAAGTATAGTCCTATATTACAATATAATCCTTTATTTGTTTTGTTTTTCTAAAACCAGTTAGATTAAGGTATTTCTTAAGTGCTTCAAAAAAGTCAAGTTACATTCTTTCTACTAAATTTCTTTTATCTCTTTATTGTATAACTGCCTCCAGAAACAGAATGCAGTTTGTGTGACCTGATTTCTTCTTTCTTTATGAAACAAACGTTTTTGTTCATTGTTCATTCTTTTGTTTCGCTTGTGTTTATTGCAGGAAAAAGTGCATACTTTTCTAAACTATAATTTCTAAGCAGATAGAGAGTCATGTTTTTAAAAGGTTTATTTTATAATTTTTTTTTTTTTTTTGGTAGCAAGTCAAGAAAGTTACTACCATTCTATCTTACTGTTTTAATTGAGTATGTATTTTGATGGCTTCTTTAACTTGAAGGTCTTTAGAGCTTATGTTTAAAGAACTGTTTGTTTCCTCTAATTTGGTACCTACTTTAAGATTATCTCATTTAAAAGCAGTATCTTTCATTTACTGATTTAGTTACTTTGAAGTTATGTTAAAATATACAAGGTGACTATTACTACAGTGGAAATATTAGACAATCTTTCAGAAATCTGAAATATTTATCTTTTTCAGGGTTACCAAGGAATGGTTGATGGAGGTGATAATATTGTTGAAGTTTCATGGGAAAGTGTTTCAAGTATTCTGCAAGTGGTACGTGATATGGGAGGTTTTTTTTTTTTCTCACTTTAAGTAATAAACCAAAGCTTGAAATCCACATTAGCCATTTCAGCCATTATTATGTAATTCTAGTGCTGTAACTAGCATATATCACTTTGAGCATTTTTTTTTTTTACACTACAACTGCTTGACACTTTCAGAATAAACTCTCTGTGGGGTCCTGTGGGGTCTGTATGTTTTTCACATACAGACATGATATTGAAAACTTTGTTCTCTTTTTTCAAAATTACAATTTGTTAGTCTTCTAAATACATATTGCTATGCCTGTATTTAATAAGATAACAATAACCCAAAATATAGAGCTAAAGTCTTAGATATTTTGTAAGGTACCTAATTTCTATGAACCTCTCTGAGTTTCCTGACTTTAGAGAATTTAGAACTAGCCTTCAAGAGCAATGATAGTACAATTCACCAGAGCTCAGGTAATATCAGTGGCTTTGTTTTTGTATTACACAGGTAGCCATTTGGATCTCTGTATGTACTTTCAATATATATACTTCACAATGTAATATTGTATTGCTCTTACAGTAAAGAGAAGTTGACAGATTGCTTATTGTCATCCTGTGAAAGTTTTTTTTTAAAAAAAAGTCAATTAATTAGAATGCTCATGAAAGGACTCCTAAATCATTCAACATTTTCCTTCAAGATGCATTCATTAATAGTGATCTTCAAGATTTTATTTTTTTTTTCCCTTTGATGTGTATATCCACCATCTGTGAATATGGACACATGAGGGCAAGCCTGTATATCCAGCCCAAAACCCCTTTAAAAAAAAAATCCACTGAGTGAGATAAAGCAAGACTGATATATTTTATATATGAATATATGTATAATATATGTTTTTTTTTTGTTTGTTTTTTTAGGGAGGCACAGTTATTGGCAGTGCACGCTGCAAGGCCTTTCGTACTCGGGAAGGCCGCCTGCAAGCAGCCTACAACTTGGTTCAGAGAGGAATCACCAACCTTTGTGTAATTGGTGGAGATGGTAGCTTGACTGGTGCCAATCTGTTCCGTGAAGAATGGAGTGGACTTCTAGAAGAACTAGCACAGAAAGGTAAGTTTACAGGTAAACCTTATAAACATTTAGTCTAACTCCCAAAGAGATTATGTTGCAAGACTGATACACCATAAACTGCTTTCAAAGCATATTTGTAAGCTTTAAAAATTAAATACATAATTCTAGGAAATAACACAATTGTTCAGTTCTTGATTTCTGTACTTCCTTTCTTATATACCATAGAGACACAGAAAGATCATTTAAGTGAATAGGCAACTGCCAGTGGTTTCTAAAAGTGCTTATGTAACTCTGCAAGGTGGTTTTGTTTTTGTTCCTTTTCCCTTGCTTTTCCTGTCCAAAATCTAAACTTTGAATGTTTTTCACAACTTCTGCTTGAAAAGCTCTTTGCTCCAAAATCCAATCCGAGTTCAATTCCTCTGCTACAAATCAGATATTTGTTGACATTTTGTTACTTTTCCTGCTTGGTGTGTCCTGCTTGATAACCTTCAATGATGTTAGTGTCTTACAGCCATCTTATTTTTTCTTCGCCATCTCTTTTCTATATGGAAGAGTTATACATCGCTTAGATGTTACTTACATGCAAAGTTGTTCTTTAGCTTTGATTAGCTTTCCACTTTTCTGAACCTCTTCCAGTTCTACCATGTCCATTTAGACGTGGGGAAGACCAGACTGGTTCTTTTGGTTCTTTGACTACTCCTCAGTATTGAAGCTGATTTATTAATGAGAACAATTTAACATTAGGAAAAATTAAAAAAAACGCACATTATTTTGTATGCGATGTTAAGATATTATTCTTTTTTGTATTTTGTATACAAAATCAGTTTTGTATTGACTTACATTTATCTATATTGAATTTCATCTGATACTTTTCTGCTTTCCCTGTATTACAAGATCCTTTTGCACTTCTTAAAGTCAACTCCTATTCCCAAATAATTTATTGGAAATTTTATTGATAAACTTAACATTTGCTCATTCCTTTTTCTAGGATGTTAGAGAATATGCTGAATAGCATATTCAGTTCCATTGGTAACTGTCATAAGCTTATCATTTGTTGTAACCCTATCTTATTTTATGCAAAATCATTTTTCTTATGCCATGGCCACATAGCGTTCCCCAAAGACTTTGTGAACAGATCTTCATAAAGACTTCCGGAAATTGGGGTAGACTGTGTCAACCAGATATCCCTTATTTGTTGGTTATTAACTCATGTAAGGACTTAAGAAAATATTTGTAATGAAGGTTTTCCCTTTATAGAAAACATTTATGACTCTTCTTCACAATGCTGTATTTCTCTGTTTGGAGTCTAGTGTTATCTTGTTCATTATGATTTCTAATAACTTCTCTAGTACAGAAATTAACCATCTTGGTAGGTAGTTCTAGAATCCTTGCAAAAAAATAGGCATTTTATTTGCTACCATTCCATCCACAGAGTCTAAGGTAATTTTTAGCACTGAAAGATAAAATATTTTAACTTCTTGAGTTCCTTTAGAACTCATGGATGATTCAGCATTTTTCAGTGTTCCAGGAGTTGCATTCCAAGATTTAGAATAGGAGCTTTTATTAATCTCTTTGCTCATTAATTGTGAAATCAGAGCCTTTCAGTAATAAAGCACTTCTTTTTTTCCAGAAATTTGATGCTAACCAGTTATTTTTTCCTTTTTTAAAATTTTTGAGCATATTCTTTCAATAAGTTCACTCACAGTTTGCATCTTTCTGCTTTATTTAATTACACACACTGAGCCTACTATTTGAATACTATTCTTCAATTGTAAAATGTCAATTTTAACATATTATGAAGTTTTGTGATCAGTCAACACTTTGAAATGGACTGAAAGGGTCTTCTTTCATTTCTCCAAGGAGTTGTATCTAAGATTCTCATGTTTGGTTATTTGACTTTCTTTTTCACTTTAACCTTATTTAGACATTAAATGATATTTGATTAGGTGTGTTCAGTTTATAAAAGCAGGGGACCAAAGCGATATGTCTAATGTGGAAAAAATGTTTCATCTTACAAGTTTTTCTTCTGAATATTTCTTCACAGGAAAGATTGATGAAGAAGCTGTTAAAAAATATGCTTACCTCAACATTGTGGGAATGGTTGGATCCATAGACAATGACTTCTGTGGCACTGATATGACAATAGGTACTGACTCAGCCTTGCACAGAATCATTGAAGTTGTGGATGCCATCATGACAACTGCTCAGAGGTAAAATGTAATAGAAAACTTTCTATTTTATAGAAAACTAGCTATGTGAGAGTTGAAGATTTATGTCCATCTTGCTCTAAGTATTTGTCTTCTGTTTATGTGACATTTAAAGGATGTGAATAAAAGTTCTTTTTGAGTGCAAGTTTCGTAATGTATGTTGAGTGCATGTTTAGTATTTTTTTTACCTTTTTTCTCTCCATTTTGCAATTATTTTTCTGTCACAATATCTCAAACATTGGAACATAGAGGCTGCATCGCCTAAAGTACAGACTGTCTTTTTATGTGTACTTTCTATCCATACTACTCTAGGAAAGATTCAGGCTACTACTTGAATTTATATCTTGATGTGGTAGTATCAAGAAACAATACATAAGGTATTTAACCTTTCCCTAGCTAAAAATTCAAACAGTTAAATGTTCTGGATGTTTGGAATACATAAAGGTACACTGTATCATTGCAATTCTTAAATCATGCATACTCAGAATTATATTTTTTGTGAATATTCAGCTTTTCTGTCCTTACTGCCCTCATATGTTTTAGAAGGTTATTTTGACAGTTAATTATGTTATGAAAAATCTACAAAGAAGGAATATATATTTAATATGGTATTTTATGCATGATAAGTTGAGAACACTTTCTGATTTAACTGCTGGTTTCAGAAGTATGGATGGAATTTCTGAGTTGCAACACTGAAGTTAATCTGTTTTCTAATTTTTGCAGTCATCAAAGAACATTTGTCCTGGAGGTTATGGGAAGACACTGTGGGTATGTACAGTCATAAATGGCTTGTGTTTAGTAAGAGATAAAACCTTGAAAAATTAAGAAATTTGATCAATAATTGTTTAAATTCTTGCATTTATTAGGTATCTGGCTCTTGTTAGTGCCTTAGCCTGTGGTGCAGATTGGGTATTTATTCCTGAATACCCACCAGAAGAAGGATGGGAGGATTCAATGTGTGTTAAGCTTTCAGAGGTAATCTTTTACTTTGTTTTGGATTTTATACATGTCTTGAATATGCTTATTTAAAACCTTTTATACTTACTTTTAATAGCATGATCAGAATTTTCAGTATCTTTTGCTTTAGATGATGTTTGGTCTTAAAAAGTTCTTTTCCTGACTTCTGCAATCGATTGAAGAGTTATATGATGGACTATAGAGATTATGTAAGACTGTGCCTGTATAACTGGCGTGCACCTTTCCTTATTAATGCAAGACATTTCACTTCACTCATGAAAACACTTTATGAAGATATAATGTAAGATAAGTACATAAGCATAAGAAATAATTCTACAAATTCATGCAATTTAAAATATTAGCAGTTGCTTACAAATATCTGCTGTTACTCCTTTTTCATACTTTTTATTAAATGAATGTGCTTCTGTTTCTATTGTAGAACCGTGCACGAAAGAAAAGGCTCAATATTATTATTGTAGCTGAAGGAGCTATTGATTGTCATAACAAAGCTATAACCTCAGAGAAGGTTAAAGATGTAAGTGTCAACATCCTTATATGTACTTTCTATTTTGTTCTTTCTTTAGGGTTTGTTACTATCAGTAACACTGCTGCAAAGTAAGTGTGTTCTTGTAAAGTAGCTTCTCAGACCTCAGTAGTTGCATGTTGCAGTTTTATTTTACTGCCTAAGTATGGAGTCTGCTGTAATAAACAATAATTATTTCAGGTCAGATTATGATATTTTATCCTGCAAAATAAGATTTAAGTCCAAAACATCTGCTTTATAGATGCCTTCATATACAAAGAGTATGAAGTCTACTCAAATTAGAAATAAAAATCTGATTTTACTTTATGCTCTGTGTGAAAAAATAAACAATAGTCTATCTCACTCATACGAAGTGGTAATGCTTGTGTTTTAGAAAGTCAAGATTTTCTAAAAGTCTTGTGTTTTTATGTACTTCTTGTTTTACTTTTTCCCTCTAAATAACTGCATTGTCAAAAGGGTTATGGGTGACTTAAGACTTTTTTTTTTTTTTTTTTTTTTTACCTTCAGCATACATTATTCTA
>JAUBOD010000819.1:8054827-8074859 GCA_032353885.1 Nothura maculosa | reverse complement strand
GCACGTTTACAATTATCTGAATTGCTTCAGAAAAGAACCAATTGATTGTACCTCTGCAAAGAGAAACAATTTTATTTCCTTAGAAATCCATAAAAAGAACTTGACTAAGTTCTGTCCAAGATATAACCACAGCAGTGTAATATTAAGAGGAAAAGTTTTAAAGAAGCATGATCTGTTGACAAAAAAAAACAGTGAAGATAAATTTCTGGAATATAATAAAGCATTCTGCTAATAAGTCTAACAAAGCATTTTTCTTGGAAATGTAATTTTCATTTTTAATTACAAAGTAATACTACACTTCTATAGCATGCCTACTGCATTACTATGTTAGAAAACTTCTCTTACCAGTCATACTGGAGCCAGATTTTTTTTTTCTTCTTCTTCTTCTGGGCCATACATATTGACCTGCATTCTAAGAAAAATGGAAAATAACAAGTGTGATTCTCATGCAGAGAGAGAAGAAAATTCCACAGTGCTTTTTGCTCTTGAAGATTAAACATCGATTCTTACCTTTCCTCAAATCCTATCAGCTTCAAGGGCACTACCATTTTTGCACCTGTTGCTTTCATTTTCCTTGCTGACACAAAAATATTTATCCTTAGTATAATAAACCTTGAGTTATGAAATTCCCATTTTTCTCACACCATTGTTTTGTAGAAGATGGTAAGCTGACTAAAATTTATCTTGAAAGTACTCTTTATGCACACTTTTAAGTAAGAAAAACAGACCTTGTTTCCAGTTCTGGTAAATAAAAATATCTCTCCAAAATATTTGATGGCAAATTAAGGTGAGTAAATAAAATGACTGTGCATAACACCTGCTTTTCTTCTCTTCTACATAAGCTTTGTGTGTTTATCTAACTGGCTTCTTTTTATAGTGGCTTATTTTTATAGACTATTTCATGTAGATCCAAAATAGTGGGTTTTTTTCCTTTTTTTTTTTTCTTTTTTTTCCAGTTGTGTTTTGTTTTATACTTAAGTTTCTAGATATTCTCTGCTTTCATTAGATAGCAAGCTGTCAGTATCTCCTTGCTTTTAGTATAACAATTGAACAGCTTTCCTTCTGGTAGATTTTATTAATAAAAACATTTGTACTGTTCCTGCATTTTATTTTATCCAGATTTCTCTCTGAAATATAAACTGTAATACTTTTACAAGATTTAGATTCAAACCAATGGAAGATTAAGACTTACGTTTTTGGAGGTGGAGCAGCAGGGATGACAAGATTATTTTTGTTGTTGTGAAAATATTTGTGCATAATCTCCTCCTTTGGTTCTGTGAGCATGCTCTGCTCAAACCAGTGATGAAAAACGGATCCTTTCATTCCTCTGTATTCAGATCAGGCAGTAGTGATCCTGCCCTTTATTAGGTGTGACAGATAGCCTCAGTATAAGTTATATAATTGACTGTGGTAAACAGAAATAGGAAATGGATATAAATGTCCATTGTTAGAAATTTTTGTTCCTATTGCTAACACTAGGTGAATAAACTTGCAATAGTTTTCAGTACTGTCAGATTATCACTCTTAAAAGGACCAAAATATTATCACAGTTTTGCTGTGATTCTGTTCTTCTGTGTCCATTATCTTGCCAGCTTTCACTGAGGTAAGTACATTGTTTCCTGTTGGGCAATGAGGCCTGTTTAGAGTTTGGCATTACTAGACACTTTGCAGTGTTAGGCTGTTTACAGCCTGTCCAAGCATGTAAATGGTACCTTAAGGCTAAGTCATATTTGCAAATACAATATGTTCAATGCTCCATTTAGATAGATATACTTCTTAATGTTTGGCAGTAATTGTTTCTTACTGTGCAGGATCAGGAAAGATAAATGAAATTATCTGTAACTAGATAAAATCTGTAAATACAATATGTAGATACGATATGTAAGTAGATCTGTAAATAGATAATACATTCTGAATTACAAATCAGGTGAGAACATGCTTTGCCCTGATCATAGATTATGGGTAATACCTTTATTAATGATTGAATGTAGATTTTAAGACTGACTTGAAATTCTCCATTAATTCCATATATATTTTAAAATACAGGCTTGAATAAAATACAGGCTTGAAATAAGTCAGTGTAGAATTTGATTTGTCTTTTGAATAGTGGTTTAAATTTACGTTATTCTGTTTGTTCAGTTCAGTTTTCAGAATGTCAGTGCAAACACTTGTCAGTAAAAAATGCATAATAAGAAATACGTGGGAAATCAACATTATAAGTGGATATACTTAGGAGTTTTATTTCTAGATTGACATAATGGATTATTCAGAGATGCAGAACAAGAACATGAAGACTTCTGTGGGGAAAAAAAAGTATCAATAAAATGAATTTAGCAAAAAATGTGAATATTCTCAACTTCATGTTGCTAATGTGGTGAAATGTAGAGCAATATTATTTCACTTGATCTGTAGAATGTGACATGAGAGATTTTTTTTCTTGCATAACCATGAAAGCTAGATATTCTTTGTAAATGACAGCTGGCTTTGTTTAATGCACACCTGAATCAGAAGGAAGTTTAGTGATCAATATTGCACTGGGGAGACAAAAAAAGAAACCTACTCAAGAAATTGAGTAAAGTGTATGTGTGTATACATAATAATAATAAAAAAGACTTTTTCAGCTAAACAACATGGTAAAATGAAAATTTGACTGGAAAATAAAGCATATTGATGATCTAGAAGATGCTGACAGAAGAGTAAACCAGAAAGAGGTATGAAAGAATATGGATTTCATTTAGGAGATGAAGAAGCAAAAGAGGCAATAGAAAACACATCAACTGGAGATGGAGGAATGTGTGTACCTGAGGAGAATTGAAGAAAAGAAGAAGCTTAAAATATGTACCTTTGACAGTCTGCCTCTTGGCTTCCTTAGAGGAAAGGATGCAGGGCTGATCAACTGATTTGACAGCTAAAGAGGCAGAGAGCCACAAGAAGAGCCTCTCTCACTGAGGAGCGAAGAGAGCTGCGGTTGGGCTGCCCTAATGCAGTCCCAAGGCAGTTCTCTTGGAAGTTCCCATGCTCCTGTACGCTCCCAGTGCTGGTACTAGCAGACATGACTACACACTAATGTAGATTGGTATTCTGAACTGGTTCATAATTAATTCAGATAAACTAGCCAACCAGTTAAACTTTCATCCATTTCAGTTTTCGTAACACTTAGCTCTGGGACTATCAGTTAATTTATCTCATTCCATGGCAGTTTGCACTCAGATCAACATGAGGTTAGCAACAAGGTCAGTGCTTGACTGAAGGGCTTTTGTTGTGCCTTTTGGTTATTTTTATTACTAAAAATAAAAGATTGTGGAAAGATTAATCCATATTATGAAGAGATACTGGATCACATTTACATAAATGCATCTTTCAGGAAAACTATGATTTAAAACTATTTAGAACCATAGTTAAATTCCTTGTCCTTTGTTAAATCTACCCTTCATTGAAAGTGTCTTCCTATTTTGCTGCAGTGATGTGAAGATATTGCATATAATCTAATGCTTATGCTGGGTGAAGGTGTAATCTTTGGATATGTTGCTAAAATCCCTTGCATCAAATGAAGTGGTGATATTTAATGCAAGGAAAACATATCCTACACTGCAAACTAACTGATTGTGTTGGTTATTGCTCTTAATCTCCCTTCAGCTCTATTTCACTTAAGACCTCAGTATAAAACTTGCCAGAGGAACTCATCAGTGTTTTCCACATCTCTAGGACATCTTGCAGTTTTACCAAACCATGATGACTCAATAGCCATTTTTGTTCTTTAATATTAAAATTTTGAAAGAGCCTGAATGAACTCGGTTGGACTAGGTAGTTACTGCTTCTCAATGAAGCTTTTTTGGGCAAATGGAGAGGAAAAAAAAAAGAAAAAAAAAAAACAAACAAAAACCCACTTCTCCTGGCTACTCTGCTTCTCAAAGCTACAGGTCTGTCAGCAGCCTTCTAGACCATGTGTTTCAGACTTTAAATTGGAAATGCATCCTAGCATTGTATTTATTCGAAAATTTCACTCTCAGGATGCCTAGTAAGACTTCCAAACTTTGGAAATCAGTTTGGTCACTTACCATACTATGGCCTGATTTCCCACTGCATGGGATATGGTTTTTCTAGAAAGGATATAGCAGAACTCATGGTGAATCTTTTTCCTCTCCCTACTGCTTATAGATATTTGTGTGAGGAGATAGTCATTTTATCTGCAGTAATTTGCTTTGATAAACTTGTGAGAAATTGAGAAGGCTGAACTTCTGTGAATAGCAGTCTTTTCTAAGATTGACCAAAGATTGATCAAAATAGGAATATATGCCATAAGAAAGCTTTATTACAGAGAGTCATTACTTGTATGGCAATTTTTCAAACTTCCTGTCATGACAGTTGGTAAAACAAATAATTCAAATTTTAAAGAATTGAAATATCATTGACCTAAAATCAGCTGTACAGTCTCTTGATCCTTATGCAGTATTTTAACATCCACTTCACATACTGAATTTATTTTGTAGTTTTTGGAATCCTCGCAAAAATCTATAGCTACTTAACCTTTAAAATGTACTTGAAACTTCAACTCATCCATGTGCACGTGAGGTTCTTGGGTTTTCTGGGCATAAATCCAATTTATAGACATGGGAGTAGTTATGTGCTGTTAGTAGAGCTTCAAAGTCTTTAGATAACTTTTTTTTTTCTTTATTTATTAATCTGAGTGAAATTAGGTGTGTCTTGATCTTACAGGATAACATAGTTTTAGAAAGCAACCTTCTTGTAGTTTGTCTTTAGGCGTTTTCTTCAGGCTGTAGGTGTTTTCGTAGTTAACATCTTGCTCAATTCTTAAGCATGTGTCAAACTATTCTTTAAGTGGCTTTTCATAGAATGACTTTTCAGACTGCCTCTTTGCTGTTTCTGCTCAACTGCTTCGGGTCTGTATGCTGCACTCACTTCATTATCACTGTATTAACCTGGACTAATCATCTGCATTTCTTCAAAGAGTATTGCACCAATGCAACCCCCGTGCACTGTGGGATGTGCAGGAGCTCTTTTTTTATCCCTCTCCCTGGGAATCTCACTAATTTTACTTATTGGGCCAATGGACAGCCAAATTTCCCATCACATGCAAGGACTCAGTAGCAGAACAAACCAAAGGCAAGGAATGTATTGCTAATATTTGTACCACTGCTTCAGGCCTATGAGAGTTGTCTGCAGTTACATGAGGCACGATCCCGCTTTGAGGAGTTTTGCATCCCTATCTGTGTGTTGCCTGCTACTATTAGCAACAATGTGCCAGGCACAGACTTTAGCATTGGTGCTGACACTGCCCTGAATGCTATTGTGGAGGTAAGACGGCATATCTTAAGGTAATAAAATATGTAACTTCAGGATACCTAAAGACTTTGGAACGTCTAGTTTTCTAAAATAATTAATTCATTGTCACTGGAATTCTGATGCTTAGTTGTTTTTTTTAGACTGATTAAAGATTAACCTAAAAATTATGTTTGATATTTACAGTATGGGGCTCTTTTATTATCTGATGCATTAGTGCTTAGGACATTTGCTGTTGTTGAGAATAAAAGATTTAATTGCTTTTGGTTTTGTTTTATATCTTAAGTAATTTGTTAGCATTATTTAAGTGAAAGAAAACACGTTTGATAAATGTCACACGTACTGGTTGGGCTAATGGCTGAATTCCTAGGGCAACAGAGCTTTTTAACTACATGGCTACATGAATAATTCCACGGACTATCTTAGTTTGTGAATAAGCTAGTGTAAACATTGCAGTCTGTCACTGATATCCATAAACAATTTTGAGCCAGATCTTACTCTGAATAGTCTTTCATTTGATTCACAACAAGCTCAGTCTAGTTTTAGTCTTCAATGACTTTATTTTCCCCCACCCCAGCTATACCTGCTGTATGAGCTTTGAAGTATCTGTTGTCCTACTGAGGTCTAAGGCAAACAAATGACTATACCTCTACACTATACCATCAGCTTCCATTTGTATACAGAATTGCAAAGTGTTTGGACAAAAAAAGAGTCTAGTTTCAGAGTCACGGCTCAGAAACGTGAATTTGTTTTCCTTCACTGGTACAAAATTATGTATTTATATACAGTTGAAAAAAAAACAAAAAGCATTTCAGAGAGAGCTGTTTCAGAACCTGCTGGCCTCACCAATGGGAAATGCAGTAAAAAATCCTTGGGGTGAAGGCAGCCCAGGCGCAGCTCTCGAGTACAAGTAAGAGTAAGGTACGGAGTTGGAGTTTGTTTTTCGTTTTTGTCAATCTGAAAACATTTTGATTTCACCAAGTGCAGAACAGGTAAATAGCAGAAATACAATCAGGTACAGGACACAGTGCAGAAAACTTTTACCACTTCACTGCATGATTGTTTCTCACCTACTTGGAAATGTCATTTTTAAGTACTATGAATGATATCATGAGAAGCTTTTATCAATAATTCACCTTTAATTGGTTAAAATACCAAAAAAGAAAAGAATGTGGTTGTACACATTCCTTGTCTTATTTCACTGTTTTAATTACTGTTTATTTACTGTGCTTTTAGCAATGCTCTAGTTTAAAAATAATTAAATGATTATATCTATTTAAATTCATTAAAATCAAGATGTTTTCTTTAGGCCCGAAATAGAATAAATTTGGAGGAGATGTGAATATTAGATTTTCCAGGAACTGGCTCAGTTCATATAATGACTCAACCAGCAATTGAATTTCATTAAGTGCTTTAAGTCACCTTGCCAGTCTAAAACTTACAAAATTTGGCCTGTCTGTACTGTGGAGTAGGATATGAATAGGAAGAAAAAGAAAAAAAGAAAAGATTTTTTTTAAAAAAAAAAAACTTATTGGGACTTGATTACAAAGCAGAATTTTATTTTGAATGTGATCTGTTTATGAGAAGATAAAGCTGTGAAGTTGAAAGAAAAGGAAACTTATAAGAGGGCAGTGGGGAGGAGAAAAAGAAAAGAGAATAATTTGAAATCTGGATTGGTTACCTGATCTAGTGCACTACAGTATTTCAGAAAGACTAGTAACTGCAAGAATCACTTTCTGACACCAGGAGCCTTTATTGTTAAGGCCTCAATGCTTTAAAAAATAGTCCCACAGCCCTGAATTGAGAAATTCTGTTTTTATACCAGCTGAACATATTTTTCTTCTTAGAATAGCTTAATGCTATAAATAACTATGTAAATATGTCTTTCCTAAATTGATTATAATCTGCTATTGCCTACATGAGCACAGTAACTCAGATCCTTTTAGTCGCTGCAGAATCCAACTTCTATTGTATAAAGATTGAAGTTTAATAGAAAGAATTATTTTTTATTGCTGTTCCTAGGATAACGTAACTTTAATTTTGTACAAGGCAGCATGAAGTGCATCTTTGTATAATTTCTATAGAACTGCCACTGAAGACAATCTATATATATATTTGCATAGATTATCTTTACTGGCCGCTCTTATAAAGCGAGAAATACAACTGACTATGAAAAGCAAAATTTGTCATCACAACTACTGGAATTAATGTGATGCATTTTTGTCACAAGCGTGTTGGGAGAGGAAGAACAGTAGATGGAAGACTACATCATTCCCTTATAGTGAATAATAGAAAACAGAACAAACAAATAGAACAAACAAAACCCCACTAAGTTCAATAATGCCAAAACAACTTTGTGTTGTTTGAACTTGTTTGAGTGGAAGAAATATGTTTTGAGAGGAATATCCTATAAATTTAATCCCAAATGAAATTAAAATTCTCCACTGGGTTGCAGTGTAGCACTGGAACTTGGGAAACCTTTGTCTTGGCTAAAGCCTTTCAATCCCAGCTGAAGTCTGGAAACAGCATCCAGCTTCCCAACAACTCTTGATGCTGCTGTTTGCTCGGGTTCTGGGAAGAAGAAAAAAGAGGATAAGAGATTTGGAAAGGAGTAGTGAAGCAGAAAAGGGATACAGACAAAAAGTAGAAACAAAGAAGGTGATACAGTGTTCTAGTTAGGGGTATTTTAAATAATATGCTGCTTTATCTATAGTCTTTAAACTGATGTTGGTACTTAGAAGTACTAGAATTTTTAAATGCTCAATTTGAGATGTCTTGAAAGAGTTTCATTTTTGCAAAGCTTGGAGATTGCTAACACGTGTCTGAAATGAAGACATGTACTTCTTTCTTCAGCATCTAAACCAAAGAAGTTTTATACTATAAACTAAGCAGTGACATCCAGTTTCAGGCAGCTTAAAGGAGTTAAAGTTGATACAGTGCTAAGGCCTAGGAAAAGAAACAGGGATTTTTGTTAAGTAAATGTGCTATTGTTTATAAAACACGTGCCAGTATTCTGCAGTAATTCTGGAGTCTTGCCTGGAAGAGGAAAGTAGTGTGTTTGAGGAGCCTATAAAACCCAAGTCAGGGAGAAGGGAGGTCATTTTGAGGAACAGATAAAGCTGAGCCCAGTCTTTTATGACCTAGTTTACTGTTACATGCTTAATGGGTAGAGCAACATAACATGTTAATGCATGTTGTGAGTGCACTCATGTGACTTGTGTACACACACATCATGCATAAGTTAAACTAATGTACCTTTTGGTAGTTAGACCAAAGTAAATGCATTTGCCAGTTTTCAGTGCTGGAATGTGTTAAACAACATAAGTTCTTGCCTTCTGTTACTTTAAGTTCTATCGTATACCAATTGAGTCTATTTCTTATGCAGTCTTTTGGATATATTTCTGAAGACATTAAGATTTCAAGGTGAAATTAAGTTTGAAAGTAGTATATTCAGTTATCTCATTACTGTTCTCTTTATAAAATTCTTATGGAAAAATAAGTTAACATGCCTCAAATTTTACAGAATTTGTAGTTATTCAGAAAATCATTTTTTAATGTCATAATTCAAGTTTCAAGATGATGAACTTTGTAAGTTCTTACATTTCTATAATTTTTATTAAGCAGAACTGATGTAAGTGACAATACATAAATTTTGAAAAATTTCTTTCATGTCTAAGCTTATTTTTTTCTTTCTTTCTTTCCCTGGGAGAGAGGAAGTATATATTCTGTTTTTCTTCCTTACTCCCTTCATGGAAGGAAGTTGCATTGTCTGTCTGATGACATTAACAGAGCCTTGAAAGGTTCTTGTAGAAGTATTTTCATTTGGGATTGTCAAGAGCTTTTACATTTTTTAAAGCTGATGATACAAAGTTTCCTCAATCACTCTTTTCTAAGTCTCTCAAGTAGCTCTAGTCAATACTGGTGTTAACTGATGCTGTGTAGACATAGACCTTCTTGCAGAGAATGTTTCTTATGCTGATCTGGTTAACACACAAGTGGAGATGTCAGCCTTACTGTAAGTATCTTTCTATAAGCAAAAACAAAAATAGCTCCTTTTATGCTTGAGAGAATGATAGTTGTGTGGATATAGCTCTTAGAATATAAAACATAGGGCAGTATGTGCCTGGGATTAACATTTTTTTTTAAAAAATTACTGTTAAGCTTAGTTGACAATGCAGTGCAATAAACAATAACTAAAAAAAAGAAAAAATAAAATGTTCAGTCTTGCATGCAATTAAAACAAAGAAGAAAACTTACTCAAACCAGAAATTTTGAAAACCTCCATTAAAGCTATTTATTATCTCTGTTAGAGCAGTGCTGTATTTTTTTAAGCTGTGAAAGACAAAATGAGGTTAATTACTGTTTTAGTATTTGCCAGAAACAAACATGGTTTGATACTATAAAATGCTTTGTTTTAACTGTGGTGCCCCACCATCTAGTTCATAAAAATACTGTATTGATAATTATGATCGTTAAATGAGCTACAGTGTCTTGGAATTCTTTTAAATTTATATTTTTATAAATTCTTAGCCTGTAATACCAAAACATAAGATGCTGTTGTATGAAACAAGAATTATGTATTTTTTTTAATGAATGTTCTGGTTTTTGGTCAGACATGTGATCGCATCAAGCAGTCAGCCAGTGGCACCAAGCGTCGTGTTTTCATCATTGAGACCATGGGTGGCTACTGCGGTTACCTGGCCAATATGGGCGCCCTTGCAGCAGGCGCTGATGCCGCTTACATCTTTGAAGAGCAGTTTGATATTCGAGAGCTCCAGGTATGCAGTGTTCGATATAGTTCCCTAATTTTTAAGTAGACCCTCAAAACTACTGTGCATGTATAGCATGCTCTGTTAATGTTACCCCTCACCTGCCTCGCCCACCCCCAACAAAAAAGTCTTTTATATTGCAGTTAAAAGTTTCATGTATGTGTAATGCCAGTTCTAAAATCTTGAGGAACATCTGTTTGTTTATTCTTGACATCCTGTTTAACTGGTAAAATTACTGTATTAGCTGTTAAACACAACTATGTTGATTGATATGTTTGTGTTTTTCTGACTGAAACTCAAATTACATATAAATGAACAGAGCTGAGCAGATTTAAAAGGAAAAATAGGATAAAAGAAATACCTTTTCACTATGATGGCATCTCAGCTCATCATGGAGGCTGTTCAGGTGTGGTTTTTAACAGGATCTAAAATGGAATAGATACTACCTTCGATAGCAGAATTACTCAAAGCATGTTTGGAAGGGTTATTAAAATAGAAAACTCAGGTTTTAATTATTATAGATTAAGATATGACTTTGCATAGGGTCTAAGCAGATGCAAAAACAGTCTGTTCTGAAGCTCTTACACTCTGACGTGGTTGGTGCTAATTACTGTCATGAATGAAATACCAGGCTGAATAAATACCCATTTCCTGAAAGAAAAGGATGATGTTCCAGGTGAACTGTAATTCCTCGCTCTTCCTTTCTCAGTGGCAGGCACTCTTCATGTCCTAGCTGAGAGTGCCAACACAGCACTACTTGAGCCTAACTGTAACAAGTGTATTTTAAGTACTGGAAGTAAGAGTAGGAGTGTATCCTATGGAATACAATCTTCTATAGCAATTTCTATATTTCAAGTTACCTCAGCCTTATCCAGTTGCCAGTATATATAGGTAGAAAAGAAAATGTATATGGTTATTAAAATCAATTACAAGTGATGTGGAGGAAGAAGTTAGTGTTAATCTAAGACAAATGCCTGCATAAAATAAACTATCCTGGATCTTTAAAAATTGGTTAGATTGGAACTGTTAACTTAAGTTTTCAGGAGAAAGCAATATAGCCTCATTGCAGTTATTTTTAAAGAGCATGTTGAAAAATTTTGCATGAGTTTTGTTTCAAAATACTGTTCTTGCTTCCAGGCTAATGTGGAACACTTGACTGAAAAAATGAAGACCAGTATTCAGCGTGGTCTAGTGCTGAGGTAAGCAAGTGTAGGTTTAAGAGTGATGCCGAGCTTTTCCAGGCAGGTGAGCTGTGTGTGCCTTGATTTTTCCTTTAGCATAAGATTGTTTGAGAACCTGTTGCTCGAGAAGACAAGCCAGGGAGCTGTGTGGAATTTGAAGTCTAAAAACATCCTTCTATGTGTGTACTCTACTAGTAGTAGATGTTTTTCATGCCTGTTTTGTCATAGACTTTGTCTTTATCATTGCTGCTTTGCTTAAGGTAGTGTAAAGTAATGCATATGCATGCATAGACTATTAGCCCTTATAATAAATCTATTTGCATTTTGCCAGATATCGCAGGATAAGACACGTTTCAAAGAAATGAGGACCTTTAAAACATGTAGATTAGCATGCTTTTAATTGTACATTTTCCTCAGGCAGTCTGAATAAGTCCGCAGCTTCACGCTGCCTTTCATGAGCATTATTTTCATTCTGCCAAGTAGTGCATTGATGAAAAATGAAATACACATGGAATTGTATGAAGAATTTATTATGTATGTTCAGATACTGCTAGCTTCTCATAGGGCTGAGAAAGTGAGAGCATCTATCCAATTATTTGATTAGATGAAAAAAAATTGGACAAGAGACAGCAGAAGGAACTTTTTAATATGCCCATTTACTATTTATTATGCCCATTTTATAAAGAACAGAGTGATAACACTGGATGAATATAACTTCCGGTTTTATGCGCTTTTCCCTCTCTATAATGTCCTTGTCAGATGTAAAATGGTATTTTTTACTACCTTATACACGAGTGGATTCCAGCTTTGTAGTAAATGTAACGTCTTTGTAGTAAAAGTAATACATGTTTGAAAAGTGTGAATATGTTGCATAAAGACAAACCTGTGTGATGAGGTAAGAGAACTGGTATCAAGAAAAAGGGAAAATGTTTGCTGTAGTAGCTGTAAATGCATTCACTACTTTAGTTTAACTGTATCTGCTCTGCATTTTTACAGAAATGAGAACTGCAATGAGAATTATACAACTGACTTCATTTATCAGCTGTATTCTGAAGAAGGAAAAGGAGTTTTTGACTGTCGGAAAAATGTGTTGGGCCACATGCAGCAGGTAACAATGACCTTAGAATTCCAGACAAGCTTGGCTTAGTGTGCACAAAAACCACACACACACTCAATATGAAAAAAAGAAATAAGTTATGTGGATTTTTGCTTGTAGGAACTTACAGCTATTTTGTCTCATGACATTATAGGGCAATTCCTTCAAAAAAAAAAAAAAAAAAAAAGGAAAAGCCTTCATGTCAGTTTTTTTCCTCCTCCTCTATATATTAATAAGCAGTGGACTTTCTTAATAAATGCTACAGCTGTTTTATAATAGTAATAATAATAATGCATTTATAGTGTTCATTACAGATAGCTAGAGAGGTATACCTAGCTTGTGAATGCTGGAAGAGATGAAATTTGATTAATAAAGTACATGCAGATGGACTGCACATAGTAGAAGAGTGAAGTTACCTTATTAGTTTCATTATGATCCTTGCCCATCTAAAAACTTCTGCTTGTGATCTTTGTACCCGCTCTCTCTCTATCTCACTGAATTTGTTAATGGGCAGGCAGTGAATTTCTGATTTGATTACATTAACCACTAAAACAGGTGGAGTCTGAAGTACACGCTGAGACAAATTTATTAAGTGCTAGGAGAAAAAATAACATCAAATTCAGTGTATATTCCCCTCGTTTATTTTTAGATTATTCAACACAAAAATTGGCATTTTATGTTTCAAATGAAGTTACTTTAAAGGTCAAGACTATCTTTGTTTCAACAGTTTTCTGCTTGGAACTATGGGGTACTGTGTGGTAGCGTGTCACATACTGTTTCAGTCCAAGCTGCTACAAAGAAAATGAACACAAAAGTCACTTTATATAATATGTACTTCTTTAAAAAAATATTTTTGTTTCCAGTGTTTTGTAAAGCCTCTGCTCTAATACTTAGACAATAGCTGAGGTAAAGAAGTTTAATTACCAGCCTAAGAAGTCCTAGTTTGGCTGCAGCAATTTGGGTTCCTATACAGCACTCCAGCCTTCCTCATTCCAGCTGCAGAGGAAGAGTGGCACTTCCCAGACTTCCTAGGTGGCATTCTCATTTCTTGTGCTCCTTCTGGCCCCATCTCCTTGAGCAGTTTCCTGCTTTGCTGAGATGAGGCTGCCTCATGGCAGCTGGCAGGAAAAGGAAGGGCAGCGAGGGGCACTGCCTCCCACTCCCCAAGTGCAAAGTCCAACTATTGAGTCTATGAGAATCTCAAGAGCACTTAAATCTTTTAATATGATTTTGGTTGTAGGGGTTTCCTGCTCTTCTCTCCCACCCCTTATTCTTTTTTTAAGTGGCAGAGAACTCAAAAATGACTGATAAAAGAAAGACCTGGATACTAACCCCTAGTTTTATATTTACACAGGGTGGTGCTCCATCACCGTTTGATAGAAACTTTGGGACAAAAATTTCTGCAAAAGCTATGCAGTGGATCTCCAAAAAGCTGAAAGAAACATACCGAAAAGGTGCAGAAATATTTATTGCTATTTTTTGTTAGTCTTTGGTTAGCTGTCACCTCCTCTAATGCATATAAGCAAGACTCTATGAATGCATAAAATACATTATTTTCTTAGTCAATCTACTTTTTCCCATCTTTGTTATGTTTATATTATTCTTGGTGTGTGTGTGGTGATATATCTTGTTGTGCTTCCAGGTGTAAGAAAATTTATTTTCAAGCAAGATTGAGGGTCTATATAGCTGTTGTCTCACCACCTTTTATTTTTCAATATAATGCTAGTGTAATTGCAGTTTTTCATGCATGCAGGAATCGATGTTTATATAGTTACATCTGTTCTTCCTTTTTGTTTCATGGTGGCTTCATGGGAGACAGAAGAAGGTAATATGTCTTCTTTGGGAATTTTTGTAAAAGAACGTTGCTTTACTAAAATTTCATTTAAAAGTTCATGTTAAAATTCAATCATTAATTTCACTGCATTTTCACTCTTTAACCACAAAAATGAAATTAAGAAAGTGAAGTTGTCCTAACCCTGTTAAAGTACTAATTGTTATTTTACTGTTAAGAATTCTAAGTTCCCTGTTCAATTTAATTACAAAATGGGACATGTGCCCAAACACTAATGAACAAAATAGATACTGAATTATTCACTCTTTTTAGGAAAAGTATTTGCCAATACTGATGACTCAGTGTGTTTGCTGGGAATGCGCAGGCGCAACCTTGTCTTCCAACCAGTAGCAGAGCTTAAGAATGAAACTGACTTTGTGTAAGTACATAAGTATATAATGCTTATGCTTTAAACACCTCAGCACAGGCTTCCTTTCACCACATCAAAAGAACCTCTTCTCCACATGCTGACACAGAGCATTTGCCAACCTTTTTATTGCACTTTTCTCTTTGGCCTACATTGAGCCAGTGAGTGAGTCACTTGGTTCATTTTGTCCTTCCAACCAACTTTGTGTTTTCTCTTCATTATCATTAAACCTGAATCCACGATCCTTCTGGGTAGCTCTTGGCTGCATTTGATCTAATGCCTAGAACTATAGAAATTCAGTTCAGCAGGCCAGGATTTCTTGTCTGTAACCACCACCTTCCACTAAACACTCTTCCCTCCATCAGTTTTCTTATTTTCTCCCAGAAGGCCTTTAGTGAGTAGGGTCAGATGAGCTACACCATATAGTATCTTTCCTCCCACATAAACCACCTTCTGTCTTTGCACAGACACAGGATCCCCATGGAGCAATGGTGGTTGAAGCTGCGACCACTGATGAAAATTCTGGCCAAGTACAAGACCAGCTACGATGTTTCAGACTCGGGCCAGCTGGAGCATGTGGCTATGCACAGCCCAAAAGAAGCAGAAACTGGAGCCATCTAAAGAGATCAGTTTAGATATAAAGTTGTAATAGGTGCACATTGTGAGTAACAATGCTTTAGAATTGTTACAGCTTTGTTTTGTAACATTTAAATTATTGTTCCAGCACTTTAAGTGAAACAAGATGTTCAGATGTCACAGATTTTTGTCCTGTATTTGTGTTAGGTTTAAACCTAAACCCTGCACCTAATGAATAAGCACCGTTTACCAATACATTACCCTTTAACAGTAAGTGCAGCACAGTTCTATGCACTCCGTAAGTCACTCATCTACTGCACTTTGTTTCAGAGTACTTGCTTACACACAAAATAAATGTAGAGGGATAGCTTTGTGTTGAGTTACAGGCTGTGTTTATGTTTCTGAAGTGAAATAAAGTATTGTTGCAAACATCATGACAGTTCTCTGTGTCAGATGTGTTCATCTGTTTTCAAACAAGCCAGATAATAACACAGCATGGAGGAAGCTCAGTGCACTCCAGGGAAGGAAAATAACAACTGCTCTCTTTCCATAACCATCCAGGAAGTAGATTGGAGTGCAGGTTATGTTTTGTTACTTTTTCAGATTAATGAGTAGCAAGTTTGAACCTTCCTTGAATAGAACTAAGGAAGAAAAAAATAGACTAAAGAAAAAAAAAGCTGTAACATCGAAGGGGATTAACTTGATCCTTGCGTTGTTACATTTGACAGCTTCCCCTTTCAAGGGTTTTAAAAAGAACCTTGAACGAGGGAGAAGAGCAGAGTGTAGTTATTAAAAATAAGCTAGCGGCTTGGCATGAGGAAACCTTTTCTGTTAACTAGACTTGGTCAAAAAGCTGTGAGATAAGTGTATTAAAATTTAAATGTTAAAACATTTAATTTAAACATTTAAATGTTGCACAAGGGAAGATACAGACCCTGCACCCCTATTCATTAGTGACTTGCCCTTATCCTGTAATTTGCAACAAACTTGTTTTGATGGGAGATGTTCTGTCCCACAACTACACAGAGGAAGTTAGAACCCTCATACCCAAAGAATGAATGTCAGTCACTGTAGGCTTCATAGTTCTTTACATATCCAAGAGCAGACAATTTCAAACAAACATTATTTCAAACCCTTGAGTTTTACACATACAAAAATATTTAATTTATAGAGCTTCCACTGGTGATAACAGGACTAAGTCTTCAGCAAAAGATGAAGATTTCTTTGCCATAGCAGGGCAGACTATTCTTGCTCTCAAGTAGTATTGGCTGGAAGTTTTCAGAGACTTCAAGAATCAGTTTTGATGAGTTTGCTCTGTGTTTGACCATGTAAGTTGGACCATACCAGGGTTAAAAGCTAAGAAGAAAGTTCCTATATAGTCACACCAACTGAGTGGTTTTATAAGAGCTTGGATGTTCAGCACCCATCTATCGTTTGACCCATGAGGGATCTTTGGTGATATCAGAATTTTCTGGGCCAAGTACAGCCAGACCACGAGTGCTCTTTCCAGGTGCAAGATACCTGCAAGAAGAAACAAACGAGACACTAGTGCTCTGTGCCCGTTAAAAATAGTCCCAAGGGAAAGTTCTGTTTCATATCTGCTGAATGGGAGTATTTTTTGCTTTTACAGCAAGTTTTAGATTTGCAGTGTTTTAGCCTCATTTGGCACAATGGGACATAACCCCTTAGGCCAGATATTGCCAAGCAGTTTAGCTCCTGAGTAGTTCAGAAGTCTAAAGCAGCACAAAATATTAGCTCATACTGCCAGGAAGAACAAATCTTTCTCTGGCGAAGAGGAAAAGGACACTTTCTAGTTCATTCCAAAGACAGACAGACACCAGTAAATTTAGGATGTAGCAGGGAGTCATGTCTGCTAAAATGCAACAAAGCCAATAATTAACATCTCTTTATAGGTTACAAATAGTGACAGCATTACATTCTAGTGATTATTCTTAAAGGCCAAGGGAAGAAATAAATCAAGACAAGTTTTTACAAAGTGTTCTCTCTTGCAAATTACTTTAAAATTGGGGAAAATACCTGAAGAACAGACTTACTTGTTTGATACATCAACCAGCTTATCACTGTTGACAGCAAAAAGCTGTTCCCTGTGTGACTGCTTCATTTCATCTGAAATGCCGTATAAGAAGTGATCCATTCCTTTAAAAGGAGAGAAAAAAAAAAGTCTTGTTATACAGGGATCTCACAAATCAACTATCTGGCGGCCAACCAAGATAGGCACAGGGGTTGGAATGAAGGAATACAGACTATAATTAGACCATTGTTCTGACTTGTCACAAAATATAACTGTAGATCAGGTGCCAACAGCTAGAACTGCATAAGGAAATCTAGTTTCTAATGTTTCCTATTTAGGAAGAAAAGAATAAATCTCAGATCTTGAAAACTGATTTGTCAAAAATATAACTGTAAAAGAAATGAGAATGATTCATTATAAGAGTCTTGGTATTTTTCTAACAGTTTTAGTCAAAGCAGATTTCATTAAGTTTCTTTTTCTGTTGAGCTTTAAAACAAACTTTTCAAACAAACTTTAGTTGAAAAATACATGCAAAGCAAAGGTTATCATCACCTTTTGCTGTACTACATACAGAGATCAGCAAAGAAATGTTTAGTGCTTTTGTTGAAGTACTTACCTACAATATTTTAACAGTATAATTATATTGTAGGTCAACCTCCCAGTCTGAGATCAAGACTAAGTTAAAGTTGTTCAGGACCTTACATAGGGCCTAGTGATCACACTGAAAGTAACATCAAGAGACAGGTATTTGTCTCTGCAACAACATCCAGGTCTCTCCAGTAGTGCCCCTGTCAATGTTTCACTAATTTTCCCTATTAGGGTGTGTGCTCAACTATCGAGGACTTTGAGTAATTACTCTGTCATAAATTGTAACATCCAAGAATTGAAAATATTTTCAATTTGTTGCTCAGATCAAAACCAAAGTTCAGAACAAAGAGGAAGATAAGCTTCAAGTTTTGCTGTTTAATAAGCTAGCATTAATACAAGCACACTTTCACAATATTATTAATGTTATGATTTTTAGGGGAAAAATGTCACTATAAACAGATATTTTAAAAAAGATAACAATTTCCACTGCAGACATATTTCAATGTTTTAACTTTCTCACAAAGGTATGCACAAAAATTTAAAGACAGTCATTGTAAAAATGGATATTTATGTAAGGAAAATTATTCATCTTCTTTAAATCAGAAGACCTGCATTCTTCCTTGTTTACTAACATTTAATACCCCTTAGAAGTCTAAAATAATTTCTTTAATGTACTCCCATCTCCTCACTATACTTCCCTGACGTCAAGCTGCAGCAGGGAATGAACATGGGTAGGAGTTTTGATGGGGAACAACAGAAATTTAGGAACTACTTCTGGGGAGTTTAATGTATAAAAATATTATTATGATATACATTTTTTTAATTGATTGTTTATTAAACCTGCCAAGAAGAGACAGTAAAGATGAGCAAAGCAGGAAATTTTCTTCTTTAAGTCCAGGCAAACAAAATATATTCATCAAAAGCCCCTGTTCCTGGATACATATCCCCACACTGCAGGGCACACAGGACATACCTTTGTCCGACGGAGCTATCGGTGCATCCACAGCAGCAAATACTGCTAGTTTAGCTTCATCAATATCTTGCTGGGTGAATTCTCCAGCCTTGGCCCATTCTACTGCTTTTTCAAATGTTTTCAAAGTGGCTAAGGAATTTGGGTCTCTAAAAAGAAGAAAAAGTAAAATGAACCATTCTAGTCTTATAATTCCTTTGTTATTAATCATATTTGATTTCATTCTGAGTTTGCTATGTGTACATGGGAATTAATATCAAATAAAAAACTATTTTCCCCCCCTCCTAATTCTAGATACATAATTGCAGCAAGCAACTTTGACAGCCTAAAGGAGTTTCAAGGAAGGATGTAAAGAATCAGTATTTAAAAGATGGTAAAAGATGGGTGAAACAGCCCTGTTTACCATGTGCTACCAATTCACACCAAGAACTTAGGGGGCATAATTTCCATTACTATCAATGGTAATATTTATCATACACACCATAACATTTATCATATACATCCTATCTTTTTCTGAGTTGCTTTTCCTGCTACACCTCTTTTTGCTCACTGTAAAACAGGTGCAACAGGTTGACTACTGAAATGCTAACCAGGACAAGTCAGACCATGCTAAAGCTTCACTGAGCTGCAAAGCTGCTCAAATATTAGCCAGGAATCCTGCTGCGTTGGGCTACCTTGGGTCCAGGGCCTTTTCTGCCCAGGAAGAGGCAATTAAAGGCCGATCTTGCATAAATCAGGTGTGGGCCAGTTTAAATAAATAAATAAATGAAAAATAAAATAATTTAAAATAATAATAACTCTAATCCCAGAGGCACAATGGTTGCCATACACATGTACACTTATGTACTACACATGTATACTACTGTATACACCACATGTATACACATGTATACACCACTACTACAGTCAGGGATCACCTATGATATGAACAGGAACGAACGGACCCGCCGTTACCTGTAGGAGTAGAAAGTGAAGATGCCATTGGGGCTGAGCTTCGCACCTCCACCGTAAGCCCCTCCTTTCTCTCTGATTTCTCTGTGCAGAAATTTAGCTGTCATCAATCGCGCAAGGATTCGAAGGCTGTAAGGGCAGAAATATCAAAGCAGAACTGTTTAATTAAGCAGATGACAGAAACATTCCCCAGCTTCCCCTAAAGTTTGCAAAAGAAAACACTCAAAATGGATCTCTTCCTGTAATTCACAATAATAATGATAGCATCACTATGTTTAATAATAGTTGAATATGGTAATATCACTTCAAGACTAGCACTGCTTTGGAACACTCCTCCTTTGCATTTATTTCACCTCCTTCAAGAGAGCTC
>JAUBOD010000819.1:8031784-8049933 GCA_032353885.1 Nothura maculosa | reverse complement strand
TTTCTGGGCTTGTTCCCTGTAATCAAGAGCTCCGCATCCCATCCTGGGAAAAACAATTAGAGCTTTAGGACCTATTACATACTCTTCACAAAGGAAGCCATATAGGTCAGTATTCACTTAACAACTAAACTTGCTACATTATCAAGAAAATATAATACTTCAAAACTTGCAAACAGAAAAAAAAAGATAGGAAACATACAAAGCTATTCAACTAAAATTCACCATAGGAGTTGAAATTACTATTATCACCACCAGAAATAACAGTTTCATTTTATTCCTGGTCCCCTGCGATGGGACAGGCATTTCCGTGACTGATGAAATCCAACTTGAAATGGATTAAAGTCAAAAATCTGAATTCTTGCTAGGTTATTTTTCATTCAGACCAATTTTTCCATCTATTTGGGGAAGACAGGTTTCAACACAGAGGAACAAGACAGTGTGGAGCATGAAGGAGAAAGTGGAAGGTATTGCACAAGCAAAGGAGACAAGGAGGAAAACACCGTTTTATCAGATCTGCAGGCACCAAGGCCTCGGCAATCCCTTTCTGTAATAAAAATAATTGCAAAAGTCATTATAAGCAATAGTCCAACTAAAAGTATTCTCCTTCAACATTATTTCAGAATGTTGTATTACATCCTACTTCTGTGGCTTCTAGCCAGGTAAACCACTCACTTTGTAATGACATTGCAAAAAAGTGGCACATATGGTTTGAGCTCCTCTGGAAGAGTGTTCAAGCTGGAAACAGCTCTAAAATACACCACTCCGTTGGTTGGCTGAGCACAGTACTGCACAGGAATTTCATCAGCTACAAATAAAAATGAAGAATGAAAAAGTAGAAGAACAAACAAAAAGAAGAAACAACAAAACAAACAAGAAACAGATCTTTATATTGGAGATTTTTGTGGGCATTTTAATGTCACTTCATGATTAAACTTTAGATATTGTGCAGAGTGCTACATTTTTTTTCTTTCAGTCCATGCTGAAATAATGGATAACTGGGCAGTATAAAGAGAAATTTCTGTTAATTGTTGACATGATGTTGACATGTCTTATAGTTTCAAAAGGTTAATATTCAAATAATGAAATGGTAATTTGTTTTTGAGCAACTGAAAAAAGTTTGTCTTTCATCTGAAAGAGAAGGAGAGAGGATTTCTGCATTGAACATCTTGTTCTAATACAGGTTATCAGAATATTCACTGAAACATATGATTTTAACATCAGTATTTTAGATTTGCCATTAACTTCTGCAGAAAAAACACCTGGTGTCTTAGCTATCTTAAAACGTCTTTCAGACATTGGTTAAGAAGAAAGAATTCCTCTAAAATTATGATGATGGATGCCAATTTATTTTTCCAAGGTCCCGTACATCATATTCTGTTACATACGTAGGGATGACAAGCCCAACAACAGCTCCCTGCGCAAGCAACCGAGAGTGCTGCACCCTGGATAAAGACGAAGCCTTTGGAAGGAGGGGAGGTTGCTCAAGAGCAACGGCTCACATCAGTCCAGAGACTGCAGGGCAGGGCAAGCAGTGAGACGGCAGGCAGCCCGAGCCCCAGGGAGCTGCTAGGAGATTCCCACAAAGAATGGGCCACTGCTCTGTGGCAGAGAATAGTCCCACGTCATCCCTCACAGACAGTAGCAAGAAGTGGCTGCAAGTCCACAGCAAATCCCTGACTGCAGAGGACGCAGCCGAGAGGAAAAGGATCACTAGGAGCTCAAAAAGTTGAGCAGGCCTTCACTTCTGGATCTCTTTAATCTTGCCCTTAGGATTCTAGAGGCTCTTAGAATATTATTCTATTCCAATTTATAATTCTGAAGTCTTATAAAAGATGGCTTTAGAAACTGGAAGCTGGCCTGTTAAAGATGAGAAAGCTTTGAGACCAAAAACAGGAGGAGTTATGTACTCAGGGCTTCCAGTTCACAAACAGTATGATCAGGGTTTCATTCTGGATATCTTATTTAGTTTGCAAGTACACAAATAGCTGTGATTTTGACCTGCACTATGTCCTTAATGAAAGTTTTGCTTTCCTACAGACTCTTTCCTTCACTGTTTACTGTTCTGCCTCGCTGTGTGATTGTTCACCATTTAGCACATATGTACACTATGCTAGTCTCCCAAAACGAACAAAATCTGGGCAAATAGATAACAATCTAACAGCGCTGTCCCCTTCAGGGGAAAACATTGATAAAACCAACCTGCAAGTGTTGTCTCCAGGACAGTGGTTGGGATTTTGGGCTCAATGTCAGATATTTTTAAAGCTGGGAGACAGGAGGCATCCTCAGGCTTGTTTTGAAGAGCAATTAATTCCAAACCTAGTAAGAAAAGTATAGTGTTTGTACAAATTTAGTTTTTACTGAAATGCTGTCAAAATTTACTGAGACAGCACAGGTCCTCATCACAGTAAAACACAATCTAGGCCTTGAATAAATGACATCTAACAGTCTGACATTATCCAAATGTATGAAGGATAAAGAAACCACAGAACTTCCAGGTAAGAAGCCTCTTGAAAAGGTGTTAGTACTCAGATGCTCTCAGTAAACTGTTGAAGCTAAATCTTTTATTTAATTTTACATTTCTGCCTCTAAGGTTTTAAGAGACAACTGGAATCTATTAAAAACTCCCAAATTCTTCTTCATTAGGAGAAAGCTTTACCTGGAAAATTCCCCTCCCCACAAAACATTTGGTATACTGAACACATTCGATACATTTTCCTCTGTAAGTATTTCTGTAAATATTTGAATTGCAGTCTTCCTGCACCTGAATCACTATTTTCTCAAACTGACTTGTAGGTTTCAAGTTTAAACTTATATTTACAAAATATAAGTTATCAGGCAGCATAAATCAAACCTTCTCATATGAACAAAAATAAACAGCTTTATGGTAGCTGGTGAACACCTTGCACATAAGGCAAGATAATCGAGGAAAGAACAAATAGGTTAAATTATTTTCCTTTTGCCCTAATGGAAACTTTGATCATTCTATTTTTGAATGTTTAAACTAACAGAATGCATTAATTATATTGTAGTGTGAATACTATACTGCATAATCACCATAACATGGGCACACACACAAAAAAAAGGTATCTCTTTCAGAACAAATGTTTGAAAATGCCTGATATATGAAAGAATATAAAATATTATTTGATTACCAGCTATACAGCTTGCTGAAATTTTTAAATAGGTATCCAAGTAAAAGAAATAAACAAAAGTATGTTAACCTTTTTCAAAGATTTGTTTTTTATCTTCTCCAGAAAGAGCACTGATCTTCTGTTTCAGTTTTTCTGCTTCCATTTTTGCTTGTTTGTCATGGTAGTCTTCCTCTGGACTCATTGACAGAGTCAGTCTGTGTGGATTACCCTATAGGCATATATCCCAAAACAAAACATTATTAATTGAGAGTTATTTCCTCCTCCTCCTGTGATTATTGCTTCATCAGGTAGATAACAACAACCCATATACTTGCCTTACATATTATCAAATTAATTTAATACAGAACAGCCTTTTGCCAGGGTAGGGGAGGAAGGCAGCTAGCCACAAGAACAAGCACCAACAGCCCTCAGTGAGATTTCAGTAGAGTCAGAATCCCTTCACAGAACACAGTACTCATTAGTTTAATTAAATCAAACAATTGCATATAAGGCTACAGAGCAGCAGGTCAGAATTTATATCTGGATAATGCTTTAAGATGGGGCATCTGGTAAAATGCAGGAAGGTTTCGTTCAACAGCTCTCTCGACCTGCCCAAGCTTGAGTGCACAGACACCAGATCCCATATGATGCAAAGCGTGCATGCCTTATCCTGCTCAGAAACTCTTCACATCAGTTTTGCTGCCAGAGAACTCTATGAATTATGCAAGTGCCACAACGGCTGTTAAGTTTCTCATTAGTTTATATGGTACCATGGAATTTTAATCACTAAATTACTCAAGCAGCTTCCATTTTTTATAATCTCAGCAGGCCACAGACATTTGACCATTTCAAAGCAGAAGTCAAAAATAGTTTAGCAACATCGGTCTCAGAGAGATTGCCTATGATTTGGGGCAATGTAATTGGATTCCCTATTTTAGGGAATTTCTCCCCCCTGTGGTCATACTGAAGAACTACAAAAAGCCAGCTAACCATAGAATCAAAGAGTGAAATGCACAAATAGCAAAGCATAGATGGACAGAGTAAACAGCCTTTCCTTCCTTATTTCTAGCCTTGCTGCTTTATTAACCTCCAGGCACAACACACAACATGTAATTAATACATAATTTTTTCAATAAAAGAAAAATCCAACTATTCCTATCACTTTCTATTCTGATTTATTGTCTTAACCTCTTCAACAGAACTACATTAAGGACATCCTCAAAAACACTGTACTGTATTTCCTCATTATAAAAGCCTAATAGCTCCTTATTACTTTCAGACACTAATTATACCTTTAGGAAAGTTCAGCTGATGTTGGAGCCTCCTGCTACCTTTATGAACCAACATTTATCCATTACTAAATCAAGTTCACAGTCACTGGCAGTCAGCTCTTTGAAACAATATTAACAACTCAAGAAAAGAAAGAAACAAACAAAAATCACTACTGCACTGCTATTACTGGATGCTACTTTTTTTTTCTTGGCATTAGCTATTATAGAGCTTCAGAATTATTCAGTGTCATAACAGCTTAAATGTCCACAAGTCTTCAAGCACTCCAGTGGAAGGGACAGAGAGGAAACCAAACTGAACAGAAAGCAATAAGCATTGATGGCAAAATTAAGACGTCAAATAAATAAACAAGTAAAGCACAGGAACAATTTTACTGATAACCAAACTTTTATCAAAGGATAAAAGATGCATCTTGCTACATCTACATTATGGAACATATGACTAAGTCCATAATTCTCTGGCCGTGTTGGGAACTGGCCTTGTCTCTAGCACCTTGTTAGGAAAAGGCCATCAGCCATCTCTTTCTACTTTCCAATCTCCATAAAAACAAAACTTAAGTATGAAGTTCAGGAAGGAGTGACATGCACAGAGAGGTCCCACGTTCCAAGCAATGAGAGGATGGGAGTTGCAGGCACCATCCCCCAGCTCTGTTACCTGAGTAAATACTCTTGCCCTAGCCATAGTACCAAGTATGTTCAAGAGAACACCAGCATTTTATCAACACTCTGGACTTTCAACTGCTTAACCAGGTGATTATTCTAGTTCTGAAAAAAAAGTTTTCACTTCAGCCATCTGAAATTAGTACATACAATTTGAAAGTGTTGCTGTCCATATGTATATATATATATATATATATATATATATATATAGAACAGCAACATATATTATATTATATATATAAAAACCACAGTTATCAGAAATAAAAACTGAACTTTAAATTCAAAACCAATTTAAAAATTAATATCATAGATGTTTTTCAGGAAGTTTTCTTCCTACCTTAAAGTAAGTTTCAACTTTTTCCTGAAGAAATTTGGGATTCTCTTTAAGGCACTGTCTAAAGCGGGAGACTTTGTCTGCAATCTTCAGAAGCTCCACTGGATCCCCATCTTGATTCCAACAGGAAGCTATGTACTGGATGGGCAAGAATAAGCAGGTAAGCAGAACTATACATATGTATAAAACTAGCAACAACTGTGATTCAAAACCACTTTACTTTTTATAATTTAATGGAAGATAAACATGTAACACCTAACAAGTAGTTCACTTTTTTCTTTTTGTGTAGGTGTTTGTCTGAAATCTACTGTAAATATTTTTTTCCCCAGAGTTTAAAATAAATCTCTTCATCAACCCAATAAAGGGAAAAAAGAACAAGAGCTGGAAACAAAGCAGATTCTACAATATGCTATCTATTTATATTATTATGACAGTCAATTAAAGTGATTTATAATGAGGAAACTTAAGCATACAGTATAGAAAGGACTTTGTAGAAAGAAAATCGAAAAAACAATACCAAGATATTTGAAAGAAATAGCCCTTAAAAAGTAATGTCTGAAAAGTGTCCAAAACACCTTTTCTTATCTCCTAAATTTCAAGTAGGTATCATAAACCTACCAAGCTTCTTCAGCAAGATTGAGTATTTCTGTGAAAATTGTACATTTTAAAAGAATTTAAATCTCTTTTTTTGAAATATGTGCAATCTCATTCTCTTGAAATTAAGATAGTCATTCCCTATCTGAGGCTTTTACTGTGTCACCGTAACATGGTGGCATAACTGGGCAATGGAAGAAAAAGAGGAAGCTCAGGAGATTTTGTTGTTTCTAAGAGCTGTATAGGAAAAAAATAAGCAAGTTGTCAGAAACCATGATCCTAGAATATAACTTCTACTGTTTTAATCATTTTGGAAACAAATAGGAGAATTCTGTAATTCATCAGATTTTCTTCATAGGTTTTGATCTAAATTTTAAATAACTAAACCACATCAAGCAAAGTCCTCCAAGTGATAAACCTAGCAAAGCAACAGGATACAGCATGGGAATCAGAGAATCTTTACCCCTGAACAAAACATACAACTCCAGGAGCCAATACAAATTCCTCCCTCACAGAGGGATTCCATTAGAATCAAAGCTATTATTCAGAGAAAAGTAAACAGCTCATGGCTTCATAGTAAGTTATTACAGTGTGAAGTGCAGCCATAGTCAGCTACCAAAAACAAGGAAAAAAATCCATACATGAAACAACAAAGGAAAAGCACTTTAGTGAAAAAGTTATGTGTGAGGAGTCCACAGAGTTGTATTTTGGGACGATGTGGGAAATATCACTATATACAGCCACATGCATGCAGACTTACAGATGACAGGGCAAGCCCAAAACTTGTAGACTGATGCTTCAGCTGGATTTCAATTTTGTGAAGCAGAGCTTCAATTCTGTCTTGTTCAAATCCCTTCCTGTGGAAAGTGGTGAGATGGAAAGTATATCCATTAGCACTAATCACTCTGGGAAAACTATGAAAATGAATTATAACACAGAGCAAGCAAAAGAGCATAACATTTTCCACAAAGACTTAAAATTGATATAAGGTTATTCTGCTGTGTCATTTAGCAAAACAGTACTAATATTAAATGCCTGAATGCTATGCGGATGAGTAAGCTACAGCACAGCAAGTTATAGTTTTTATTGTTTTCTAGCAGTTTTATTGTTCCATAATGTTAAAATTACTTCTTTGGCGCAGTTTCTTTTATAAAACTAAATTCTTAATGTAGGAAGGAAAAGTTACAATATTCTTAATTTTAAGATTACTCACGCAATAACTTCATCAATTGTTCTGGCAATAATCTGTTTCACAGTATCAACATCTCTCTCGGCAATACCCTGCAGACCCACACTAAAATAAGCTTCTCTTGTCGAGCCATTAAACCTAGAACAAAACATATTCAACTCGGTGATAAGAATTAACACTTAAGCATGAGGACATGCAGACAAAGTAAGAAAATGAAAGACAGAAAAAGGAAACAAGGAAAACAAACCACCAACTCCACATACATACACATAGGATTTTAAAAGTTATTCAGGACAAAAATAATTGCCAAAAGGTAAAGAATAGCATTTAAATTTTGTTGTTGTTGTTGTTGTGTTTTTGTTTTTTTCTGTTCAGTTTCACTTGTAGTGACACTTTGTTAAGAGAGTATGTAGTCTCAGAAAAGAATTACAGTAACAAAGCTGTGATTTTTTGGTCATTTTTCACTCCATCATAAGTATTTTCAGGTTAAAAAAATATCTGGAAGATGAAGATTTTACAACTAAAATTTCAAGCTAGCCTAAGTCAAACAAGTGGTGAAAGTGAAATTTTCTATGTTTGTTGCAGTTATAGTCAGTAACAAATGTAAAAACATGATAGTTTAAGCTGTTAGGCATAGTAAACTAATAACTTTTTAAACAAATTCACACTTGCAGAAATAATAAGTGGTAGTTTCAAACTGAAGTGAAAAACATTTGCATCCCAATTCCTGGACTCAGCTACTCCGCTAGGTTTCATTTGTCAGCACAGTGACAAAGGCAAACCAGAGTCCACAGTGCTGTATGTTTCAGCACCAGATTAACACAGCTACAATGGAAAGTGCTTAGATACTAAATAAAATAAGATAAAGACACAGGCACTGAATCAAATCCCCTGTTTCTAAACACAGTTATCTAGTACCAGTTGCTGTGATACTCGAAATACCTGCACAGCAGTGGTCTGCATGCCACTGAGCTCACAGGAGACTCTTGTCTTCACATACTGACAGTTTAAGCCAGGCAGAGAACGGCTTTAGGGCATTAAAATGTGGCTAGACAAGTTCACTTAAATATCTCTCAAATATATCAGATCGTCACTGTAAACACAGGCATGACTTTTGTCATCCTAAAGTCTAAATGTGTCAGAAGAATCATGCTCTAAAAAATGCTTTCTACTGAGGGATTCTGTGATGAGCAGCAGAGTCAATAACACCTACCATAAAGGTGCCTGTAACTAAGACTTATTGAGACTCTTCTCATCTAATCTACCACTTAATCTAACCAAAACCAGCTCCTACACTTGAAGATGCTTTACAGTTAATCAGTATGAGTTCTGACTAACAAAACTTTAAGACTAGGAGTCTTTTAGCACTAGCTGCTTATATAATAGATGTTTTTCCTCAATCTGTTTTGGTTTTATTCTTTTCTAAACTAAACTTCAGTAATATTGTTTACTATACTTCATAAATATAAAGTACATAAACATAATGAAGTCTAAATTGTAACACTTACCCAACATCAGGAGAAAAGTCTGTACCAACACCAGACTCGATCAAGGCTTTATAAAAGGGAGAATTAGGCCCATCAACCAACAGGGAAGACAACAGGCTTAGTGTGAAGGTTTCAAAAGTATCTGTAATACTAAAGAAAAATTAACAGGTCTGTAAAGTTATGTACACTGACCCCAAACTCTGGGAACCAAGGGAGTTGATTAGTCATTAAAACCAGCAGTAGAAGTCAAATGAGGCTCTCTGTATGATCCTACTAATATAATCTACACTAAAGAGGTGCATAGCGCAGCCAATCTTCTCAAAAGCTAAACCAGTCTATTCAGTCAGTATTTCTGTAGGACTTTTCCTTACATCTATTCGCTAAAGGAGGAGGGAAAAAACTTCAATTAGAACTTACATTTTCATTTAATATATGGAAGGCTTTTTTATTGTTGTTATTTGTTCCATGGCATTATTCAACTTCATGAAAAATGTTTTTTTTTTTTAAAAGCAAAAACATAAAACAAAAAAATTCACCTTGCTTGAAGTTTTAACATTAATTTAACATCAAAATATCATTTTGATACACTTACTCTGTCAACAGGTAGCTGACGCTCACAGTTGTCTGCTTGGAAGGATCTGCAGCAAATGAGTCTAAGCCACATTTTACAGAGTGTTCTCTCTGTAATGTATAATTAATACATATATTAAAAACAAACAAACAAACAAAAAAGCCCACCATCGTTTCAATCATTTTAACAACTTCCAAAGACTTCAAAGATTTTTAAAGATATTCATGAGTAAAAGCAATATTCATGACTAAATTCAAAAAACACATTTGCTTAGTATCTCTTGACAGATAACGGACATTACCATTTTCTACAAGAGAATTAATAAATATCTGCTTTAGTTTACATTCAGAAACTTAAAAGTTATGGACAAACCATAATATAGATAAGCCAAAAAAATCACTACCACCATAACAGAATCTGAAAAAGTATTTTGACACCAAGGTTTGAAAGTGAAATACATTTCCTGACATTAAAAGACTGATATCTCCCAGTTATAATTATTTAAATCGGTACTAAATCCTTCATATCTAGAAAAACAAAAAATTTTAAAGTCTGACTACCTTGTTTAAAAAATAATAATAATACAAAAAAAATCTCCCCACCCGTTAAACCTTCTATCAACCTCCTCCTCATTCCCCCTCTCCCAAAAAGCATCATATAATTTTCACATAAGCATATATCTAAACAAACAAAGGCTTTAATAAAATATTAGAACCTGCTATACCAAGTTAATGAAATTGCAAGAGTGGATGTGCTCTGATACTGGTTCTCTTACTTACAGGATTTTTCCAGAGTTTCTGTTGGGGGATATCAGTATTTGATTCAATTCTTTGAAATTTCACCAGTGCTTCCTCATGAATTTGTTTCAAATGTTGTTCCAGTGGAAAATTACCATAAGTGAAAAATCTGCATTTTAAATAAAAGTTGGGAATGAAGTTTTAGATTTTGACTTTTCATATTCTGAGTTTTACATGTTACATTTGTATTTTGAATATCATATCATTTCCAGTGATTTAGTTACATCTAGAAATGAACATGTTCTGTATACCCCTAGATTCAAGATCCACCAGTTTCCACACACAAAAATCCTCAGAAATATTTAAGGAGTATTGGAAATAAAATTCCTGTCATCTCCTGTTCTATGCTTTGAAATAAACAAACAAAAAACACCAAGAAAAGGAAAAGGCTCCTGAAGTCAGAATCACAGGCAATAAGAATCTTTACGATCCTCATATGTAACGTAGGCAACACAATGAGTCATGTCTCAACTCCTCTGAAAAACAGAGCTAAGTTTTGCAGGTCAATCTAAAGCAGACATTTATACCTACCAGAAACATTGCTGATCTTTAGCACATTAAACACCAATGCAAGGCCACATAAGGTAAGTGATATTTCTTGATTAAAATCTAAACTTGAATCTATTAGAACAATTTGCATGATGAGAGAAATAAAAGATGCTGAAATCATTATCATGACAAAGCTTAATTTCCATCAAACAGCTAATTAGATTGATCACAAAATTAGTACAGAAGAAACAATAATACTATATATATTCCTTGATATCACTTTTAAATTTGACTTAAAGATTCTATCAGTACTAAGAAAGTTAGCATTTGACCAAAATAAATATACATTACAGTACTGTGTTGCTAAGGAATGATTTAAGATTCATTAATTTTTACTCTTTGGGAGTAATCTGGACTAACATGAGGGAGGGTAAGAACCCCAGACTCATTTGCAGGACCTTTACCATATTTTCTTCATACTGCTGATAAAACATTTAAGTGTTTATTTGCCTCACTCATGTGAATAGTGTATGACCTGCAAATAAACAGGAAAAAAATAAAAAATAAAAACTACACCCAAAAAACCTGAAATCCATACAATTAAGCAGGCATATGGACTCCCGAAACTCTTCCACCAACTAGCTCTTTCAGCTGCCATGGCCTTCAAGTTCACCTGTGTCTCTCCTTAAAACAGCTTTCCTCAATTAATGGTGTAAGACATTAACATTGCTAGCCACATATATGGAAATAGTGCAAATATCTCTTGTTTTTCTCCCCACAGAAATATGAATGTCCTTAATACTTGCTATATACTTTATGAATTTCATCACATATTTTAGATACCTGGAATTGCTTGGATGATAATGTGTGGCATGGAACTGTTTAAGCTGCTCCCACGTAAGATCAGGAATACTTAATGGATCTCCACCAGATATTACACCGTAAGTATGATCAGGAAGGAGTTTATTCTGCAGGTGCTGTGCAAATAGCCTCTCATTATCTGTCTTAAGAAAAAACACCATGTTTCAGTAAAAGTGACAAAAACATTTTAAAATATAAGAGTACAGAATACTATTGTACACAAGAACTCTGCTTTAAATAAGCATTTTTCTTGTAGTCCCTATATAGTAGCAGAATGGTCCCTATTACAAAATTAGCTATATTATCATATAATTTTTTCAAGAATATCACGTTAATTTTCAAGAAAAATCCTACAATAAAATACTTTAACAAGACATTCTTTCATATGGAAACAAACTTTCCAGCAGGCAAACACAAAGAGTCACTGAGTTGTTATACAGTTATTTTACTGAGAACTTAAGTTTCACAAAGGAAGAACATAAGTCTCCAGTGCAATAATGCCATTGTGAATCTGAAAGTTAAACATCAAATTTTAAAATACTTTTCACAGTTTTAAAACTTTTAAAACTTTCACAGTTTTAAAATAAAAACCCACAAAACTTACAAATGCTCCTTTCATTTCATTAAAAACAACTCCTTTGAAGACTAGAGGTGTCTCAGGATCAGTTGGGTTCTCATGTTCTAACCTCCAACCTTCTTGCCTGGGAAAATTAAGAACAGCTAATGTTTTTCTTGGAGTTTTTAAAGTTTTTCTTGGAGGAAGAAGATTTATTTTTTCATTTAAAATCTGCACATGTACACATCTTACCAGAAATCTAGTTGCCGCAAACATGGAAAGAAAGCTGCATCCAAATACACTGAAAGGAGATTCTGGAAGTCCTTGGGATTTTGTGTTGAAAACGGATAGAGTGTGTAGTCACTAGCTGCATATAAATGAATGCAATATAGGTAAGATTTTTTTAAAAGCTATAATATTTATTTTATATAAATAACTGAAAAGAAACTTACTGCTTGACATATATTTTTGTGAGAAATGTCACCATTTCATCATAAAAACTTTTTTTTTGCCAAATATGCAAGTAATTAAATGTCTTACTGTATACTATGGTGATCTGACCCTACAAGAACTCTAGTCGGTAAGTGCCAAATAAACAAGATATAATTGGTTAGCATTTTAATCTGAGTCGGGACATTCACACTTAACAGATTTCCAAAGGGAAATCAAGGAGAGCCAATAGCAAGCTTTATTGCAATTAAGTCTTATGCATTTTGAGTTGTATTATTCACTTTGTACTCACCCGTGAATGCATTCATGAAAGTGGACAGGGATCTGTTTAACATTTTAAAGAATGGATCTCTGCAAGGGTACTTTTGAGATCCACACAAAACAGTGTGTTCAAGGATATGTGGGACACCAGTGCTGTCCATTGGAGTAGTACGGAACTGTAAGCTGCAAGAAGAGAGAGCAGAGAAAGCAGCACACTTAGTTAGGATCAGAAGAAGCCACTTCATCTACAGAGTTCAGCTTTACAGAAACAATATGTCAGTTCAGTAGCTGAAAAGATACAGCAAGAAGCAGTTACCAAGTTGATAAGATTCTTTAGTTGAGTGCTCAGACATCTAACAGAAGAACTCTTTCTGGAGAATTTTTCAGTGCATGAGCAAACATCAGCATCAGAGATGGCTTAGCAGACAACTTGTGTAAATAAAGGGATAAAACTGCAACAACAGTTAGCATCAACATTCTAGCTTAGTTTTTATTGGGAAACAAAATCTTTTCCATTCTGCTATTCAGTTCATTAACTGGAGAGAGAGAGAACATAAAAAAAAAAAAAAAAAAAAAAGATTTTTGCAGCAAAAATAGGTTCATAATTTTATGGAGACATGCTTTATATTTTGCATCTATAAGGCAATTTATCAGAAAGCCTAGTTTAGGCCCACCAATACAGGAGAGGCAAAGATACCTAAAAGGAGGTTATGGATGGAGATTAGCTCTTTGCATAGACACACATGCTGGAAGGATAAGAGATAATGGCCATAAATTGGAACTAGGGAAATTTCTAACTTGCAATTAAAAAAATTTTTTTTTAAATACATTTTTTTTTTTTAAACCCACACTGAACCAACAGTCAAGAATTGGAAACAGATTGTCCAGAAGTGTTGCAGAATGGAAGTTTTCAAGGGCTCACTAAATAAATCTCTAAGCAATCCCATCCAAATAGAGTGCTGACCTCATTATGAGTAGCAATTTAAGCAAGAAATGTCATGAAGTCTCTTCCAAAATGCAAGTTCTACTTAGCAAGTACTCAATCTTTGAGAACACAGAAAAAAATGTTACAAGTCTAGATTACAGTTTAGAAACTGTAAATTGATGCCAGGATGGACACACATAAATGTTCTACCTGAAGAGATTATTGGAGTCCTCTCGAGCCACATGTAAGTATCTGGCCCCAGTATTATCATGATTAAGCTTCACTGCAGTCAGGAACAGCTCAGGAACAGTTGTCACCTGCATTGGAAGAAAAGATCTGTATTACAAAGTGACTGCTACTGCTTCTGGTCATATGAACTAAGAATGATATGACAATAACCAGTTTGTCTTTCCCTTACAAAAGTGAGGCTGTACTAATTGCATTCTTCATTCTTATGTTTTATGCAAACAGTATGTTGGGCACAAGTAAAAAATAAATAACAGTTAAAACATATACAGACTATAACCAGAACAATGTACTCTTCTGTTACAGATAATGAAACCAAAAAATCTCAAACTTAAATTTAGAGAATCATCATGATTCAAATTCAAGTATGAGCAGCTAGGGAAACAAAACAGGTGGAAAAAAAGTTCAGATCTTAGAACTGTCACTAGCAATTATTTTTGCAAGTTTCCCGAGCTCTCTGCTTTTGTTTGCTTTCTTTAGGAAAGGAATTCCATGCATAACCCCCACTGCAAGTTCTCAACAACCCATTAAAAGCAGCTTAGCAGAAAACTGCACATGGCTCAATTATCTGCCTGTGCTTCTCCTAAGACTGAACACTCACATCCACAGCAGATGTGCGAACTTCCATGGTGCGTCATTTATTCTGGGAGAATTAATAACCTGGAAGAATTCTGAAAGAATTCAATTTCCTAGAAGATAGAACTACAAGCTACTTGCTTGAAGAAGGATAACAACAACCACTCCTGTACTGTCTTTAACTGACCACCCGCAGCATCTGTGTAAATATTTACACAGCGTGCAGGCTGCTACTTTGCAGCACAAACTTTCCCACTGAGGTGAGACGTGTCCGACCTGCAGATGTGCAGGGAGGTGAGCGCGAAGCCCCTGCCCACCTGCTGCACGGTGAAGCCATGGATCTGCTCCCCTTCCCTGTACCGCAGCGCTCGCTCGTTAGCGGGCACGCTCCTCCAGCGCCGAGACTTCTGCTTCAGGGACCTGAAACCACATTTTTCCCAAATCCTCGTAAAATCCTTCCTGCCCGCCCGGGTACTACAGCCAGACGCCGAAATCCGGGTCCGGTTCTCGCCGCGCGCCGAGGGCACCAGGCCCGGGGGGGACCCACGCAGCGGGACTTCTGCAGGGCCCGGCCAGGGAGACCGAGCGGAGGCCGCCACAGAGAACGAAGCGAGCAGCGCCGCGGAAGGTCCCAGAGGGAGCCCCAGCCCCGCCGCCCCCCTCCTCACCGGCCGAGGCTCAGCAGCTGCCCCGCTGCCTGGAAGCGGCTCCACATGGCTCAGCGCCTTCGCAGGGGACGGGCACAGGGACGCCACGGGAAGGGGAAGCGGCTCCGGCGGCGCCGTCGCAGCGTTGGCGGCGGGAGGCTCCGCCCCGCGCGGCAGCGGGAGGCAGCCCGGGCGCCAGGGTCGCCTGGTGCTGCCGCCGGTCCGGCGGGAGGAGCCCTAGGCTAGGCTAGGCTAGGCTAAAGTAGGCCGGACTAGGCTGGGCCAGGGGGCCTCAAATGGCGGCACGTCTGCTCTTAAATGGCGGCGAGGCCTTCGCAAATGGCAGTAGGAGGCCTTGAGGCTGTGCCTAGGTAGTGGTACTCAGAAGTGTTTCACTGCTGTTTCCATCTCTCTTTGCTTTGCCAGTTGTGATCTGGGGAAACAAAAATAAATGAATAAATCATTGCTCCATCTCCTTGGCAAGCACTGAGTTCAGGCAAAAATTCTTTGAGAATAGTGTCACTTGTTCAGGAAGCTCCCCACAAAGTCTAAGGTTGTGCCCAGTGAGGAGGGAGCAACCTTGAGTGGTGCTTGCAGTTGATTTTTTCAAAGCAGAAGGCAAGGATAAATGTACTTGAGTTTCCAGGATGGAACCTCTCCTTGCCAGTATGTCTCAACATTTTTGTGAAGCGTTTTTTTGTGATGTAAATAACAGCCAAAATAACAAGTAAGCAGAAAGCTAAATCAGATGTTAATGCTGCATTGGTGTCTCTTGGTGTTTTATCTTTTGAACAGGCTGCACCATATGGGCAAGGTGGGTTTCAGATAAAGCAGCCAGAAATGTGGATGTGCTGGCCCCCCACAATGTCATGACAGGAACCCCAGCGAAGGGCCCTGCACAGCACTGTACCCAACAGGAAAGTCAGTGTATTCCATGCCTGAACTTCCACTCTCTCCATTCTTCATATTAATAGGAGAAAGTTTTTAGGTTTTTACCTAATAATTGATTTTCTGACTCACTTCAATGAGAATTCCAAGAGGGGAAATTATTATGAAGTTGGCCATCAAATTATCAGCCCTTTTTCATAAATGCAATATTTTGTTTATATGTTTAGACCTCAGAAAATGGGATCTAAATGAATAAGTTACTTGTGATTTTAAAGTAAGTACAGGCAGCAGCTTGGCACATTCTAAGTAGCTGCAATACTCACCAAAAAAATCTGAGTTCGAGGCATCCAAGGGACTTTGCCTTTATCATCTCTGTCTTCTGCCTCATCTTCACTATCCTGTGAGTCGTTGTCTGTGTCTGTACCAGCTGCTGCCAGTCAGTTTGCAGGTTTCATCATCAGGACATGGCTCTCATTTTCTTTGTTTTTCTTTTGTATTTGTTTTCCAGTAACTTCTGCATTTTATTAAATCTTAAATAAAAAGAGCCAACATATTGCTATAGTTAAAGGTTGGATGTTGTGATTGAGCCTGTATAGCATCATCTATATCAACTTGTATTAATTATTTCTTGTCAATTTCTAAGGAAAAAAAAGCATATTGTAAAGTTTAAATACAGGATACATTGAATACTTTGAATTGAATTGAATACTTTGAATTGAATACACTAGCTAGTGTAATTTGGTACCTATTTTCATTATATCTAATTTATTCCTAGCTTTCTACCCTTTCAACACTTGTATTTCTTGCCCTTCTTCAATGCTTTGTGTGAGATTAGATTATAGTTGCAACATTTTGATGGGAGCTCTTCTCGGTGCCTGTTTGTGAAGTTTAGCACCTTGAAGAAAAAGTCTTGGTGGGAAATTTTACACTCTATCAAGTTAAAAAGAGTGTCAAAAACACATAATGAACTGTATTCTCAAAAGAATAAATATTTGAAAAGGAGGACTGATGTAGAGTGTGCTGCCATTTTAAAATATTTCTATATATTTCCATTTTTTATAGTTTATATTCTTATAGTCAGAGCAAAGTTAACATGAGCAACTTTAATTTTAAAAAGAGCATTTTTTAATGACTTTTCAGTTACTTAGGTTTATTAACATTTTCCTAAGTTGGTCATGTGCAACTTACAAATCTTACCTTACAAATTTCTTGTCATCAATATTTATTTTGCTTCACAGTCTATAGTAGTCATTTTAATGGAATAACGGGTTGGCATTCTACTGCAGGCTTTTTTTTTTATTTTTAGTTGATGTTTACGTTGGAACAGTGATTTACTGGCTGTCTGTTTTCATATTGGTGACATATTTTCCAAGCAACCTTTCACAAACTTACCCAAACTGACTGGGCAGGGTTTCAAAATACATCAAACATCATTCCTAAACTTAAAATTTAATGACAAAATGGACATATTTTATAGCACTCTTTAGACAGCTTTTTTTTTTTTTTTTTTTTCCCCATATCCCCTCTCTGTGATTTCTTTTGATACATACTGTGCATCAGAATTTTTGTTCTGAGAAATGGCACAGAAATTATCTGTTACACTATTTCTTCTTTGCTTTCATTTTTTTTGCATTTTTTCACCATTTAAGTTCACTGTTTCACTAGCAATGTAAAATGATACAGTAATTCAGAAAAAAATCAGCATTATGGAAAATCATGACAGATATACAATGAACTTAGCTAACATGGCTTGACAACGTCCCATTAAATAGTTTGAACTACCATGACCAGATTTGTTTTCAGGCAGTTAGTAGCAAATTCTAAGTAACTGACAATTTTATCCCTGGTGCTTGACAAGAAAGACAATCATGATACCTTTACTTAGGATTAGTTTCTGTGAAAAAATTTTGCTTTCAGTGATTTAAAACTTTCCAATCTAAATATTTGGTATATTTTTTCCATGTTTACACAAACTTGTATTATTTCAAAAGATTTAACTAAAAATATCAAATAATGTAAATGCTTATAGATATTTAACTAAGTCCTGTCAAACTTCTGGCACAGGCTTTGGTCCCTCCTGTTTGTACACAGTGCCCTTTTTACTGACCTTATGGACAATATGACCCAAATTTTACCAAATCAAATCTCTGAAAAGTATTTAATAGTTGTATGTAACAACAGAATAACTGTATTTTCTA
>JAUBOD010000819.1:8019073-8031684 GCA_032353885.1 Nothura maculosa | reverse complement strand
GACCCAAATTTTACCAAATCAAATCTCTGAAAAGTATTTAATAGTTGTATGTAACAACAGAATAACTGTATTTTCTAAGGTATACTTTACCAAGCATTCTTGGTCTCTCAGCATTTATACCTGCATGGTGCTGACTGTGACCTTTCTAGTAGAGTGTTCTCAGGGTTAAAGTTCTTGTAAATGTCTTCCTCTGTGATTTCCTCACTCTCTTGGGAGCAACTCAATGCTGTTTTTCAGAAATGTGTACTGTGTTTTGTCATATGCAACATAAAATTGTTTATAAAGGTCAGCAAAAGCTGATGTCAAAAAGGCCAAGGTCTACTAAAAATAGGAATTGAAGGAAATATATTTCATTTGTCAGAAACTGTACCTTTTTGGTGAACAAAATAACTAGGCCCAGCAAGCCTTTTTTGGGGGGAGGCTAGGAATAAAGACTGAATGAACTGCATGAAGAGAATTAATGATAATTCTCTTCATGATTCACCTGACACCAAGTGAATTGGAAAGAAAAATCTTGAACATGCCACATGTCAGCCCTTCTTTTATTGTTTTTCTACATCCCACTTCCATCCTGTCCCTTGTTAGATCTGATTAAGAATAGGTCTATGAGAAGACATGAGCATGACCAGGCTTCAGCTTAAACTTGAACATCGCTGGAATTACTACCAGTACCTTTTGCTGGTGTGTGAATACCTTAATACCTTAATGTAATTTCTTTACATTACTATTTTAAGTGTCTTTAATTAAAAAAGTACAGTTCCATGTTTTTTGCACCAGTGAGGCACTGAAATCAATGTTTTGCAAAGCCACATTTGCCAGGGCTCAGCATACCTCCTAATTTACCCTGCTTAGGTTTTCTTTCAGACAACATTGCCAGTAAGAGGCAGAAACTGCAGTCTGTGTTGCAGCTGCTTTTCTGGTTCTTTGCTACAGTATTAGGAACAGATGAGCTCCTGAATAATGATTTAAGAGAAGGGAAAGTGTCTTGTTAAAATCTGTGATAATGTAGTATGTCAGAAGTGCTTCTGTGTGTATTGAAATATTTTAATTGCTTCTCCCGATGACAAATAGGCAGTGTGACAGAAGGAATTAAGCTAGAGGAGAGAGATCGAGGTTAGGAGCTGGTTAGAGGAAGGCTGACAAAATTATGTTCTGTAGTATCACGTACTATATATATAATTATGCACACATTTCAATAGGAAAAGCTACAATTACTATTTGTAGGGAAAAAGATATTGCAAAGGATTATCACTGTCTGTGAAAACACTTTTTTTTTCTTTTTACAGAATATCACAAATGTTGGAGTGGAAAGTTGCTCAACAACTCAGTGACTCAGGGTGAGCAGAACTTCATGCCCAACTTAAGTCTCTGCTACATCCAAATTGCAATTTGATGCTATATTCAAAGTCTGCATAAGGTACTTATTGACAATGACAGATGGAGAATATGCATCTCAAGGTAACACAGAATAGCAAAGAATTAGCAAAGTGGCAGCATTTTTCTCCATAAAGACTGTGGTTTAAAAATTAGTGACTTACAATGACTTTTGTTTTCTAAGAGTGAAGTGTCTGGAAGGACCTTCTTTACCTGATTGCTTATAGCACCAGAAATACTCAGCTGTGTATCTTACATCTTCCTTTCAATCTTTTCATTTGGCTGTAGTTCTGCTTCAACCATTAACAAATTTGCTATTTTGTATTTGCCATAGAAAGATAGCAAAAACATAGATAATACATTACAGAGAACATCTTTGCCACTAAAAGAGAAGCAAAAGCCTTATTACTAATAAATTCCATGGCAGTTTTCTTAGACCCAATCATAAACTATAATCCACAACACCAAGAGTATAAACTATCGGAAAACTCAGCCATTTGCTCTCTTGGTACTGTGAAGTAATCCATGTTTTAGGAAATTTCTTTTAGCTTTGGTTAGATTCTGTTTCCTTTTTTTGTGCCAGCTGAGACAAGCCAGAATAGATATTAATTCTGTGCAGCCAGACATTCTCACATAGCTCTAACAAGGTAGCTTAGACTTGCTGCTCTGTCACTCTGTGTCAGGGAGCTGTTATGAAGCCATTAACAGTGCAGGTGACATAAAGTGCAGACAGGGCCAACCACAGTAAGAGTGTCAGAGAAGAGGCACATCTGCAGAAAGGAGTTATGATGCTTATGCGAAGTTAAAGAGTTCATTTAAGTGAGCTCACTGCTAGGATCTGCAAAAACAAATTCTAGATCCTGTGAGACTGCAGCAATGGAGAAAAAAATGAAGTGTAGGCCTTTGGTACGTGAAATAAGGTTTTTGGAGGAGGTAGTATCTCACCTATTATCTTGTGCCATTGGAAAATCACTCCATATCTATTTACACTTCAGTTGCCACATACTAGATTTTTTTAAAAAAATTGTAATTGTTATTTCTTATCTCTTTTTTTTTCTTTTTTTTTTTGAGGGGGGAGAGCTAGGAAAGGAAAGGAGGATAGTAATTTTAACCTTCAGATTTATTATGTTTTTATATAGTTGATTTTCAGGATATCAAGGCACTTCTAAATGTAAAATCAGAGCAGGTTCATAAAAATTCAAGACCACACTTGGCAACGGATCGTTTTCCAGTCCCTCTGTTGTCTAAGATATGTCTGCAGGGGAAAGAATATCAGTTTAAATTACCTGAAGACATTACAGCCTGAGAGACTCTAATACAGCTAACTGGAGCTAACTAACTCATGTTAGTTTTTCTCCTCTTGTATGTGAGACGAGCACTGAAGATATCTGAGGGTGCAAAACGCAGGATAAAGTAGGAGGACTGTGTAAAATTAGGCTGTGTAAAAACTAAACAATGCCCTTTTGCCTTTTCAGAGCAGTCTTTGAGCAAACTGTCCCCAAAAATCTCACTCAGATTTCGTTTCAGGACTACTTTGCTCATTCCAAAAGAGCCTGAGGCTAAGCTAATATTTATGATAACCATCACAGAATTACAGAGTAGTTGAGGTTGGAAAGGACTTCCAGATATCTAGTCCAACACCCCTTACTCAAGCAGGGACACCAAGAGCATGGAGCACAAGGTGACATCCAGGTGGGTTTTGAAGACCTCCAGAGAAGGAGACTCCACAGCCTTCCAGGGCAGCCTGTTCCAGGTCTCTGTCATCCTCACTGTAAAGAAGTTCTTCCTTACATGGACATGGAACTTCCTGTGTTTCAATTTGTACCCGTTAACCCTTGTCCTGTAGCTGGCTACCACGGAAAAGAGTTTGGCCCCATTTCCTTTACATCCTTCCTTCACATATTTATACATATTGTTCAAATCCCCTCTCAATCTTCCCGTCTAAACAGAGTAGACTTAGAGCTCACTTAGTATTTCCTCATACGAGAGATGCTCCAGTCCATTGATTATCTTTGTTACCCTCTGCTGCACCCTCCCTAGAACTTCCACGTCCCTCTTGTACTGTGCAGCCCAGAACTGTACCCAGTACTCCCGCTGCAGCCTCACCAGAGCTGAGGAGAGGGGCAGGATCTCCTCCCTCCACCTGCCAGCAACACTCCTCCTGATGCAGGCCAGGATCCCATTGGCTGCCTTGCCCACAAAGGCAGACTGCTGACTCATGGTTAACTTGTTGTCAATCAGGTCTCCCAGGTCCCTCTCTGTGGACCTGTTCACCAGCAGGTCAATCCCTAATCTCTGCTGGTGTCTGAGGTTATTTCTCCCCCGGAATCAGGGAAATAAAAGCTGTGAGTGGTAGTTAGGTATAGGATGACATGTGTGCAACAAGAGTTGATAATCCTGTTACCTGAGAGGCTATTCTTTATTATTTTTAGTTTTCCTATTTTATTTTATTTTGTAACACTTAATGAGTTCAACTGGATGTATTCTAACATGCTGAACGCAGTGAGAGTAAAAATGTGTAACTGTATCTGTGGCCAGTTCAAGAACTGTAAGGTTGAATGTGAAGAGGCAGATGTTTATTTAGACAAGTCCTACTGTGAGCAACAGATATACCAAATCTTGTTTTGTATCAGCTACTTTCCTTACACTGCAGTAACCTGACCCCCATTTTCTCTTTCTGTATTGCAATGCCCTCAGTAACCCCTTGTGACTTTCTGTTTTCCATGCTGGCAGTGTAAAATCTTATGCTATAGGTAATCTAGAGTGATATATGGATGAGTTGCTCAGCAAACTGAACATAAAATAGATGAAGTTTCCAGGTTTTCTTCCATCTAGGCACTGTTTAAGTCTTTTTCGCCTGCTCCTCTGCTTCTTTGAACAAAGTATGGATTATTCTGGAAATGTTTCCAGATATAATTGCTATTACTCAATTGAAGGAGGAGAGAAGAATTAAATGACAGAAAAAATATGTCGTACAGCTAATTTTCTTAGAAATCCAATATTTAAAAAACTTACAAATGATACAATGAAAACATTCTCTGTTTCACTTGCTATTTTGGAGAAAAAAGCAGTACTATGCTTTAAGTCATACTTGGTTTTAGATTTTTTATTGGCTTTTCACCACTGTTAAAATGCAACACAAAATACAACTTGACTTATACTTCATTATTATAAACAAATGTTAAACAGAAAGCATCCGTATCTTTCACTGTTAATGACTATCTGTTATTATAGTTGGCCAGCTCTTATAATTACATTCTAGACATGAAATGCAATTGTTAGACTTGTTAGATATCTGCATTTTGTGCCATCATTTCATATCAATGAAATTAAACTTTAAAATAGAGGTCATTGTTCTTAAGATTGAGAATCAAAACACTTCAGTAATTTTGAAGACAGAACATAGTCTTCATTTGCTGAATAAGCTTGTTTTCAGTTAATCTTTGTCCAGTCATAAGCCAAAAAAAGTCTGCTAATTTGCATATGGAGTAAAAAACATTTGAAGAAGTTGGGAACTACAGAAAAGGTCCTGTGTAAGGTTGCAGAACCGAGCCAGAATTTTTATCATGCCCATTGTACTTTTACTTAAAACTGACACAACATATAAGACTCTCTCCTTTGAATAATCCGTAAAGTCTTCAAATAGACAGTGTGACCTACTCTGCTGAGTGATCTTAAGGTTTGTCAGATGTAAAATATTCTCCAAAGTGAATGCAATGAGATGGTTTGAAGTTTTGAAAAGATGTCTCTGGAATGTGTGAACATATTTGTTTTATCTTGCACATGTAACCCAAATAAAGAGCCATTGTGATGTATTCCGAATAGTATACGGTTCATTATGTTCAGCAACATGTCTTTCCCATCTTGTATTAAAGCAAAGTATTCCCTTTCATCTCTGTTCCTGATAAGGACCTGACACCTTTTACTGCTTAATAATTGAAGGCAATCCACTACAGAAATTTAGAGTTGAACTGCTGTCTGCACCAATAATATGAAAAAGAATCAAGTTATTATTTGTGATGGCTTTGGTTGTTGTTAAAACTAAAGTCTGTTATGTCAGTGTCTCAAAGAATGCTCTAGTTCTGCCACTGATTTACAAAAAATGTCTGGCCTTGCTGAAGTAACTGATAACTTCCCTATCACTATAATCTCTACTTCAGTCATCAGCTCTTTCAGTTTCACAAAGAATTCATGAGTTAAGACTACTATTATCCTCTATTTTACAGATAAGTTAATACAACTCCATTGATTAATCAATGGGATGCTGTAACAAGTTGCCTTTCTTTGTAAGCGTCACTTAGCATCTGTGTGATGAATCTTCCCTTGACATATCTGGGTGAAATTTCCTCTGAAGCTTATGTAGAATTGAGATACGTTTTACTGAAATGCAAATTTATTTGTAGGTATTCAGAATTCAAATAGACGTCTCTCTTGATCCTTTACTTTGAATTTCAAAACAAGATAACTTTCCACATATTTGGGTAAATGGATTTGCTGAGCAAATAGATCTAGAATGAAGGCTTGTTCTCTTTCAGAAGTACTCACCTGGGCAGTTGTGTGATTTTTTTAAAGTTTCTTTTCTTGGCAGTGTGAAAGCTAACTCAGTGGTAACTCTTTCACAGGATCAGCAATTTCTTCACATTTTTCATTATTACCACTTCTCAAGACAAATGACCTACATAGGGAGCACACACACAAAAAGATTTATTTGTTGATTTTGATGAAAGTCATAGTAAAACTATTGCTCATGAAATCAACATTTTAGCTACTGTCCTATTTTGTTATGGCATACATCCATATATGAGAGATCTTTAGGTCACTAAGCTTTTTTATCTGCATGTTCATTTCACTAAGGGAAAATGAAGAGGGTGTGAAAGTGGATGATCAAGTGTCCTTTAAGGATCATTCTGTAAGTTGGACTTATATGCTGGCATTTCTACTCATTTTAACAGAAGAAATCATACCAGAACTGGACAACATCATGACTAAATGATGTGTAAGCACAAACAGAAAAATTCCAGTCTATGACAAACAGGAATTAAAAGGAAATGGAAAGAATAATTCAAAATGTGTAACTATGACTGTTGGACCCTGGAAGCGTCAGGTTAGCTCCATCATCTGTTGTCAAGAAAATATTTTTCATTTTCCCATTTTTCACCTTTCTGTACTTACCAAGGTGTGAAAGAGGTACTCTGTTTCCAGAGTGGAAATAGCATTTTCTGATTGACCCTATAAAATGGATACATTATACAAAAACTAGAGCCATGCAGCATGTAAGTGTCAGGAGGCCATATCCCTGGAGCGACAGCTGCGCATAAAAGTGAACATGATAATAATTTTGACTTATTCAACTCTTAAACATAGGTTTTACTGGAGGATGCCATTGCATTCAGATGAGACAATGTCTAACCTCGGCAAAGAGCTGCTGGGGCTGAAACACTTGCCCTATTGCACTTTGTGTTGTGTTATTGTTACAAGCTCTTTCATTGTGGTAATTCAAGCACATGGACTTTGCCATTCTGAGAAAATAAAAAAGGACCAGCAAAGCCTTAAATAACCAGAATAATGTATACACTGGATGTTACCTACAAACATCAGAAAAAGACCATACATACAAAAATCACTGTGCATATATGCCCAACATCTGCTCACAAATCTTGTTTAGCAGTTTATTGGTGATACAGCTCGCCACACATTTCCCAGCAGTTAACTGTGTTTAGCTAAGACAAAAAGGTTTATTGTGTGTTATGTAGTGTGCCAAGCATCTATCTTTTTTTATTATATCATACAATTCTAAGCAACTTAAATACAAAAAAAATTGCAAAGAACACATCTTGTTTCAGGTTTTGGATGCTAAGGTTGGCCCCAAACTTTTTGATATATTGATATGTATTCCTTCTTTTGGTATATGATTTTCTGAGGGAGGCTTGAAATCACAAGAAAGGCCATATTTGTTTGCAGAATGTGACACATTGATCAAAACAGAAGAGATTAATGCAGGAACCAATCAAATTAGAAAAAATGAGGAGTTTGTTTTGTTTTCTCCCTCAAAATATCAAATTTACACGAAGATAGTTTCAATAATGTCTCTTAGGAAAGCTTGTTTTGAGAGAAGATTAGTGAGAGAAGTGTGTAATGTGGTTAGTAAAGCAATGAAAATTCAACAGACTTTTAAAGCTAGGCCCTAGGGACTCCTGGTCAAATTTACATGTATTTCAAAAACAAAAATAGTAACTAGTTCTGAAGTGCCATTACATAACATGCATTTTTTAAGTGTTTTCTCTTAAATGATCAGTTTAGTCTTACTTCAGGATCTTGGGAATACAGTTTTAAATCATTGGCCTTTGAACTATCCAATAATGTTCTACACAACCAGATGTAGGATTTATTATGCCCAGCACACACTGGGAACAAACTGTGGGAAATGGCTGGTTGAATACTCCTCAGATGGCAAAATTTTCTCTCCTCACATATATAAATCACCTTTTAGGGAGCTACTGTTAGCAGTGGAGAATTTTAAGTCTGCATAATGGCAGATGCCAGATTAGTGAAAGATTCATAAACTCCTCCAGCTTCCAGGTCCTTTGAGGCATCCCAAGTGGAGAAGGTAGAAGGGAAGCTACAGAAAACAACAAAGAGCAGGTGGAGATCTGCTTCACCTGCGGGAAGGACACAGAGGTTGAATTTCTGTCAGCAAAGAAGCTGTCTGGTTGTATTGCATCAGAAAAAATCTGTCCTAAAGTGTCTTTGCTTGGGCCCAGGGTTTTTTTTCCAGCTATAAACAATAATGGTTAGAGCTATGCTGAGGAAGTTAAAGCCAGCTAAGTAATGGACAAGAATACGTAAGAGGTAGGAACAAGAGGAAAGCTGACGCTATGTTTGTAAGAATGATAATATCAGTTTTTAAAAAAGGAGAATGACAGAATTTTTATTCAAGGAGTTATATGGAGAAGTGACACATACATTTATTATTTTTTCAGTAAAGTCAAAATTTGCAAGCAGAGAGCTCCAGAAATAGAAGAACCATTTTCCATAGAGCTCTACTGCTTAGACTGATAATTGTTTATCTAAGAATTAAAGAAGTATTTAGCTACTAACTGCTCTGACTTCTCCACAGTCATGGGTGCATCATAGGATTCAAGACAGAAAGGAAAAACTTGAGTTATTTAGCCCCATTCCCAAAGTACAGCAAGGATCTGTTTGGCTTTGCAAGAGCCGAGCTAGCTGTTGATCACTAATCCTCTAGAGGGCGAGTGCTCCCTGCTGTAACACAAAGGTCATCTTAGAAGTGATATTTTGCTCGCTGTTGCAGTATGTCTTCTATCCTTGTCTCATTTAAAACGGATGCTATCACCCCTTCCTATGGCTTAGCTGTCACTCCCTTGTTGGTCACCTGCTGGTTTTTGCTTCCATCATTTCAGTATTCAGAGTAGCTTGTTGGCTCTACTTCTGACCATAGGGGAATTTCTGGACACATACTTGGCAGAGAGACACTTTTATCTCATTAGGAAGGATTGCCACTGTTGAGCTAAAATTTGACATGGCTGCAAAAATGATGAAACTTTCCCAATGCTATTCACTGTCATTGCTGGACACCAAGCATAGTTGTGGCATATGCATTTTATTAAACTTTTTGAAGGATCTGGATTGAGACATAAATTTCCACTGAAATCATGAACAATTTTTTGTTGTTGTTGTTATTTACCTTTCCACAGAATTGGTTATGCTATGAGAGAGCTTTGAACTAAGATTATCTTAATTTGAAACTTAAATGTGGTAGCTTTGCAAAAGGGGCCAACAGGTACTATTCTTTAATATGCTGATCACACAGAACAAAAAAGCCGAAAGTATTTCATGATAGGAACAAAAATTTATTTCCTGAAATGGGAAGAGCAATATCTACCTGTTCCTTTTTAACGAGACAGTTAAAATAAAGGCAAGTCTGTGTGTTACAAGACAACACCATGTTTCAAATTCCTCTGCTATCTTCAAGTATTTTAGCATAGCTAAAGAGCAGAGCATGTTACCATTCAGAGCTATTAGCTTGTGTTACAGGAACAGTGTGTTCTTCTTACTATAGTAAAAAATCCACAGGAAGACTAGATGAAATGTGACATTGATATATCTATATTGTTCCTATTTTATATTTGTTTTTGTTTTACTAGTTTGTACAACACTGTAGTTCTTGGTGCAGAAATACTCAGAATTGATATATGTGAAAAACTCAGCTATTAATATGAACAGTAGCATAAAAAATTATGAAGGAATTAAGAGCCCTCAAGGGTTTAAATGGCATGCAGGAAACCAACCCAGGACTGCTAGGAATACCAGTTTACTGACTACTATCTATTCTCCACACTGAAAAATACTGCAGAAAAATAATGGTATAGACAGTATATTTTCTAACTTTTGTGCATGTGCTTTTGTTTAACAATTAACAATTTCTTGAATTTATTTTGTATGGAATATAATGTAAAGATATATAGCCAGTAAATATGGCTGTAACACAGATAAGACTTATGAGAAATGTTATTCTGAAATCTGGGAAGGGGCAATTCACAAGGAAGCTGACTGAATGAGGAAGTCAAAGGCTTAAAGAGTCATACTTAAAGAGTCAAAGGCAAAGAGTCAAATGCTTTGCAAAGCCTCCTGCTTTGGCTGTTACAAAACTGAAGGGAACCACAACCAGAAGGAATCAGAAAGCTCACCATTTCAAATGTAAAAAAAAAAAAAAAAACCCACCACCAACAAAAAAACAGAATAAACCATCAGATGAGGAGCTCACTGATACTGCCCAGTGCAAATATGAAAAAAAAGTTATCATTTACAGCAATAAATACCTATGCAAGGTATATATTTATTATATATACCTGTGTTTAAAGGTCACAATCAGAGATCAGACTCTTCTTGCCTGGAGGACTTCACATGAAAATGAAAGGACATTCTTTGTCCCTGGACTGGGCAAGTGAAATCCAATTAAAATATTGCCTCATCGTGAACTATAAGTATGATTAAGCAATGCTTTGAAATAAACATAATGAAAACATTATTCATCATTTTCAATTGTGGTTTTCCAATTAAATCAGGGCATAACCTGCTCGATAATTAGCATGCAATGATGTCTCTCCCTAGTGGGAAATAAATACCAGTTTGACTGTATGATGATGAAAGCCTTTTCTTTTTTTTTTTTTTTTTTCTTTTTTTCCAACTTTGCTATTGAGACATACATGTATTTGGAATTAGACAGACAGCAAATACTTTCTATCAGAATATGTATTGCACTCGTTGAATGGAAATGTAGCGTGAATGGCTTGCTCTGAGAGAAATTCAATACAAAGCAAAGGAAGAAGAGGCCAATAGTTTAAATGATTTTGATTTGCATGGCAAATATCCCATGTGTAAGCAACTGAAAAAGTAGTCAAGGGTACTGAATGACACAGGGTGGCAGCATAGATCAGCAATTCTGACTTCTGCCCATTGAAAGGATAATAAAACTCCCATCACCTCTTTGCAGAAATATGCAATTTTTATCAGTAGCTATTTTGTTCAGGCCCTGTTGTCACAGTCTGGTCATGTGGTTACTCCCCTTAAATTGAATTGAAGTCTTGCTAATGTCCTGTGGCCTGATTCAGCTCCAGTTAAAATCATTTAAGGAGACAGAAAGAGGCTGCAAGTCTAAAGAAGACTCATTCCTGAGTAGGCAAAGTGAGAAGTCCAAACGAAATCCTGACATTGTTGCAATCAGATGGGTGTCTGGTTACTGGCTTCAGTGGAATCAAGATTTCAGTGCTAGCCTGGAATTTTTCAGAAGGTCAAGGGAAGGGACAATAAGATTCAGGCAACTAAATCATTTAGTCACTTAGGTTTGAAGCCAGTATTGCAGCTGAGTAGTCTGGCTCTGTTTTGTTTACTTGAAAATCTTAATCCCAAATCCACATTTAGTCATCTAAATAACTGACCTGATTCTTAGAAATTTTGTATTGTTGCACTCTCTGCTGTTTTAATACAAAACCTTTTGGAAATCTGTACCATTGTACTTAGGCAACTTTATTACTAGCTTTTCTTCACTTCAAAGACCTTAACTTTGCAAATACTTTTAATCTACTTGTATTGTATTCTGCAATAGTATTTACAAGAGAAAATTAAGTTATCTTCCCAGTAGAAGAAACTTTATATTTATCCCTCCATCATTAATATAAAAAAAACTGATTAATTTCTCTGTTTAAATCAGCTCCCTTGTGTCTCTAGGTTTCCATCCCAAAAGGAGTTGTACAGCTGCTTAACTTTAAGCATACCTTTTTTTCATCACATTCACATGACATTATTTCCATGTTTAACGTGCATATTAGCAGGACCATAGGTAATACATTCTGTGATAGTACGTGTTTCTCAAAATTCTATGACCCAGTAGGGCATTATAAATGAATAATAACCTTGTATTTTCATGTCACAATGTCAACACTACTTTAAGTTAATCCATTGTGTTTATTTTCTGAGGAACTAAAATCTCATTTAACAATGATCTTGAAAGAGAAAAAACCTGGCTTTTCTTTTGTATGCTTTTTTTTTATGCACATTCAGCTCTTGTCTGTCTTGAAAGACTCTGTGGTAACTGGAAATACAATAAAATTATGACATCTCAAGAGCAAAAAGGCTGAAATCTGAACAAATGAGAAAAGAAGGGATTTTAGCCACTGTTCACAACTCTTTTCACTCCTTTTGACTGACATCTACTGAGCAGCAGAGCCTACTAAACATTGTATGAAAAAATAGATTTTACTTTCCTGATATAGCTAAGACTGAAAATAGGGGTTTTTTTGTACATTGTATTTCTTATCTTTTGAATTATAAAACAAAACATTTCATCTGGCCTTTAAATTCTGCAGTGAAGATAAAGGTCAAGCCTTTATCTTTGTATAAAGATTATTATAATAATCTCTTTGATCATTCCCTTTAAAAAACTGACTTTTCAATGTTCTTCATGTCTTTATTCCTTTTCTTCAGGATGTGCTTGTCTTATTTCCTGATACCATTCAATGGAAATGCATTGCACAGTTCAATGTAATGTGTATTGTGTTGGTCTGAATGGCTGCATGTTGCAGCCAGGAGCATATGTGCAGTGAAATTAGACAAAAAGAAGTTATCTGTAAGCAGGAAGAATTTTGCAAGGAATGAGACAAGCTGTGCAACTCAAAACCATTTATTGAATATACATTCTGAGGATATAGTTATTATGC
>JAUBOD010000819.1:7982863-8017780 GCA_032353885.1 Nothura maculosa | reverse complement strand
TTTTGCAAGGAATGAGACAAGCTGTGCAACTCAAAACCATTTATTGAATATACATTCTGAGGATATAGTTATTATGCCAGAGATTTTAAGGAGACTTACTCCTCATGGACCCATAATGTAATATAGTGCTGAAAGACCTCAACTCCATCTAAAGTCATGAAAATGCAAGGCTCCACTGGAGTCATTCTGTTTGCTTCAGTCACATTTTACACTCACAAAGGTCCTAGTCCTTCACAGGAAGGAATTTAACACTTCAAGAAACTGTTGTTTAAAAAATTCTTGTATTCCCAGTAGATGTCTGGGATTTCTTTAAGTACTTGGTTATCTGTAAGAATTCTGGTGCTAATAAACAAATCTATGTAGTTTCAGGAACCTGAGCTGCAACTACCTTTTTAATAATAATAAAATGACATCTAATATTTAAAGGTCTAATCCTGCCATATTCTGATCATTTTCTCTTACACTGAAATCATTCAGCACTTTGTTAAATTAGACAGTAAATGAATTTTTAAAATAACCAAATGGCTAAGAGATAATTACGACCAATTTTCCTCAGCATTTTTAAAGGAATGGTTGGTTATTAAAAAAGACCCAAAATAGGCCAAATATATTATCTCACCTCTAAGTAAAAGTACCTAAGATGATTTCAACAGCACCTCTGAGTGCTGAGAATTTTTATGGAGATGTGAGGTATAATGGATAATCTGACAATGTAACTATTATGGCTTGAGCACACCACCAAAATAGCTCACTGTGTTCTGGAAAGTAACAGTGTGTTTTAGAATAGCCTAGACTCAATTCATATTGATCCACATAAAGAATAATGACTAACCACACTGTTTCAGTAGAATTAATCCAATCTCTTTCCCTACTTCCCTTGCTGAACCCTCAAGAGAGAATTATAGATTTCTTATACTGTTATGCTCATTCACTTACTATGTGGCAATGACCTACTTTCTGTTTAACACAGTGAACATGAGAAACTGAATGTAAGAACATACAGCATTAGGCTTATGCATATAGGGTTCTGATTGTTAGAGATTGTCAAAGATGTCCTATAATTCTTTGATCTTGAAAAGGAATGGTACTTATTTTCACCCAAGTACCAAGGAATTGCAGGTAATTCAAATAGAAAACTAAAGCTTTTTTTTTTGGTGAGGGGAGTAATTCACACTTGAAAAATCTATGTGAAAATCTGTTTGGGTTTGATTTGCCTAGAAAAGTATTGCCCCTGAACTTGCATGAGTTACAATACAAACACAGCTTCCTTGAAGTTCCCCATGACCCTGCCTTTTGTCATGGCCAAATAAATGCTAATTTATGAAGCACAAGGTGATATTTATTTGTTCCTTACCAGTCTCTTATGTCAGAAGGATATGATTTCGAGGTGATGTTGATATTGGTTATTATAAGAAGCAAATAACATCTGTCACGACAAATCCTAAAATCTTGCCTTTGTCCTGAGTCGAATGAAAGCCAATAATGAATAATCAGAAAGAATTGGCTCAGAGGTCTATGAACTGCAGTACTTTAGAATTACACCTACATAAGCAGTATGGTTGACTTAAATATACTAGGCTTTGTTTCAAGTCTGCTTTAGTACAGGGCAAAGCCATGATGACTCCTGCATGTTGTTATGGCTAGTCGAAAGTTACTTTTCTTGAACAGTGGAAAATTAGAAACTCCCATTATGACAGATCTTTATGTGACCTTTTACATAAATAGTCAAGAATTTAAAAAGGGTTCTGAGATTTGAAAATTTGGCTTCATTCTAGAAAGACAATTTAAATTACAAAAATTTTATGGAAATGAAAATTTCAATGGATCAGGATTTTTTTTGCAATGATAATCTGTATTTTTTGCATTTTTGTTAATATTCTTTAATATTTACTCATTATTAGTTCTCTACTATTATTTTATTAATTATTATTATTAAAAGTTGTTTTAAAATAAAAAAATGGTATTTTGCTCTGAAACATTGGACAGTACCTTTTGTTATGGATTGGTTTCTTTTTTTCTTTTTGGTTTTGTTCTTATTTAAGATTGGGGCCAGCTCTAGCCCAGCAGTTACTTCGGCTGATGCATTTACCTCACACCTTTGCCCTGATCGAGGTTCAATCCTGCAGGCACCCCTCATCCTTTTTCCCTGCTTGAGCAGGGAGGTTGGACTAGATGATCTCCCGATGTCCCTTCCAACCTCAACCATTCTATGAATCTGTGAAAATGAATGCATACTGTAATACTGAAAATTTTGATTGAATTCATATTCCAAGGAACATTATTTTTCTTTTCATTCAGATCTCTTCCAGTGTCTTCATAAGAATTCTTGTGAAGCTAGATATTTGTAGGTCACCATAAATGAGATAACTTTCTGCTTTATATACAACAGAACTCTGGTTTATCTATAAGTGCATTTTTGGCCAAAGATAGAATTACATGGCTACTTGTCGTTGTGTGTTTGCCCAACACTTCTACTAATAGATAATATCTACTAATAGATAATTGATAAGTTGCAAACTTATCAATTGTGACTGGTCAGCAGTGAATGCATGTTAAAAATGTATGAGACAGAAGTGCCTTCATTTTCCATGCAATTGATTGAGAAATATAATTTATTTTTACTTTTTAGTGGGAAGGCACTATAGAATTCTAAAACATTCATTTTTAAGTAGTCTTTTAATAAAGTGAAAATATTCTCAAGCAAACTTTTATTCTTGCAATTTCTAGAATCCTTTACAAATGATTTTAATTGTCTTTAAGTTTAGTCTCTCATATGTAATAAAAAATGAAGTTTTGTTGAAAGACCATGAAGTTCCATAATAATTGAAAGCCAATACTGTCAGAAACATTTTCAGTGACAGATCCTCAGGAGATGTACTTTTACTGTGCATATGTGACAATATGCACATTTTTAAAAGTTCAGAGCTATGCCTCCATACCAGCTGCTTGCCCTATGGTATTTGACAACGAAAGCTTTTACAGTACATCAAAGAATATGATCACTAGTCATTACTGACATGCCAAGTTTCAGACATAAATTTAACAGTTTTTTGAATGATCTCTGGGTGAAACAGCTCATATTTTTTGTTGTTGTTGTTTTGAGATTCTGGAGATGTATAATTTTTCACTTTCTCAAAATAGCTAGCCAACTTTACTCACACTGTAACAGTTAATTAGCACCTATTATAAAATTCCTTTTACTTTCTGACAAGCCATACATATATAATTATAGTTTCATATCCTTTCATTCAGCATATTGCATCACCTGAACCTGTATAATAAATTAGAATTATTGTCTCTGTGTTTTCCAGTGATATTAATGTTCAAAGTCACAGAGAAATGTCCTTCATATAAAGAAGCTTAATCCTAGAGTAATTACGTTCTTCTTTCATCTCCTCTCACAAGATGGAAAAAAAAAACACTAAAAAACACAGTTGTTGAATAAGTCTTTCCATGATGACTGTATGTGAACAAATAAACCGCAAACTTTTTGAAACAGTTAGAAAAAAAGCCTTTCATGTGGTCTGGATTTCAGAAACCATGTTTGAAAACATGTCATGTGTGAAATGAATAATGTTGGAAGCAAGGCTGCTGCACGACAGCAGCTTTGTTCATGATGCATTCCACGCTGATTGAAAACAATCAGTCAGAAAGACCTGTGTACACAGGGAAATGACACAAGCGGCCCTTACTTAAGATATGTAATTTTCCTGTTATTATGCTAATTAAAGAAAATTGTCTTCAATAATACAAAATGATATATCTATATTGGTTCAATTTAACTAATGTTCCATAGCTGCGTAGGCAATCCATGACAGCAAATAAAAAAGATATTCAGTAAGAATTTATGGAGAGTGTTCAAGCAATTCTCCAAAGGATGGCTGAGGTTTATAGCTTCCCTACTGCAGATTCTGCTTTATGCTCTTCAGCAGATTTTCTGTTTTCTAATTTTACAAGATAAAGATTATTGGCACTCTGGATAAATCTGATTAAATGGAGGTAGTGCTGCAAAGTGGCAAATGCTATCATTCTCCCTAGACAAAGAAAAAGCATATATTTTAATCAGAATTATTGAATTTTACTTCCAGAGAAGATCAAGAAAGAACAGAAAAGTAACATCTCCTATAGGTTCTGAGCCTTAGGTCTTCCAGGTCTCCCAGACTCACGTCAATGAGAATCTTTTAACTTAACATACATAGAATTTCTGTCTAAGTTGCCTTAATGCTGATTTTAAAAGAGCAACATAAATTAAATTGCAACAATGTTAAGCAATGTGGAAAATATAAAATCTATGGTAAGAACCATAATTTGCTTCCTGATTCATTTCCAAACTCTTACTATATCTTTATGATACACTTTGTTGTCATTTCCATTTGTTTTAGGAGAATAGAGGACAGAGGTGATGTATGGTTATTGAAATATTCTGACTTGTTTTGAGTATAGAATCATGCTTTAACTCAAACACAGCTTTATTGATTATGAGACTGTAATTCAAGTTCCACTGGAAGTTTTTAGAATCACTGTTTTCCAAATGTCCAAACATTACTGCAGAATATTATGAGTTTTTTTTTTTTTTTTTTCCTTTGCTTTCTTTGTCTAAATGTGGAGGAATTTGGGCTTATCAAAAAGGATGTAGCAATTTAAGTCTATTGAAGCTAACTGGTGATCTGGGAAATATTCAAGCGTAACTTAGCCATCTGTGGGTTTTTGAGTCTGGCATCCATAAAACTCATACCATTGGCGGGAGGTCCCCTCCTTTACTCCACATTACTATTATTCTGTGTGCAGGAGGCTTAAAACACACGTACAGCCAGCTCCAAACTGCAGTGATAAAGTACTAAGGCTGTTGCTGTTAACAGTCCCAGAGCAACTGCCAAGAGAAGTTAAAGTTAAGCTTTTGCTTGGGAACTGAAGCCTTTGTGGGGAATGGAAATGCTCCCAGAGCTTCCAGCCTGGAGGCTGAGCCCATCAAACACTGCAGCCATGGGACCTCCTGCGCCTCTTGGTGCTTTGACGGGATTAGGGCCGCTCAGTTTCCAGACCTCTTAAATTTGAACTCATTCTGCTCAGATTGCAAACACATACATCAGTAAGTGCCTGTTACAAAGGCACAGAGTGGCACTGTCTTTCGTAACCAGTCCAGAAGTGGTTACAAATTAATTAGGTTTGAACTGGTAATCAAAGTTGAAAGATTCTGCCCAGTTACTGTTTTCCTATATCATTAAACTTCCCACCTCTGTGTTAAACATATCAACAGCAGCTTATATTTCAAGTTAAATGAATATTTAGAAACAATTTAAAGCCAAGTGGCAATGGGAGGAATTAATTAATTTAATTTTGTACCCTTGGCAGGAAAATGGGAACTGGACAAAGTAAAATATTTCAGTTTTGCTGGCAGGAGACTCCTTTAGGAAGGCTGTACTTTTAAGTAGCCTGGCTTTTAAATAATGCATGCAAACTGTACATTGAGTTCCAGTTCGTTCATCTGCTCTTGGAAGTGTTAAGTTTTTGCGAAATGTTTCATTTCTCAGAAGTAGCCTGAATTCACATTTTGCCTTCTGACTCTACTCTTATTGAAGCTTTATCTGTGTGCTTTTCCATATGGAATTTTGTGTGTGTGTGACCATAGTAGCTAATCATTTCACAAGTTTAATTTTATACTTATAGCATAACTATTACAAAATATTTTCCAGATTTTGCCAGTAGAATATTGAAATATAAAGAAAAAATCTCCAAGGACACCCGTGAAATCTATTGTGAACTCATAGATTTAAAAAAATATTATATCACCTGCCACTCAATGCCTATATACTATCACCTAGATCAAATCATTACTGATTGGGATTCCTCTTTATTTCTGTCTGCAGTGCAACAGTAGAGCTCTTTTAGAACTAGTAACGGACGAACAGCTGGCCCTTTTAGGCTGTATTATTTATAAGCAGAAGTGAGAAGAAGGTGGAATAGTCAAATATGGGGAAGATGATTTCTGATAACCTTTCTGTGCTCAGAGGACTGTAACATCAAGTAAGCTTCAAATGTATGGCAAAAATGTATGGCAGACAATGGGGAATCATTAGCTTGCCTACATGCTCAGAAGAGCTTCAAAGGTTAACCTGAACAGCAGTATGTTTTTGTACACAGGACAAGTATTGGTTGAAAGCCCCACTTAGTGCATCCGTTTTGTTATTAAGATCAAGCACTTTGTACAGTTAAATTTATTGTCTAGTAAAAGGCACTGTTTTCTTTTGTAAATAAATCAATTTACTGTGGTAAAAATGAGTCCATGATTTCTCCATCATGTTTAGCCACATCTCTGCCTGATCCATTCAAACTACCTAGAGGCAACTTGGTGCACCATGCATATGCGTATTCATGTTTTCTGCATTTATTTAGATCATCCAATTAATCTCGTGTAGACAGCAGATGTATCTGGATCTGACACTATGCAGGGCTCTACGCTTCTGGTCTATGGGTGACTCCAAGGAGATTAGAGGAGAGAATGCTCAAGTCTAAACTCATCTTACTTTAGCACTGTGTAGATATTTGGGAGAGAAAATGAAGCCCTTAGGAAAAGTGGAACATACAGTTCTGGGAGCCACAAAAGCTTACCTGGGTTTTAGTCTGGGGCTATATACTGTCTGTAGCACATGACCACACCTGTAAGACATAAACACAACTGAAGACTGAAGATCTGAGTGAGGCCATGAATGTGTAGTACTCCTCAGCAACAGATTAAAGGCTTTCTGTGAGAAAATGCCATTGTTATGAAATATATCATAATAATACCATTTATCAATAACCTAAGGGGTTTATTCTGCCCCTCACAGTACAATTGGCCTGTTATTATTTATTATTATTTATTTATTATTATTTAATCTATTTTAAAGATTTCTTAGAAGGTTACTTTTTTTTCTTTAACTTCTCTTTTAAATAGAAAGTAGTTCAGGTAAATACCGTGAATATAAAGATATATCAAGAGAGAGAAAAAAATGTGCTCTTTAGTGAGATGATATTCATTATTCACAGCTGCATACTCACATGATTTTGAGTTCTAACAGCCAGCAATTAGTTTAAACAGTAATACCACCAAGGGAAGCATAACTTAGTTAAAATTTACATTTAAATGAGATCATTTGGAGAATCAAATGCAGAACAATCTGTTATTTTTATATAACATATCATAGTAGATTTTCTTAGTTTTATTACACACTGCTCTGAAATTATCATCATACATTCATACTAGTAGGAAAAAAATGTCTCACAGTTTGTTCATTAACAATCTAATACTGAAAATTATCTCCATTTGGGAAAGCATATTAGGAAAATTTAACTTAAAACTCATGCTTTGTCCTACTGAAATCTAGGCACATACTTAAATGTTTTTTTTCTGAATATGAATTGAAATTCTAAAGGCATTTTCTTTCTTTCTTTCTTCAATCATGTTCTCAGCCTACAGTGATATGTGGTGTTTCTATTATGAAGCAAATTGCCACTATTCTAGCAATAGTGCCAGCTATTTTTACTTCTTTTAATGGATTAAAAAACAATACATAATCTAGTAAAGACTTTGCAGAGACTTAGATGCCAGATAGATATTTTTGATGATTAATTGTGAACTTTGGAGTTAGAACTAAATGAAGATTAGACATTCATTCCTTTGGGAAACTCCTGTATTTCAACCTTTCCTTTTTCATCTGAAATTTTGATCATAATTATAGTTAAAATTTTCCACAAAATGCAACATTTCTCAACAGTCTACAGTATAAATGTTGATATTCTCAAGTGAAAGTAAGTCCATTCCGTTTGATGAAACATTTGATTTGGTGTTAAGCATTAAAATACGTCTGCCAGTGAAGTAGTAATGGTTCTGGAATTGCCTTTTCCCATTTTCCTCCTTAGCTAAACTTCCTGTCTGGATTTTGTAGTACAGCACATGAGTCTTTTAAGGACTCAGGAGAGCAGCTGGCTCTACTCTGTGACAAAACTGAATTTCCAGTTGATTAGCTTAATTGAGTCCAGACCAGGAGGAGGAAAAAGGGTTAGGGGCACTCTGGAAAAATGTCTTAGAATGACATTAGCAAAAGAAGACCGAAAATGCTGAGCCATCTAGCCTGAGGAAAGGAAGAGGTTTCTGTCTTTGTAAAAATGTCAAGCTGCTTTCTTCTCTTTTGGCTATGAAAAAATCCTGATGAATGGACAATTTTTCAGGTTGTGAATTTTTCCCAAACTGTAAGGTAGCACAGGCAGCCTAAAGGCAGCATAAAGAGGTACCTGCAGGAATGTGACTTTTACGAAGCAGATGGAAAAATGCAGTTTATTTTCTAAAATGCTGCCAGTCAGGACTGCATATCCTACTGTAGGGGCTTCGTTAATGTCACATCCTTCTCCTTGAGCCACTTCTGTGCTAAATACTGAGTACCTCTGACTGAGTCAGAGGGGACTGAAAACCCTTATTGGATGACTTCACTTCCTTAATGGATGACCTCATATCTAGTCAGCACCTAAAATGTGCAAGTGGTTCGTATAGGACACAGACTAAGATATGTCCATGATAGAAAGCATCTAAATAAAGATATGACAGAGCAGCTACTAGTGAAAAAGTATTGCATACATAGAATAAGAAGGTCCAGAATAAAGAGGCATGTGAACTGCAGTAATAGTAGAGCCCTGTAATCTATTAATTATAGAAAAATCTTATTTTTATCACTATTACTTCTTATTTTCCTCCTATTTTGTTCTGTTAGTTTTACTGCAGCAATTTTTAATACATCAGAGACGTAGAATTCTCTGACTAAAAGCTAAACTGGGCTCTTTGAGCTTTCCTCTCACTACTAGGTAATGCTAATAAAACCCCTCCTAAAAAGCATGAGGTAAACCTATTTTGCAATGGGTAGTTGGGTGGGAACCAATCAGGACTGTGCCAGTAAAAAAAAAAAGTTAAAAAGCATAACAGTAAATGGTCAAGGCCAGAAATTATGTCAATTAATGAAAACTTGGCTATCCTTAAACCGAAACCCAGACTCATCACTCATTCCAGATCACTGCTGCAAGCTCCAATGTAATAAAACAGTTTTAAACAGTCTAATTTTGACATGTTTATGCATCTGTGATGCACCCTTGTCTGTATCTGAAAATGACCTTCTGGCACTGTCAGCAGACAAGGAGACCAGGAATGGGACAGGCATGGATGTCTCACCTCTACTGGTCTTCTGTCTGCCCTGCTCAGGAGAGGGCAGGATGTTAAAGGAAGCAAGCATTGATGTGGCTTGTGTTGTTCCTGTACTTTTGTCTCCGTCATATAAATAAAACCCTAAATTCACTATTAAAAAATGTCCCTCTAAGGAATTTTAACAACAGACAATAAAGTTCAAGGTAATATAATTTGTTGAATTGAGAAATTCCTTTTAATTACCAGCTTAATCTCTGTTGCAACCTCTTAAATGTGTGTCTTCAATGTTTATTTTCTTTGTATCAGACAGGTCCTTACATAGAACTCTCTCTTCCTTGTATGCTGAGTGACATCTTGTAACATTAATTGTGACATTAGACCAAATTCCGACAGTTTTAACTTAGAATTACAGAAAACGTGAATTTTAATAATTTTTCAAGCGTTAGCATTTTTTGTTATGCAGCCCAGATATATTACTGAACCAAGCAGTCAGTCTGGGAGGAGTTATGTATGATAAATATTTGGCTTCTTGTCTTCATTAGTTGTTACCAACAGAGCAAACTCATAAGTGTGAAAATGCTGCAGGATTAATGATTTATTCTGATTTAGGGGGCTGAAGGCCTGCTGGCTTTTAATAGGTCCTGGACCAGAACTTCAGCTTCCAGCAGGCCTTCAAATAGCCTTCTGCTGAGCATCTGTGGAAGAGAGAGGGTGAGTCAAATTAGAATTAACTCCTTGTTATGAGGGTATTTTGCTGCACATTTTCAATGTGAGAAATCCCTCTGAAATGACTACAAAAATATTGTCTTTTAAGAACAGTACTTTCTTAGTTATCTCATACATGCAAAAACAATCTTCACTCTTTCCACTACCACAATTGGCAAGACCCTAATCAGTTCTGGATCTAAACATAATTTGAGCTTGAAGCCCCAAAACTAACACGGAAAGATATACTTGATTTTATTTACAGCTTCTTTCATGCTGAATTGTATTAGTCACAACCTGTCTTCTTGTGAAAATGGGTGTTTGGGGGATATGCATAGTTTCCTTGCACATAATCAAGTTATTTTCTTTGTACAAGTACAAGTATTGTCACTAAAGGAACAGTGAAAGGTAAATATAGCTATAGGCTGGACCTGTAATTTCAAGAATTCTAATCAGTTAAGGCTAATGTGATACAAATATATATCTGAAATATTGAACTGTATTTCAAAAATGTCACTAATACTTTCTTAAAGGTCATTCTTCTCATCTCTAGAACTCAAAGTGAATTTTCAACCTTTTTTTTATTTAAAACTCAGAAAAATCACTTTGAGAATATTTCCCATTTTGAAGAAATGTGAACTTTTAAAAATGTCAAAGTATCCTGCTGTAACATTCTTAAAACTAAACAATTGTTTCAGTTATTAAAAATGAAATAAATTTATATAATTAAATTTGTGCAGCTGTTTTATTCCTAAGAATTTCCAAAATTCTGACTTTCTGCCTAGCAATAGAATTTTTTTTTTTCAGATCTAAACTGGAAATCTTCTGAATTTATAGAATACTGTCTTTTTTCTTGGGCTTGCAGCTGTGTTATTTCTTATGCCTTGTGTAAGTGGTGATGGGAAGTCCATATGCACTGCAGCGGGCTTTGGAGATTGAGCTGGATCATGGAAATGTTGCTGTAATGTAAGGGTAACAAGGTGCCAGTTTGGCACTGTTCTCTACTGGAGATGTTAAGAAATTGGCATTCTTCCCACTGGCTTGCCTGTAGAAAGATTGTCCGTCTCTTTCCCCCAGTCAAAGTTATTGTGGTGCATTATTATGGGACAGACACTGGGCAGACACTGATAGCTAGGCAGACTGCGTGGATTCAGAGAAAGTGAATAGAGCATGAGATAAAACACTGCACCTTCTCCAGCAGACCATGCCCTGACTTCAGCAGATCACAAGGTGTTCATGCCTTGTCTGAGGAGAGCAGTGGCCAAATGCCTCAAAACAGATGGGGATAGGCAGAAGCCATTAGCCCATCCTTCGATTTAGGTAGGATTGGGAGTAGGTCTAAATTTGGTCTTTGCTTGTCTTCCTTTAGGGAGTTCTGTTTCTCCTGCACTCTCCTGGAAGGTGTCTCGACCTTCCTGTCAGTTCAGTTGTGCACCCACAATCTCTGCTCCTTTCTACTTCAGCCAAGGAGACCTCCATAAAACTCCTGGATTGTCTGACACAAAGCGTGTTGCTGAATGCTAATTAAAACTGAGATTAACATATGTGAGATTGTATTTCACTCTCACTTTGCTTCTGTTTGTCCAAAGTGCAGAACGAACCAGATATGCCTACAAGTTTCAGCAAATACTTATTGTATCTCAATTATCAAATATAAACATATATATGGACATAAATTATATATCTGCCAAAGTTAGATCCATATTTTGTATGGAAGCTGAGACTTTACTAAATTACAGTTTCACTGTTAAAGTACAGCATGTTCACTGTCGTTTATAATGTAAAAGGACAACGCCAGACTGAAAAAACAACTAAATATATGGCATTACATGTAAGAAACAAGCATATTTATCTACTTCAACTCGAAAAGGCTTTTCAGACTGTGATTTAAGAGAGAAACTATTGCAATAAATCAGATGAAGCAGCAACTAGATGACAGAACTAAGGTAAACAGAATGTATGTACTTGAATAGTTACTTATTTTTATATGTTTGCAAGCCTGGGCTCAGCATTTGGCATAAGACCTATCCTTAATTTTCTTGGTAACAGAAAAGATGTATAGGCGCATCTGCTTCTGTATAATACCATCAAAATTTTATATTAACTAATCTTCATTCTATTAAAACAATATTGCAAATCAATTTCCTATGACATACTGAGCTGGTGCTATGAATTGTCAGAACTTTGTAGATATAATTACAACTTGACTCTTTCAGCTAGCTATGGTTACAGGACTGAGGATATCCCCAAATAAGTCAAAAGTATTGTAGGTGCATGTATACAGGTATATATAGAGAGAAGATCTGCAAATGTGATATATTTGCATATTTACCTGTAATTATATAGATAACTATATATGATTTTTTAGCTACTCATATTTTTTAGCTATTCATTTCCTTTACTGGAGCCTTTCTCAAATAGTATATTTTGTTGCTAATATTTTCTGTCCTTGGTTGCACTACAGAGGGTGATTTTTAAAAACTTTTTTTTCATTTTTTTGGTAGGCTTTTGTCATTTTATCTGATTTAAGTATTTTAAAATTATTTCATTTTTCATCTTCTAAAATGAATACAGCAATGGAAAACTCATATATAAGAAATTGAAAACATTGGGATAAATAAGAGAATGTGATAAAAATATGCAAAATAATAAACAGTATAGAAGAGGTAGATCAGAAGCATCTGTTCTCCCTGTCTCATAACACAAGAATATGGAGACTTTTGATGAAATTAAAAGGTAGCAGTTTCAAAACAGATAAAAAGAAATATATTGTTGTTACAGAACAGGTATGTATTAAAATTTCTGGAAAAAATATGTTAAGACTGAAGACCTAGTGAGATTAAAAGGCAGCTGGATGCTTATATAATGCTAATAAATATTATGAAAGATTAAATAAACTTCATGGAATAAGTTTATAACTATGTCAAGATTATAGACTCTTTGTTACAACAGTTATAATGCATCTTGTACATTGTTGAAGCATTTACATTTTGTGATTCCCAGGGAAAAGACTGCAAAAGAGCAGTCACAGCACTTTTAATGCTCCTCGGAGAAATGCTCTTTGCTTACAGTACAGATGTTGGAAGTGTTTCCTTGCAATTCTCAGATGAAGCTTAATATAGAAATGTCAATGCTTATTTTATAGAACCCATGAACTGAGATTGCAGGCTGGTATAAAGTAGGGATGTATTAGTAGACCTAATACTCATTCCTCCCTGCTGAGGTATGGGACAAGAAATGGACATTAAGAGGCTGAGCCTTCACGCTTCCCTTTACCAGAGGCTATGATGGTTTATAACTGATATAGGAATTGACTCATGATCTTGGGGATTTGGGTAGGTTTAATTAAGCACCTTTGAGGGAGAAAGAAGGAAATGTAGAGCCTAAACTAGAGTAGCTCTCAGAAATATTCTCGTGCAATTAAATATTATACAGATTATACAGATTATGAACCAGTTAGACCACATTTAAAAATCAAGTCACATGGGTTAAAAAGGAAGTTTCAAGTTCATTGATTTATGAAATTATAAGCATTTAAAGGTGAGAAGAAAGAGAAGTTTGGATTTGCAAAGTAGTGTAGAGGAATTAGCCAGTTCCTATTCATTTTAATTAACAAATGAATTATTTCCTCTCTTATCAGCATTAAAACTTGGATGACATTTTAAATGAGCAATCTATAGCATCCCAACCCTGGCAGTGTTCCTCTTGCCTTTGAGCACTTGACTGGTCTGTTTGGAGCTCACACACTTGTCTCACATGTATTAAGCACCTTGGATGAAATTCATTTGACTGAATATAAGCATCTGTATGGGATAGAAATGTGTGCATTGTAAACTTTGAAAATTAGAGGAGACAAAATCCGCCTTCCAAGCCTAAGTTTCCTTCTATCATAATTCTTTGGCCTTTTTGATATATATCTTTGTGACGTGCACATTGCACATCGTCTGTTTTCTTTTTCTTTTTTTACTAGGATTTAACAGGTCATTACTTTGGCTATTCATGGTTATACTATGGTTATTCATTTGTTATTTCTACTTGAAGTAATAAAACATCTCTAAATATTTTCTTGCCTTAGCTGACATATTAGATATCTCCACTTGTTAGTCCAAGCCAAGTTTTCGTATCTGAAACATGGGCAAGTCTTGGACTATAGCCACTGCTTTGTGCAAAAGTGTTTATTATAAACAGATGATAATTGCAGTTCAGATGATAATTATATTTTAATGACTATTCATTATCATCCATGTGCCAGATGCAAGTTTACTTCCAGTGGAGTGAGGTCAATATAGAGTCTAAGGCAGCGGGAAAGGAAAACAAGCCCTGTATTAATCATGACACAGTGAATAATCCCCAGTACCAAGTTGTCTGCAGTGAGGCTCTTCAAATACACAGTTGATCATAGTTCAAATTCATAAAGATGTGTTAGTTGCCATTTATAACTTTCTTCTTTGACTAAGCTTCAAGGAAAAAAATATAGATTCTACATTATATCTTGGCCAGCTATTGTTTAAAAGCCTTAATTATTTTTCTACAGAAATGTTTTTTCCCTCAATTTGTTTTTTTTTAATTTTGAAAACTCATTGATATCTACCAAACAGATCCAACTCAACAGTTTAACTTGAGCAAAAGTCTTCTTGAGTCTTACAGAGATGATTGTGCCAAAGTAGAGATTTGCTGTGATTTAAAAAAAGAATCTTCAAACCTTTCTTTTCTTCCTCAGAAATGTACTAGTAAATGTATGAAGATTTTTTGCTGATCCTCAGTTGATTTCCTAAGCTTTAATCAGATAACTTCCCTTCATTATTCAAGTAAATCAACTCTTTGTTTCACCAGAATCCTTCCTTGTATGTCAGCTTTCCAGACAAGGCTAATTTGTGTAGTTCTTCAACTTCAGCAGGCTCTTCTCTTTCATTTTGGGTGAAATTTTGTGCCAGAGACAATAACAAGAACCAAATTCAGCATTTGCTTTGTGGAATTTAAATGATAAGCTAAATGCTAAGAGCATTTCTGCAACAAATGAAACCAAATAGATGACAAAGAAAAGAAGAAGAAGGAGGAGAAGGAGAAGAAATAGAGCAGTATAGACTGGGAAAATCAAATGATATTGAATATCCTAGCACTAAGGAACATTAAAGAGATTGAAATGTTTGAAAAAAAAATAATATCAGCCTTTGTAGCAGCATAAATATTTATGTAGATGCTGTTGCTTGTTTAGGATACTTTATGAAATATATTCCCATAGCTTCTAGAATCAACAACCTGAATGGAAAGGAAGTTTTAAAAGAGACATTCAGTTTCAAAAAATGTGTCCTTCCTGAGAAAACATATGTCTAAAAATGTGGCAATGCATTTCAAGTAAAATAGTAATAACCATGAAGATAACTATGTTCCAATGAACAACCTGTACATGGTTAACTCAGTGTATACTCTCAGATTTAATTGCAATCTATTAACCTACAACTGCCTGCACTAGAAGCCCATATGTTTTGAGCAGCAAATTAGTTAAAGGATTTTTATGTACTTTTTAGCATGAAATCATTTTTTAGAAAAAACAAGGTCAGGAATCTTCTGAGTGGAAGAATTCACCTTTTTTTTCTGAATGAGAAGCTAAGAATATAATGATGATTTTAGAATATAAATCTTTCAGAGGGATTTTTTTTGTATATAACCATCCTATCCCTTCTGGTTTATTCCCATCTGTCCTATATGTCTTCATTGAGATGAATCAGTTCCAAATTATTGTACTTTTCCTCAGGTACTTCATGTCACTGAGCCTGTGTCTTGCTCATTAGCATGCAGTGTTCATGTTATAAATTATGATAAAAGTTCTAAAATAATTATTCCATTTTACAAGCTTAGGTTCACTCTAATGAATATTTTAAAATAGGCAGAGAATGAGCTAACATTTTGGTTACTGTCCAATCTTTCTTGCCCTTGAGAGTATGGCCAAATATTGTACAATGGCTGTAAGACATAAACAAAAGGCATGTTTTTATAACTTTTTGACACATTTGAAAGGCCATAATCCTTCCATAATAATTTTTTTCTTAATAGTAACCATTAAGTGTTTTGAGGTTGATTTTACAGGCAAACATTTATGTTGAATAATGTTTATGATAAATTCACAAAAGCATTCCCTTCCTTTGATATAAATGGAAGGTGAATCAGGATTTAGTCAGCTCCTAAGATGAACTGACCTAGGAAACTGTGACTTACTGATCTGTGCAATTATACTTAGTGGAAGAGTTCCAAGTCTGAGGAAATCTGGCTATACTAGGCAGACAGAGATTTAAGCTGATGATCAAACATGGCAAAGGTTTTGATAGTTGTAAATTCCAGTCACATTATCTCTCCCTGAAAAGTTATGACTTGTTTTGACAGTGTGTCATTAAATACATGCCTCCTAGATTAGGACTCCAATTTCTACAAGAATGAATGCATAACGGGGATTTGAGGAAAGTTAAATTTGAAACCCCACTGTGCAAGACACGTCAGTTCTCAGTTTTCTCTTTTTCTAGAGTTTGCTTAAACGTTCTAAATGAAACATATGTTATGGATAATGAAATTTTCTCATATCTTGGCATCATATGAATGTCTTCAGAGTTCTTTTAGTGTGTAAAAAAGAACATGTAGTACCAAATAGTCATATATTCCCAGTTTATTTGTCATCAGTGTTTCTCAATTGCTGTTAACTTGTGTATTTACACCCAAGTAAAGGAATTAATACTGTGTATTAAGATGTCAGATCTGTATCTGCAGTTAAACAGTTCAATAGTTACATAGCTTGTTGAATATATAAAATACCTGTGTGTCCACATGATATATCATTTATTCCTGTTGCATCAAATTCTAGCTCCTGTATTTTTAAACGTTTTGTGAGATTTTTAGGTCAGATCCTCAGCTGGTTTCGACTGTCATGGCTCCAGTGAAGTCAGTGACAATGTCTTTTAAATTAGACCTGCAGGGCTGAGGATGACTGCAGCCAACTGTATCAAACTGTCATACATCACATTGTTCTATATCAAAGCAAAATGCAAATACTGCTCTTACACATGATACGGTGCACTGAAGTCAATCAAACCTAGCCAATTTACATCAGCAGATTAGCATGCTCCTTTTGTATAACCAAACACAACACTTATAAAAAAGCCTTTGGGAAGAGACAAAGCCACTCATGGAGAGATGATGTGAGAGATCTGGGAGATCACAGAGCAGAGGCACAGACTGAGCCTGCATTGGGCAGCCGTATTTTGCACAGTGGGTCTAGAGAGACGCCTGGGCTTTAGCTCTCATACTGTCACTGATTTATTGAGTGACCTTGGAAATGCCTTTGTGCCTTAGTGACCATCTGTAATACCACTCAAATTTTGCAAGCATAATTACTGCTTCTAGAGCCCTGCAAGACCCTCCGTAAGAGACATGATGTCTGTTCAAAGTCACATTATCTGAGAACCAGAAACATTCAGAATACTAAATACTGAATATAAAGCTGTTCAAAACCACATTTCTTATTTCAATAATTCATTGTAAGTTTTCAGGGGAAATATTATTATACAATAAAATCTCTCTCTTCCTCAGTACCACAGTTGTGCATTAACCCATACGTCTGTACATTAAAATCTGAGGGTTTCTTAAAATCCAGCTGCTTTCTTATTTTTTAAAACTAGAATTCTCATCCAACTCCCATTGAAATCAAAAGAAAGGCTGGTTTTATGTGGTAAAAAAATAAAGAATATTTGGGAACAGCAGCCAATAAGAGGAATTCATGCAGCACCATCATGTTTTATAATAGAGCAAAGATATACAATCTGTCATGAGTAAGTGATATTCAATGTTTAATGAGGATTAAAAGGTGACCCATGTAGAAAGGCCAAGATAGAAGAAATAAAATACATTGTTCTGCACTGTGTTTAAGCAAGAGATGCTCACAGTTCATTTTTTACTGTTCATTGATGTCTAGTATAGTTCAAGCAGTTGCAATAGGACACCTTCAGGTGCCGATGTTTAATTTGTTAGAGTGAGTCACTTTTCAGCATGCATCTGATTCATATTTTAGTTGAAGTACAGAGAAATCTACTTGAGCTCCCAGAAACTGCCACTTCGAAATGTCAGAGTGAAATTCCACTTTTACTGTGTGTTTTTATTAATATACTTATGAGTATGTTCCTAATTACACTTGAGAGAATAGTTTGTAGAGGACATACAATTTGTAAAATAGGATTTCTTTTCCTTCTGTTGACAAAAATAGTTGGAAGTGGATGATGATGGGTATGCTATGGACTTATTTTGGTGAATCTCTGTTCCTTGTATGTGTGAGTTCCCTGGATGCAAATATTACCTAGCAGACAGTGGTAACAAATGATAATTCTATTTTTGCCCAGAGACAAAATAGACAGCAGCACTACTGTCTCCATTAACCTGACACAACCACTGGACAACAGTGATGTTGCAAGGAGATAGATGAAGGGGCTTGTTACGCCTTCATGCCTGCAGAGTAGAGCTTTCTGTTTCCAGCAGTTATTGTGGACTCCAGGATAAGCAGAAAGGTGCATTTATCTGATGATTTCTGTAACAGTTTTTGCTGGATGCTGAAAAAAATGACTGGGGAATATGCCAAAGAAAAATTTCGGTCGAAAATGGCTTCATTTGGAGAAATGGGGCTTTGCAAATTTATGGCAATTGCCTCCTGGTATCCGTTAATTTTGTATAACATCCCACTTTCATGAAAAAAATATGTTCAGCTTCTCCATGCTGGGCTGGGTTGCTGCTAAATGCCTAATGCTGTCACATTTGCTGAAACATTCACAGTAAACAGCATTATTAATCACTACTTTATAAAGCACTTCTCAAATATGAAAAGCAGTCTATAAAAATCTGCTCTCTTTGCAATATGAGTCCAGAAGATAAAGAGCCATCCAATACTCTGTTGTTCAAGCTGTGTTCAAAGATCTTCATCATAGATACATAAAGGATTCATTATCAATTTTAATAATTTGTCTTTTGGCAAATAATTTGTCAGTTTTTAAAACTCGTCTTTGTGCCATTATTTAGGCAAAAAAAGGCTTTGCAGAAAGCAGAAGTGATCCTGAGAGAACCCTCTCTGGGAGATTAGGCAGTCCAATAGCTTGGGTGAAAACTTCTTTAAGGAAGTTTTAGGGAGTCGAGGTGGGGCATTTGGGGGTCATTGGGGAACATTGCAGCTCTTGTGTGCTCTTTGAGGAGCAGGGAAAGCAAATCTGTCTTGGTGGAGCCAGTTCTTGTACAGCTCATTTTACCCTTGTCATAAGTAGCTGATATCAAGACAAGCACAATAAGATCTTAAAACAGAAGGAAAATAAAAGGTACTAAATAGTTTCATAGACAGCAGCAAAACTAGACATCTCTCAGAAGATCTGGCCCAAAGTACTGTGTGCGTCCCATTCTTGATGCTGATTATTCTTCCTGATTTATTAAATTGGAGGTTATTGCAGGGAAATCTATCTTGTAATTCCAGACCTGTCAGAAGGCTCCTGTCTGGAAGAAACAGAGGCTAAAAGTAAGTGCTACTTAAGACGACTAGTAGGAGTAATTTCCCCTTTAATATCAGATTATAAATCAGGTGCCTGCTATGCCTCAATAACATAAAAGCCACTGTAATCAAATTTAAAATAGGATAAAAGCAGACATGTAACTTTGCTGTCATATACTGTTTCTATCTTATATGCAATGGAAGCAGGCATCGAAAGTAGGAGTACACAACATTAGATTTTATATAACATTTTCCAGCAGTGGATTTTAGTTTTTAGTTAAGATAAATCGAGATAGACCATTATCCATTCATACATATAGTTCATATTTTTATTGCTGTGAATGACATGTGGCTGTGTATAGGAGAACACATTTCAGAACAGACAAGACTATGGAAGTGAAGATTTTGGTTGCTTGGAGATAACAACAGCAAAAGATAATAGTCATAGACTTTGCATACTGGATTTCTTCAGCTTGTCTGTGACGTCTTTTTTTATCTTTTTTCTTTTTGTGCACAGCAGAGCAGCCAGAAATTAAGCTTCTGACAGCATCATTAATAGGAAATTGCAGAATTGACAGTGTCTCTTGATGTCAATATTAATGCAATTATGTTCCACTAGATGTCAGTGTATTCTTCAGAACTAGTGATGTAGCATGTAAAATGATGGGATGCATTGAACCTTGTTAGGAGTGTAATCATCATTTGAAGAAAAATGCCCCCTAGAATAATAACTAGGAAGACCGCATACAAATTACATTGTCTTTTCAGGAAAAAATATATAAAACAAAAACTTATTTGCTTCCGAAATGCACTAAAAATAGAACTTGAATACATTTAAGAAACGTGCTTCTTTTTATGTCCTCACCTCTGGAAATCCATGCAGTTAACTGAGACTAGGAACAGAATTCAGATTAGAGAAGAATATTAAAAGAAATTATGATTTCTCTAAATTGTATTAAAAGATAAGATGTTCAAAATTGAAATGAAAAAATAAATCCTGCAAGTCTCTCCTTCCTGCAGGAAGAAGCAGAAAATTAGGCAAAGTGTCTTGGGGAATATCAAAAGATCACTATGGTGTGAGGTGCACTAGGCTGCTGTCCTGCAAAGTGAATCACACAGATGGATTAGGAGAGGAGACTGGGGAGTTCCAGCTTCCCAGATATTTCCCTTCCATCCAAAGAAAATAGTTCTGTAATTAGCCCATCATTCTGCATCATTCGCAAGCCTTCTGCTGCAAATCAGAAGGAAGCCAAGATTTAAAATGAACAAGCTGATCATGTAAACCCAATTAGGAAGAAGCAGGAGTATGTTCTTGAGGATCAAGGTATAGGAAAATAAAACAGTGCGATTCCAAATCAGGAAGGTATTTTCACACTGAAATGTTAATACAGGTGAGTTGTGTTTTTGCTTTCAGCAAGACTGCATGGTGTGTTTCCACTGCCTGAATTGAAATACTTCCCTGAATTAGAGCAAGCAGCAGAAATAAGGTTACAGGACCGAGTGGTCTGAAATCCTGCAGCCTCTTGGAACTAACAGATCCTCTGGAATCTCTATATCATCTGGATGAAATGCTCACTTATAAAAATAGCCTTTTATGTATTTGTCTGCAGGATGATTTCTTCTAAGGTGACTTAGTAACATTACTAACACTTGAAATTATCTTGTGAGTTCATCAACATCAGCGTTTTCTCCTCAGTAAATTTAATCATAGCTTTTCTGCTGCTTTATTCTTTCCTGTTTTTTTTTTTCCTTTTCCTTTTTTTTTGTTTTGGCTGCTGCTGTGAGTCTTCTGGGTATGGATGAGATATTCGGGAAGTTGTGCGTGTGCAGGGTGATTGCTGATATCAAGTGTGCTTCCCAAAAGCACCAGATGTGGTTTTAAATCAAGCTGAGCCTCCAAGCTTTGTGAAGTGGCTGATATCGCAAGGCCTCAGCAAGCCTGTGAAGAAGGGTGGTGCCAAGTGGCACACAGCCAAGTAGTGTCCCCAGTGGCATATTTAGGACAATTAAGAGAGACTTGTGGATTCTATTCTTTTTTTTTTTTTTTCTTTAAAAGAAGTGTACGACAAGCTACATGTTCTGGTAGCCATTGCTACTCAAATCTTACACTGTTGATACTAGGTAATAGCGGTGTTGCATTCTTAAGAATAAAAAAGCACAGTATAATTAGGAGAGATATTATTTTGTGTGTTAGCAAAGCACTAAATTAATGATATATGGGCATGATTCCGCTGGTGCACATCCCTGTTACTATGGAAACAATATTATGTCACGTTAGTCTGTCCTTGGTGTTACTTAGAGCAGCAAGGTCTCAGCAAGCTCCTCATTTATTTTAGATACCTAAATAGACAATATCAATGTGCATGGAATGAAATCAGTTTTATTACAGCTACAAATGCTATATATCCCATTAATTGCTTCTCTTACGTTACACTGCTAATTTACTTTACTTACATGGAAAATTAGCATTAACATAAAACAGATAATTAGTGAACTGCAAATGACTAATGTACCCATATTGTGCAAATCTCTCCTTTCATATTCAAAGCACTACCATGTGCTCCAACTTCTTCCACCCCAACCATTAACCTCAAGAGTTTGCAGACCAAAAAAGGAGATGGAGTCAGTCCAAGAGGAAACATTCCCATCTCCAGAAGCACTATCTGCTGATTCACAAAGAAAGAATTTTAGAAATCCAGCCTCTCTCCTTCCCCCATGACTTCTCTTTCCAGCTTCTAAATAAATATATACATACATTCATACATATATATATATATAGTTCTGAGAAGAATTTCTGCTAAGGACAAATGCTCCCAGTTTCACTCTGCTGTTTTCCAGCATGTAAACCAAAGGATCATTTCAGGATCATTGAAAATAGTGAAAATCTACAATAAATTGCAGTGTAAAGTGCGGCATATCCTAAAGACTGTATCCAGATTAAATTTTGATTATTTTGATTTATTGTTCTGTTTTTCAAAATGTACTTTGATTTGCAATAGTAACCTCTGAAATGTCTGAAATCAATGGCAACCTCCAGCACACTTCTCTCAGGTTAATGCAATTGCCTTGGATAATGAGATTATTCTGCAGAACACTAGCCAGCAGATGGCAGCCTGCCTGTTACTGTTTCAGCTAATGTATTTTTTATAAAATATAGGAAAGTAAACCATAGGTACATTTTTAATGTGTGTGTGCTGGCAGGGGAGTGGGGAGAGGAAATGTTTTGCAAGTCAGAATTGACAATTAAGGGAAAATGCTTTTTTTTTCCATAACCTACATGAATTAATCAGATTTGTTCTGCTATCAGTCCATTTCATACTAAATAATTATAAAACCTCATTAAAACAAAATGATTTTCCTTCCTCCCCCCACTTCTCCTCACTTTAAGCTTTGAGTATTTTAGAGAAATATCGTATCTCCAAAGTACTGGCTGGTCAATCAATTTATCTTGACATTTACAGCTGGGAAGTTGATCTATTAATAAGAGATGCATCATACACCAAAAGACAATTAATGATAACCATATATCGATATACAGCGTATAGTGAAAGCCATACTCCTCCTCACGAGAAAACAGAATAGAGCTATAATGTAACAACTTTATTATAAAATTTAGAATCATCCACTGTTTATTAATTCCTGGAAATTCAGGGAAAGATCCTCAGCCTGCTTAAATCATATCTCTGATGAAGGCAAGTAGAACGACAGTGATCTAGATCAAGAGAAATTGTGACTCACAGGCATATCTCCAGTTTTTCTCACTGTTAAATCTCTCCCCCTAGAATCCTTTGCTTTCTAAAAATTTCAACGTCATCCAATGATAAAATAGGTCATAAAAGACAATATAGGATAAAAAAAGAAAATCTTTGTACATATTAAAGAATGACATTTATATTTTCTGAGGGGACCAGTCACTTTGCTCAGTCATTTTTCCCATTTTGAGCAGTTGCAGAAGACTAACATCTACACAGAGTGAGCTTTATGCATACAGCAGAGCTGTCCTTGGTCACAGGAAAGTAGAGGTCACAGAATAGAAGAAATCAATGAAAGCAGATGATTTTGTAGAGTATCACTGTAAAAGAAATGAATATTTTACCTTTCCTAATCTTTTCACAATGTCTGGCTCGAGTACTATGATTATGGCAAAAATAAACATGCACAGAAATACCACATTATTCTGAGAAGGAGGACAATTTTATCCCATCCTCTATCCCTCATCATCAGCCATCATTCAGCATGATTTAATACTTACTAGGGTCAGTGGGAAGATACTGTTGACTGAAACATCTACGATTGAAAATCAAGAGCTGAAGGACTATTACATCACAGCCCCTTTCTTTCCTTTCCCCTTCCCTCTGGCATACACCTGATAAGATATGGCAGCAGCCACTCAGATGATCTCTATTTTACAACTCATCAAACATGAGGCAGAATCTGTCAGTTTGTACCAAAGAAGGGGATTGCTTAGCTGACTCCACACAGAACATACAACTACGTATGCTGTCTGTGTCACGTAATGCAAACTTAATTTATACAAATGGTCTTATTGATTTTATTTGGGTCACTCGAGCTTTGGCATTACCAGTTTCCAGAGCAAATGTAATAATTTCTGAACAGCCAATAGACCTGTGTATTTCATGCCCTCAAAAACAGACTCCTTTCTTTTTCAAATCTCTTCTTCCAACATTTCTTTGCCTGATGTCCATTAAGCAGGCTCAACAGAAACCCATGTATTCTTGCCAGTTCCGTTTTTCCATATCCACTTGTCTAAAAGAAAGCAAAGTATGTGTTTTGGATGTGTATGTACTTTAAAAGGACTGTGCTCTTAGTAAGCAAATCAAAAAATGAGGAAATCTGTATGCCTAACCTATCTTTATTTGCTTCCTCCTTCTCCTGCTCTTTTCTTTCTCCAAATAAAATTGCTTGATGCGTGATATGGTAAAAGTGTTAAAAGGCAAATTACTAATCCCATAGGTAATGCTAACGATAAAGAATAAATATCAGTAGCAAAGAGTTATGTTCCCTTGAGCAAGCATTCTAAAATTAAATCTTTCATATGGCTGCTTTTCTACTTCACTTTTCTCACCAAGGAAAGTTAAACATTATATTATTTAGTTAAATCATTTTATTTAGGTCATTACTGCAGGCTACATAGGTTAGATGATTATTAGTTTCCTTTTCTAGGTTTGCTATTCATTTTTAGTCGCTACTGACAGTTTCATCGTTACCAGAGGGCACATGCTCATTGGAAGGTTGTTTGTGCAGTGGATTTTATTAATGGTCTTAATCTGCTGTCGTGTTAGTTAATGCATTCTCCAAGTGGTGTGACAAGGAGTGTCCAAATCTTACAGTGAATACGTATGAGTGAGATTCTCTGTGTGTGAGGTAAAAAATAAAAATAAAAAATAAAAAAAAGTAGAGATTGATGTTTGCAGAGAAATATTAAGAAAATTCCACAAAGAACTAAGAGTCGTGGGTGTCTATATAAATGCTCCATAATTTAAATTTCTGAATGTTCACAGCCTCCATTAGTTAATATTGTTGATAGTAAACTGTTTCCTCTAGATTTTATTATTCTTGTTTCAAATGTAAACTAAGAACAGAAAAGGCCCAATCTACTAAAGCAGGTATTTTGCTTTATGGAGTGTTAAAAAGAGAGATTTTAAAAATTAATGAGATAATTAACTTGGCATTAGTTGACTAATAGCTCTTAAATGCTCACACTGTATCCAATTTCCCAGGCAATTTCTACGGAATGCCATGATTCGGACTTTGAATTCCTAAGGGGCAATGTAGTTCTTCATTTTTGAGATCATTCTACATTACCATTTTCTTTCTATTTAAACACGTCATATATTTTTGGAGGAAAAGTCAGATTATATTATTGTACCTCAGAAACCCTATACACTGCCTGATCTACTGAGTTAGCAATTTCTATTGACTTGAAATTTCAGAGAACTGTCTGTTTTCAAAGACAGAATTTAAGATAGTAATTCTAGGGCAGGTCCATTTGGTCTTTTATGGGCAAGTAAATTCTAAACCAGAAGCTATGCAGAGCTGGGCTTGACTAGCTAGTTCTTGACATGCATCCCCATAATACTTTGCAACAAGATTAATAGGTTTTGTTTTCATCAAAGGAATTATATTTTATCCAGAATAGTTTGCCCGTTCCTCTGTTCAAAAATACTCCTATAACTCCAAACAAAAGAACAAAGTTCAAATGAATCATGGGTTCTTAGTCAGAATATTGAGCACTATTAATGTGCCTTTCTATGGGGGAGATAGTAGAAGTGGCTATACAAAAGTAAAAATCAATAATTTAAAATTAAAGTAGGAAAAAATGTTTATCTTCCTATTTTGGAAACAGAGAATAAGGTTTTAAAGTAAGACTTCAAATTCTTCCTAAAGTTCAGAACTTTACTGATTTTACAGACTGAGATCTATCTCATCTAAGTGGAAGCATTTTTTTTTTATGTTTAGCCAATCTTTGATGGCATCTACTGCAACATCAAAAAAAAAAAGGGTAGCTCAGTTGTTTCAATAGGAAAATTTTTCTTGTAGAAGCTGAAGCTGGAACACGAAATTCATGTTTGGATGGCCACTGAAACACCCTGACAGTAACTAAATGCTGTCTTTGTCAACAAACACTATCGTCTCAACAGGGATGTAGCAGGACATTGAGGATATTTTTAAAGCAATCTAGTGCCTTCATATTTTACTATTTTTCATAATTATTTAAAATACATTGGTTTTGAGTCCTTATTATTCTTTTGCCAGAGAGTCTCCCTTGCTCTTCTGCCAAAGACTCAAGAGGTTTCTGGACTGTTGTACAGCAGGCATGACAGAAGGTTAATAATAAAAATAACCCACCTTGGCAAGACATCAAGTTGGATGAAAGGAACCGCCTAAGTCAGTGCATTTGCCAAGTAACCTGGCGCATAACCAGGATGAATGGTTACAATTTGTATTAGTGTTTCTTAAAGAAAATAGCACAGCTGAAGATTCTGAGTTGCTCTAAGACCTGGTAAAAATCATTCAGGATTTACAACCCATTTCAAAAGGGAAATGAAGAAGATTTCACTCATGATAAAAATAATTAAATCAGCATTTCCTGGATCCTATTGGGTGTATTGAATCCTGTGTTCTTACACCAAAAACAAACAAACAAAAAAAAAAACAACCAAACAAACAATAACACTGCAAATTTTTCATGGTTGCTGCAGTACTTGCTCTTCCACCTTCCATTTCAAAGTCAAGGACTATGGGGAAACTTTGTTTGCTTCTCATTTACGCTGGTGTTAGCGGTCACAATGTTATGCCAGTACCAGAGAGGTCAAAGCTGGAGCCTGAGCCCTAGTATCTCTCGCTCTTGACAATGTTCACCTTTTATGCTGGATGCTGTTTTTCATTAGAAGCCAGAAAAAGATCACTCACAACAAGTAATTCACAGAACAAATCGTTAAATGAAAAACTATCTTGTCAACACTAAGTTTTCAAGACTCCTTCCAGAATAAGTATCTAACATTATTTGATGGATATTCTTCTTTTTTTTACCTCAAGATGACATTGTGCAGCATCACTCCAAAAGGTTTCCAGGCTTCAACTACCCAGTTTTCATTGCACAGCTTTTGGCATAACTTAGACAGATTAGACGTTTGTTTAAATTGTAGCAGGATCTGAAATTTATCAACAGATTTTTCTATTGCCCATCATATTAATAATTTTTATTAGATTGGCCTCCATGAAGATTTGTAATGGGATCATTTTCTGGTAGCCTTAGGATTTCCCCAAAATACTTAGGAGTAGGAGTGAAGAGTGGATTAGACACTCTTACATTAGGTTTAGATCTGCAGATTTTCTCAAATGTGCTGTGAGTGGAAGTTCAGATAGCATTTAGCCCTATCTTAGGCATACCACTACAATTAGGTCAGGGAATGTTAGTTTCTATATGTTTTACATTTAAAATCAACAGTTTTGAGTTATATATTACATCGGTTAAGGAGAAAAGAATTTTCAGCATTGACATCATTCACTAAAGGATGCGCATCTTGGCTAAGTTTATGGGAATACACAATAGCTTCATCGAGAAAGTCATTTCTAGATGGACAAAACAGGGCAAAGTGTTGACAGTGCTGACACAATTTGGTGAACAAGCTTCTTAAATGGGTGGATTATTCAGCGCCTGTCTCTACTTTTATGCTCCAAGGTTATGGTCAGTACATGAGATGATTGTTCTTTCTAGGAAAGTATTGCTTCTCCTTTTTGCCACGTAGCCCTTGTTATACAACATTTGAAAAGAAAAGATCAAATTTACTGAGGAAAAGTACTTGTTCATTATTATCCTAACATTAAAAACACAATTATTTGGCATTGATTTTATTCATTACATATAGACAAATTTTCCTTTTTATTTACCAACACAGAACAATGCAAAGGCATTCTGTGTGCACAAGACTATTCTGAGCTAACAAAAATGTCTAGTAATGTTCTTCTAAATCTGATCTGGTCCATTAAACATTAGGCAACATGCTCTATTTTTATATCATTGACACTACTCAGTAAGCATTACATTTGTTTCCCCACTTAACACATGGTCTGTATTTATGAATCTAACCTCCTTTTAAGGATAACTTGCTTTTTGGCTGAGCTGCTCTCCTTCTCCTATTGTTATTACTGGCTTTACAGTTTCACCTCTTACATGTTCCAAAATGGCAAATATGCTCCACTGTTATGAACACAGTGAAAATATATAGTAAAAAAAATACAAAACAACTTCAAAACAGCTTGTCAAGTGGTTTATTTCCCTTCTATTTAGTGTTGACTTGGGATTGTCCTCATTTGGCTGAGCTACATAAGCTCCTCACATTATCATAGATGTTGTTGCAGTAGCATAATCCACTTGGCATTGCTTATATGGATTATGGATTCTTTGCAGTTTCTACTATAAAATCTCTCTCTTTTTTTTTCTCTGGGACAGGCAATGTGCAGATAGGTGACAATGAAAGTGAGACAGAGTGTGGACTGGACACATGTCAAAGATGAAATTAGAGGTTAAATGGGGAAGGCATCCCCCATAACTGGATGTTATCCAAGGGTCAAGGTATGGTGTTTATATAGATGACCAGCAGGTGTGAATTGGACAGATTTATGCCATCCATCAATGTCCATGTAGGCACAGACAAAAAACTTTCTATTTTAACTGAAAAGACAGAAAAAAGGACAAAGAAAGCAGCATTGTTTTAACATTATATAGGGACACTAGGATGGAATAGAAAGTAGTGTTTTCAGAGGTCTGCAGGAAAGTTATTTTAGTCAAACAATTAAGCAAATGGGACATACACAGACCTTGAGAAGGGAACATATTAGACCAACTTGAATGCCTTTTATAATGGGATTACTGACTCAGTGGTATAGAGGAAACAGCGACTGTTTTTCACCTTGATTTTTAACAAGGAGCTTTAACTAAGTCTCACAAAGCGTAAGTCTCCCTTTAGGCTAGCTGAGGAGATATGGACTGAATGAGTCAATTAAAAGTGGGTGAAAGCATGACTGGAGCATCACAGAATTTCTGAATAGTGTTCCTAAGGCCAAAAAATGCTGGAAACAATGTTATTTGACATTTGGCATTTTCATTAATGACATAGACAATGTATCCCTAACAATTTTTGAGACGAGGAGAAGAGAGATCTCAAATACCTGCAGAAGTGAGTCAACAGAAGATTAATGAAGTTCAAAAAAGAATAACAGAAAGTTCTTAACCTGAGATGGAGCAATCCCATACAATGGCCTAGAACTGTCCGCCCAGTCTTGGGAACTGACCAACTATGTAGCAGCTCTGCAAGAAAAGACGTGCGGATTTCATTAAATAACCAACCAGACATGATTTAGTAGTGTCCCCTTGAAGTCTGAAAGCTAACAGCATGCAAGACTGCCTTATCAGAAGATTAACTAACAAGTGCAAAGCAGAAGTTTTTCTCCTCTAGTCAACACTTGGAAGGCCATGGTGGGAGCACAGTCTTCCATTATGAGGAGCACCTGAGAAAGCTGGGATTATTTAGTCTGGAGAAGAGGAGGAGAGATGACTAGCACTCTCAACAACTACTTGAAAGGAGGTTGAAGTGAGGAGGAAGTTGATCTCTTTTCCAAAATAACTATCGATTGGACAAGAAGAAATGGCCTCAGGTTGTGCCAGCAGATGGTCAGGTTAGACATTAGGAAAAAATTCTGCACAGAAAGAGTAACCAAGCATTGTAAAAGGCTGTCCAAGGAAGTGCTGAAGTCACTATCCCTGTCAATGCTCAAGAAACGTATCAATGAGGCATTTAGGGACATAAAGATATGGTCTTAAAGAACTTATGGTTGGACTTGATGATCTTGAAGATGTTTTCCAACCATAATGATTCTATGATTCTATGATTCTATGATTTGGGGACCTCAGCACAAGAAGAAAGCTGGTGGATTGGTCAGAGGACTGGAGAACATGATGTTCAGAGTTCAAGATTGTGTAGTTTGTTCAGTCTCAAGAAGAGAAAGCTGTAACTGATCTCTCCAAGTAGTGGACAAGACAGAAACACAATCTCTCAGCAGTGTGTACCAAAAAGACTATGGGCAATAGCCGCAACTTTCAGGAAGGGAAATTCTGACCCAAAATAGGAAAGAAAAATCACAATGCAAACAGTTAAGCGTGGAGACAGAGTGGTCAGAGATACTACAGAATTTCCACCTTTAGCAATCATAAAAACAAGACAACCTGGAGAAACTAGAACTAATCTTTAAGTTAGCTGTGCTTTGAATATGGGATTGCACTGAATGACCTTCAGTGACCTGCTGTCCCTACCAGCATAAATTATTCTATTATTCTGTGACTTTAACTTATTGCATGGCATTAAGGAAAAGTCTAGTACAATCTAGTACATTAATGGCAGAAGGACCAGTCTTCTTCTGGAAAGAGGATATTCATCTATTATTAACAGAAACTACTATTTCAGTATTAATGACTGATAGAACAGGCATTTCCTGGCATTTGATGACTTGTTGAGTGTCTAAAAGTAGATGAGAGCCCTTTGCTTGGCTTGTCAGTTGTTAGAAAATCCAAACTCAGAGGGCACTAGTTCTATTGTAGATCCTGAGGGCATCTGATAAAAAAAACAAATATTAATTGGACTAAATTCTTTTCTTAGTTACATAGTGTCAAGAGGGTTGAATATGTGTTACCAAGAGCAGTTTGGGGTCATTACCCTCTATTTTTTTTGGTTATTATTTGCTGAATAACTGAAAGTAAAACCTCACATTGCTATGGCTACTGTCTTTATGGTTGACAGACAAATTCCTTCCTAATGGAAATCTATTGAAAATATCCTGTAATTGCTAAAAGCTACTACTATAAAGAACAGGATGGCAAGATTTATTTCTCAGCATCACTCTTTCTACAATGTCCTTTTTTTTTTCTCAGCAAATGATTGCCTGTCCCATTCTCCCTTTATCCACATAAAATATGCAGTGATTTGTGACATAGCTGTTTGATTGGAGTTCATAATTGGTGTAGTTCACAAAGATCTGTTTTATTCTTTCCAGTGTCTCTTTATTTGCGGTGAGAAAAGCAGTAAGAGCTAGCATGAGACTATAGGCAGTTTGTGATTCATGTTGTCTCTTAATGTGGCTTGAGTTGCACACTTTGTTCATGCTGTTTGTTTTGAATGTCAGCCTGGGAGAAGATGATTGGAAAAAGTGAGAGGAGAGTAGGTACGGTCCTTATATGTAAAGCACAAAGACATCATCTGGATTCAGGGCAATGAGGACAGTATGATCCTCTGAAAACATTTTTACAGGCATTAGTACTCTTTCAAAACAAACAAAACTCCAAATCATGATGCTTAGGTCTTTGCTCAATACAGAGAATCATGCAGTACTACATGAACACATTCATGCTGAAGAATGCACACTGAAGAAAGCAATTTACAGCTTACTTGACAAAAATTAAAGTGTTCTTTAGTGTCCTGAGAAGCTTACAGCAGTACAAACTCAAGCTTGACTGGCTTTAGAAAAGGAAGACTATGAAAATAACTTCACAGAGATATCTGGGACTCTTGCTGTGTGAGATGTTCCTAGGAGAGAGATAGGAGAGATGCAGGAGAGACAGTAGAGATATCTGAAATGACCTTCAATGAAGGGTACAGAGAGAACTGGTTGATGTCTATGCAAGGTTGTTCTCTGTCATCTTTGATAGGTTGGTGAGGCCTGTGGAGGTCCAAGATGACTGGAGAAAGGCAAAGGTTGCATCCACCATAAATAAATAAATAAATAAATAAATAGTCAAAAGGACAATCTAGAGAAGTGTACTGCACAGAAGGGCAGTACAGGCTCACTGTGAGCCCTCATAAAATCATGGAGCAAGACTTCTTGGAATGTATTTCTGGGTAGACAAAGCATCAAGTGACCGGATGTTTTGAAGATTTATCCGAACAAATTACTAAGCAGCCTGGATTGATCCTGTAGTTAACTGTGCTTTGAGAAGAGAGTTTGGAGTAAACACTTGGAGGTTCTTTCCAAGATGAATTATCCTGAAGTCCTACAATCCTATGATTCCCATCACAGGCTTGGTAATTTCAAAACCATAAAGCTGTTATCAAAATGTCATTGTCTCCTACGCTGTTCATGTGTTCTCTGAGAGAGAATTTTTTGAGCTAAAGCACGTGACTTGAGTGAAGTCACATGTCAGGGCAGATTTTATCTACAAGGTTCTCAAGATACTCAACTGTGGGGATATATTCTGTCTTCAACACAGAGCTGAAGTCAGCAACACAGTGGAGCAAGAGTTAATTTAACCAGAACTACTTCAGGATGCTGTCAAAATGCCACTTCATAAATCCATTGTGAATAGCATATTCATAGAAGAATAGAAAAAAGAATATGGGAGAACTGTTAAAGGTTTCAGAAAGTACAACTTTGGTGTAAAATTGCTAATAAATATCTTAGTAAGATAATAAAGGCCTATGAAATCATGAGTAGCATAGAGAGGATGAACAGAGATCAAATGTTTACTTTTTCAGATTTTTTTCTAAGGTTCATAATAAGTAAAGCAAACATACATACAAATATACTTAAAATGCAAAACTTTGCAACAGAATGATATGGATGTTAAAAATATACATAGGTTGAAAGGTTAAGTGGAAAGCTCATGGAAGAGAAATTAATCTGGGACTACTGAATGCAAAGCTTGAGATATCCCTGAACCTTGCTCAGCTAGTGGATAGAGTAGCCTTCTGAGGACGTTAACATTCTTCACTCTTCAAGGATTACACAGTTCTCTGGATATCTATTTATGTTGATTGACAGAGGGCAACCTGGCTGAGTTTACCTATTTTCTAATCTGTCTATTCTTATGCTTAGTTGCATGCTTGAAGCAGAATGCTGCATATAAAAAGCAAGTTTTGTTATTTATAAAAGTTGCCTGAAACATGTCAGATTAACGGCATGTATTTGGAAACAATGCAAAATAAAGGAATCTCAGAGTTCTCAGCCTGGAGAACAAGTATCTCTCATGGTAAAAATCAAACAAAAGGCTATATTCATGTGTGACATCCATGTACAATTCTCTCTGAAGACACAGGATCCCTTCACGTACCAAATCCAAGGACAAAAACATATCTAAAGATCTTGGGGGACAACATCTCCATGTCTGAGGAGGAAGTAGCCTTATTCATGGAAAAAGCTGCAGTGTTTGTTGTCTGTTCAATTCTTTTTAACAGATTAGTGAAGCCAAGGCTGATGCAATTGCAGACCTAGTGAGAAATAAAGGATGAAATGGATGGGTTTTTTTTCTGTCCTTAGGTAGGCTCTGGAATACTCACCTTCAGAATGCTTAAAATATTCTCTTTGCTGGAAATGATCTGATGAAGATAGTCCCATTTAGGAGCAGACAGATGGATTAACAAAGTCTGTTCTACTGCATTGAAGTCTTTAATTTTTATGCCAGTTTCACAAAGAAGTGCCCAACTTCTGTTGGCACTCAAATACTTACCAGTATTTTAGGCTTTTTAAAGTAATTTGAGAGAAGAAGATTCATTATGTTTGCATTTAGTAGGCTTTCATTTATATTTAACTAAGTCTGAAACATATAAGAGATACATTTAGGGTATATATCTCAGATACGCATATAGTTTATTCATTAGTCTTTATTTATATGTATTTATGTTTTTATATATGTATTTACAGGATTGCAGAATGGTTAAGGTTGGAAGGAACCTCTAGAGATCCAACCTCCTGCTCAAGCAAGGATATCTAGGGTACGTGGCACAGGGTCACATCCAGACAGGTTTTGAAGATCTCCAGAGAAGGAGACTCCAGAGCCTCCCTGGGAATCCTGATGCAGAACTCTGTCACTCTCACTATAAAGAAGTTCTTCCTCACATGGACATGGAAGTTCCTGTATTTCAACTTGTTCTTCAACTTGTCCAACTCCTTGTCCTATCACTGGCCACCACAGAGAGATGCTTGGCCCAATCCTCCCTACATTCTCCCCTCAGGTGGTCTTCTCACTTCTCAGCTCACTTAGATTTTTCTCGTAAATTAGATGCTCCTGTCCCTTAATTATTTTTGTCGGTCTACACTGGATCCTCTCTAGAAATTCCATGTCCCTCTTTTACTGGGGAGCCCAGAACTGCACACAATATTCCAGGTGCAGTCTCACCACAGCTAAGTAGGAGAGAGGATCACCTCCCTTGACCTGCTGGCAACACTCCTCCTGATGCAGGCCAGGATCCCATCCCTGTTGCCAAATGGGGGTCGGCAAGCCTCGTTCACTAGCTGGACTGACCTGGGGCTCTGCTCACTCCAGGGCCATAGAGCATAGACCCCAATATGAGGATGCAGCAAAATGGCGTTTATTGCGTTGTTTGATTTGTATATATAGTCCCAGTAGGGTAGGGAGATTCACCTTCTGCCCAATTAGTCAGCATGGAGTTGTCAGTAAGGTAATTAATTATGCCCCTAGCTTCCCATGACATCGCGAGATCTTCCGAACGGCATTCCCTATGCTCTATGCCCTATGCTATACTACATCATCTACTTTAGGTAAACTCTCCACTCTATCAAGCCCCTAAAAAGCATGATAAATTCCCACAGACCTTCTTGGCCACGAGGGCACTGCTGGCTCATGGTTAACTTGGTGTCAACCAGGACTCCCAGAACCTTCTCTGTGGACCTGCTCTCCAGCAGGTCAACCCCTCATCTGTTCTGGTGCCTGGTGTTATTCCTCCCCAGGTGCAGGGCCCTGCACTTGTCCTTTTTAAACTTCATGAGGTTCCTCTCTACCCAGCTCTCCAGACTATCCAGGTCCCTCTGGATGGCAGCACAGCCCTTCGGAGTGTTAATCACTCCACTCAGATTGGTATCGTCCACGAACTTGCTCCGGGTGCACTCAGGGCCCTCATCCAAGTCATTGATGAACAGGTTGAAGGGCACTGGGGGACACCACTGGCCATAGGCCTCCAACTAGACTTGGCTGCATTTATCATCACTATATTTATATTTATAT
>JAUBOD010000819.1:7955177-7976133 GCA_032353885.1 Nothura maculosa | reverse complement strand
TTCCAACCTTGTAGATTCTGTGATTCTGTAATCAGGTCCCCTCTCAACCTTCTCTTCTCCAGGCTGAACAGGCCCAGCTCTCGCAGCCTTTCTTCATAGGGCAGATGTTCCATGCCCCTGATCATCCTGGTAATATCAGAAGTGAAGTTTTCTGAGTCTTTTAGAATCAATGATAGACATAAGATGGCATTACATACCCACAGCTTAAAATACCTTTAAGAGTCTGGGTCTTAGTCCTCAGGATTATCCAGGCTTTTGATTCTGATAAGATGATTTATGAAGATGCCAATAAGCACTGCTTACCGAGACGATATTTATGATGTCTCCATTCAAATCTATTAGTTCAAAATGTGAGACAGACAAGAGAGATGTTTTATAATTGTGTATTCTATTTGTGGAAACATTATGCATAAAACTTTGGTGTGAAGTTAAGTCCTACTGGAAGTTCATCTATTATTTCACTATTACTAAATTTTTTTCTGTTCTAGAACGTCAGTTATCGAAAAGATGTGTCTTCAGAAATTCTCAGCTTTGATGTTATGTTTCTATGCCTCCATTCAGAAGAAATATTGTCTGATATACAAAAAAGAGATCCTACCTTTAGACCATGATATTTCTCACTGTAGTATCTTCTCTGAGCTACAATCTTACTGTGCCATACCATCTTTTATATGAACATGGATTATAAGAATAAAGAACAAAAATATTTGGATTGCACTCAAGCTCATATAGCTGAGCAACTGAAAATGGCAAATGGCATGTGACAGAAGAAAAGCATGGGGCATACTTTACAGTGCAATGTGTAGTGTTCTCACTCTAAGTTTCAATCAGTTTATCTATAGCCATGTTTCCTGTGTTATGTTCTTGTCCGTTTTGTACTCAAATGCGGCCTGAAGTGCGTGCAAAAGAAGTCTAGTTCTGTTTTCTTTCACAGTGAGGAGCATCACTTCAGTGAGGAGCTTCACTTGCACCTGGACCAAGGCTTACAGATGTTTTTTGAAAGGGTGAGCACCCTTACAGAGAAAATTTTCTGACCTGAACTCAAGGAGCATGTCTATATTTTTCATTTTTGTTTGACTTCTCTTTTTTAATAACAGCATATTCAGATATTGATTCCTTCCTTTTCACAGTGTCATAAAGTTGCTGAACCTGAATGGAGTTGAAAAGTGCTTCTGTTGCTAAAGCAGAGTATAGTAATATATTTACTTGCCATGTGCCATTATAGAAGAAATACTGCAGCTAGCTTAGGTAGAACATTTTAAATCACAGGACCATTTTAAATCTCAGTCCAAGTCAGTGAAAGCCTATAATGCAGGAACAACCATATGCCCATTTCTTACTCCATTTTCTACTCATTTATCAAAATGTCTTTTGTTCTTGATTTCTTTTTTCTTTTTGTTTACTGCCTTCCATTGTCTTTGCAAGGTACTCAGAAGCCAGTCTACTCATAGAAAATCATTTTCTTTCAGGTGAACAATCATTTCTGTAAATTGTGGGCTTCTGGAACGCATAGGTATATTTAGAGGTTCAGAACAATTTATAAAATGCTCATGCCCATGACAATAGATAATTTTCCCAACCAAGAGTATGGACCCAGTTCTCTTCCATCCTTTCTCCTACTCATCAAACTCTATGTTCTTCCTTATCCTTCTATACATGCTCACTGTATTTTATTCAAGTCCCTCCTACTTATTGCTATCATGTCTGGAAAAGATATCCCTACCATCTAACTTCTGACTAACCCTGTATCTTCTAACTAATGCTGAGTCTCATCTGAAAATATTTTTACTCTCCAATTATATGATTGGAGTTGATTATATATTATTATATGATGGGAGCCTCAGACGGAGGACCTCACTGTATTCCCACTCAGAGTTCCATTTCACAGCAATATAATCCCTGAATGTCGTCTGAAGCAATGTAATTATATTGGCGTTGCCAAGAGAGGAAAAGGATCAGACAACTTTATAAATCAAATTCTCTGTAGGATTTTGAACATCTTTTTGTGAAGAGCTTCCTAGAATGTGGATGGTCAGATTCCAAGAAAAACACTTACACGGTGCAATTGAGTTATTGAATTAAAAAAAGCAAAAATGAGCATGACAGTGATAATAATGAGAGTCGAATGTTCTTCAGGGGTATTTCTTGGGCACAAAATGCTCCTCCGTGCCAGGGGAGGGTGAGATGCTCACCAAACTGCACTTTGGTAGAAGCAGGGACCAGAAAGCACCTCACAGCAACGTCCAGCAAGGATGTCCAACATAGACTTAGGCAAAACCCATGTTATCTTAGTAAAAGACTTTGAGTAAAAATAATATCTAATATACAACAATAATGTTATCATTTATAACAGATTTATTCACCAGTCCTTATTCAACATACATCTAGGTAAAACTCCAGTTGTTTTGTCAGCTAGTCAATCAAAATACAAGCCATTCTGTGAAATGTTTAAAAATAAGTAGCCATCTGACCTCAGCAGATGAACTTTTGCTCCATCCAGCTGTTGTTTTTATAGAGTTTTCTATATCCATTTATGGTGTTTCTTTTCTGTTCTGCCCCTATGGTTTGTTTCTCTTACGCAATGAATTTTGAGAGTAAAACAAACTAGAAAAGATGATAAAGGCATCACGTGATATCTGTTTATTTGTTCTCTAAAGTATGTAGCCCATTTTTACTATTGTATAAATGGCAATAAAATAATTGGCTTCAGTGGAAGCTTTATTTGGGTAATTTCTGAATAAGGATTTCAGTCTTGGACTCCTACTGTTTCAAACATTTCCAAAATACTGAGATATCTTTTTTTTTCTACTTCTGTGCAATATCTAATGTTTATTTCACATCTCTGCACAGCTCGTTTTTTTGGACAAAAAAGGAAAGCTAAATGAAAACATGAAATGAGTATGTTTTAGGAATGTGTAGTACTGGATTGTCTTATTTTAGAGCTTTGCTTATGTTTTCCATTAGAAACAGCATGTGAAACTACCCAATAGCTTTGATATTGCCATTTTTAACACCTAAACAAAAATTACTTGAGCTAGACTGTCATTCTGAGAGAGAATTACATTTTAATATTTCTTAACCTAGATATACAGTGCTTCTAGATCATAAAAATCTTATCTCTGAGTGAGAGGAGAGGGGCTACAAATGACAGTACAGTGTGTGGTGAGTTGTAATAGCACAAAATGTGGTATTTTGCAATAGCTCTGCTACTGCCTGCTCATGCAGAAACCTGTGCTGCATTTTTAGTGAGGGTCACTGCAGACTGGCAAGTCAGTTGGTTTCCACAGCATGAGAATTAGCCTTCGGCTGGTCATAGAACTCTACAAGAATTTCATGTTGCTTTTGTAGAGGAACAAACAAGAAGGATAAGGATTTCACTGAGGAGCCAAAATGTAACATGAAGCCTTTTTATCTGTGTGAGTCAGAGAAGAACAAAACCAGAAGGGCTGCTGACTCCCACTGCCTGAAAATTGATTTTTTGTAGAGTCCACTCCTTTACGTAAATGATAAACTTTCCAAGAATAACACTGAATTCTTCCTTTAAATATTTAAACTCTGAAAGAGATGTGGCTTAATCATCTGAAGAAATATTGAACTTAGTATACATCAGTCCCACACATTGTGCACTAGAGTCACCTATTCCCTTGCTCTAAAGCAGCTACTTATACGTTAAAATGGATAATTACCTTGTTGTAAATTACTAATTACCTTGTTGTAAATTACTTGCTTCTGCATTGTATAGTAGAACTAAAGAAGTGGCTAAAAGAGCTAATAAAGAGCAATGAGGAGAAACAATGAATACTTAGGCAGATGAATGGTCTGAAATGGGGATGGCCTGTGGCATTAATTTGAAAAGATTATGCCCACTCTCATTTGAACTGTTTTGCTTAGGCATATATTTGTTATCTAAGGTGACCACGTCTCAGGGATGTACCTTGTAGATCTTTGATGAGAATGCTCTACGATTTATATGCTGAGAGCATACGCATAAACTTCAACCTAAAATTCAGTATCTCCTTCTTGCTACTAAGACTGCATTTTGAGTCAATGCAGAGGTGACATACACAAAGAACACAAACACAGAGGAAAGAAAGATGTTAAAGACTGAGCAGTTTTATAAGACTTTTATAAGACTATATATAAGGCTATAAGACTTCAGTTCTCACATCAAGAGGAACTCAGGAATAAACTGCAGCCATTGTCCGTCAGAGAAATACATTTTCTCTTATTGAAAAAGTGATATTGAATGAGAAAGAGCTGGGCCTGTTTAGCCTGGAGAGGAGAAGGTTGAGACAGAATCAGCTAAATATGTGTAAGTATTTGAGGAAAGAATGTAGAAAGGGGAGGACAAACTCTTTTTGGTGGTGGCCAGTGACAGGACAAAGGGTAACGGGTACAAATTGAAATCCACGTCCATGTGAGGAAGAGCTTCTTTCCCGTGAGAGTGACAGAGCAGTGAAACAGGCTGCAGAGAGAGGTTGTGGAGTCTCCTTCCTGGAGATCTTCAAAACCCACCTGAATGACACCCTGTGCTACATGCTCTAGATGTGCCTGCTTGAGCAGGGGAGAGTGACCTAGATGATCTCTAGAGGTCCTTTCCAACCTCAACCGTTCTGTGATTCTGCTGTTCTGTGAAATGCCATTACGAGGATGTGGCCTTTACCTAAAGGCCACATTTAGATGGACAAAAAAAGTCTCCTCAGGTGTTCAATTCATTATGGAGGGGTTCTATCTTGCACAAGACTTTGAGATTTAAAAGATGGATATTCATATACCTAAAATACAAGCCTTGAAAATATAAGCACCCAGGTAGCAAACGCCCAGCTTCAGGGACAGACAGTGTATAACATCACCAAGGAGGAAAGACTGAGTACTGGTGCAGCTATTTTTTTATCTTCTCAGGGCACATGTGTTAGAAAAGTCGGAAGCAACAGCTTCATTTGACATTCAGTAAATCTGCTGCCATATATAGGCAGCTAGAAGTAATACTGAAACAGGTAATATGCTTCATAGATCTTAGAACAAAAGGCCTTAAGCCAGTTGACAGCTAGAAGTGAAATCTATGCTTGTAAATAGGCCAACTAAGAATGGCCTATTTCTAGGCCCCATTTCTAGGCCCCTCAGCATGTCGGTGAGAGATGTATAAGCTCTAATACAATCCTTTATGTTTTCTTAAGAGTAAACTGTAATGTGATAGGAAGCCTATGTACAGAATAGCCATCACACTTTAAGTTAGAGAGAATAAATTAATGGAAGACTATAAAATAAAAAGAGGTTATAAAGCATGCATGAAAATAGAGAAGAACAAGTTGTACTGCCAGCTTCAGAACAGATGCATATGCACAACACTGAGAAAACAGGCCGTCTTTCCCAGCCTCAGTGACTGTAAATAAAGAGCTATGGCTAACAAAAGCAATGTGATAAAGGCTGGGTTGTGTGAGTTGCTCTTTTGCAAGAAACACATAGTACAGCATATTCATTAGTCATATTATTGTTAACTAAGTTTTATGGGCAATTCTCTGCCCTCCTAGCTGAAAGCACGCTATGTACTATATATTTCCTCTGATGTTGAGCACAGGTAGTAATCAAATCTAAACTGGCTCTAATGTAAGCCAGAATGGAAAATAAAAGCTACAGTTCTTAGAAAGGGAGGAAAAGATGAGCAAGGGAACAGTAATGGCATATTCATTTAAAATCATGCAAATAGCAAGAGTATGTATCATATAAAAGCGGAAAATCAGCATGGGAAATGGCATTCCACAAGTACTAAAAAAATCTGTAGCAATTGGCTGTGCTTTACATTCATGTATTATGTTCTCTGGCTCAGCTGATGCCAATGATGGTGTTTATTAAAATACTTCCTGTATTATGAAGGACGATGCTATGAAATATTCCCATTAAAAAGTGCTTAAAAATACTGCCGACCTACAGCTAGGGGTTGAGCTTAGGGTCAAGAGCAAAAGTAGAGCAACCGATATGAAAACAAGAAAACAATTTTGTCGTCATAATGAAAGTGCTATGGATGCTTTTAATCCAGAAAGATAGCAGATAGCAGATGTTTGACTAGTTTAGAGTACTTTCCAGCCTTGTTAGCATCCAAAGAAGTCACTGCCCAAAGGCCCTCAAGAATGTGAGGTTATCTGGCTACCCAGTATTTTCACATCTGACCACTCACTGTTTGATAACCAGTTCTAGAGAGGAGCAAACAATAAGCTCAGTTATGAAGTTTTAACAGCTAAACTCGCAAACTCTTTAAGGTATTTCCTATTTTCCCAACTTGCCAAGTTCTTTCAGGTATGAGCATTCAAAAGACAGTGATTTGAGCACTAGTCTGAGCACTCAAAAGGTAGTGTAGTTAGATGAACAGTCAAGTGACTTTAATGTAGCAGGTGACCATGCATCAAGTGAGACAAGGTAAATGCTCTTGTGAACACTTTTAGCCAAAGGCATATGTCAGGTAAGTTGAGAGAGCATAGCTTATCCTGCAGTGAAAAAGATTTGTGTTAAGTGCATCTGAGTTGCCCTGAACACGACTTTGGAGACGGTGTTATCTTGCTTGTCAACATTGTCCTAACACCTGAGTGTTGTCACATGTATTTCGAAGCAGAAGCATTTGCTATTCCATCCTTGTACCTCAAGTCTCTTCCAGGATAGTATACAAACCATGTTTTCAGGCAAACAGAGTTTGACAAAAGAGCCTAAGGGGGAAAAATAGAGTTCACTGAAATCAGTGCAAATTGAATATTTAACAGATTAAAACCTCAATTCAATTATCAAATGTTCAGATAAAAATCACAGGTATTCCTGGTGTGAATTCAAGTAATTGAATACTACGAGGTCCCAGTTTAAGCTAGCCTATAATCTCTTTTTTCAGTAAAAACATAGTTTACCTAAGATTTTAAAAGTGATTTATTGGATTGACAGATATGACATTACATTATTTTTCACATTTGGATTGTCATCAGTAATGAAGTCAAAGCTAACACAAAGCCATTATGCCAAGCAGTTGTATTTTTTCCCTTTGGATAAATGCCCTGAATGCTTACCTCAGTAATCTTTTTTTTGGATATAGAAGTAAAACCTAAGTGAAACCTAGCATTTGAACTGACTGCTATACAGAGCTCAGATTTATCCTAAGTGAACATGAGTTCTCCAAACCTGGCAAATCCAGGGCATGTTTGCTAGGATTTTGGAGGGCTCTGTTGCAGACTGAAGGCGAGTTTGGGATCCTCTATGCTGACTTCCAGCATACTATCCCCTTGACCAAGTGGCGTTGGACACTTGCCACATTATTAACTAAGCTTCTGCTGCAGCAGTTACCAGACACTAAGTTGTCATGAATACTCCTAACACCATATTTTGGCCTTACTGGTTTGCCTGGTGGCAGGGCTCTGAGTAGCATGCAAAATGTTCTGGCATTCTTCTCTCTCTAGGGGCCCAAGAAAGCAGTGCTGAGGCACAGAATTTGATGGAGTCTTACATTGTACATCAGGTGCTTTATTGGTCAAAAAAGGGGCAAGGATTAGAGTCTTAAGCCTTGAAGCAAATTTTATTTCCTAACTCTGATTTTGTCTACAAAACAAAGTCCATATAAACTCTGACATAGGATTTATTGTCTGCATTTTTACATCTTGAAAGCAAATCTTTAATGCATTATCCTGCATTTTTCAGACACTGTAAGCTCATCAGAAAGTCTTTGGTCCAGAGGTGAAACCTTGATTTCTTTTGCATTTTGACTACAATAGCCAGAGGGTCCCAAGAGATCAGACAACATCTCAGTATGTGTAGGAGTGGAAGTTCAGTTACAAATATAGTTAAATAAGAAAAAGGAGAGTTTGGCTGCTTGTTATCCATTTTATTTTCACAATATGGCAAGAGTTTCCTACACTGAATAAAATTTAAAAGCTCAGTAGCCCTTTGTGGATTGGCATTCACTTCATCCTGCCTTTGAGGTACCATGAATTCAGCAGAGTTGTGCAGAGAAGAATTCTGTGAAGCCTATGCAATAGGATGATGCTGAGATGGTAATTGCAAGGACTTACTTTGAGAAGTTCCCTGGTGCACTGGATTGCACCATTCTACAGGACAAACACAGAAGTGTAAATCTGTAACCGATTCTACTTGTTGAAGACCTGGGATTCATATGCTAAAAGGAAATTTAAGTAATCAGATAATGTAGAGAAACTGAACATATATAATTTCTCTGTCTTTACTTTGGAGGCTGCAGCGTTCACAAAAACATGGAAATTAATGTTAGTATAAGGTAGAACATGAAAGGCAGTGTTAAAAGAGATGACAAAATTTAACAAAGCAAAAATTAAATGTACAGTGTGGTGTACTATACCATACTATATTATATACTATATGGCAATTAGCTACCCAAAATAAAGTAAGAGCCGCATTTGAAGTAATACATAGTGAAATATAACAGTATCTGAAGCATTGCAATAACATTTGATTCTTTAGAGGCATAAATTTAGGGAAAGATTTCTCTAATTTTAACTATGGTAACAGAAATGCTCCTGACATGAAATATTTGATAGCAAACTGCATTTAAAAAAATAGCTTAGTTGAGTCTGTTCTTGAGGAAAAAAAAATGAAAGGAAGGAAAAGAATCTAAATGCAATGTAAATTTTACACTGGCTTCTAGCAAGTCTTCTGAAAAGAAGCTTTTAAGCATCAAAAAGAATATTTTTGAAAAGATAGGTGGAGGTGAGTCAATGAGTAAAAAAATACTTCCTCTGATCCCCATGGCCATCCACAGGAAGCACATTATTGTATAGCTGGGGAGACGAAGGCTTGACAACTGCTGGAGTTTCTGATGTCTGCAAAGCATGTCCTGCCTAGCACTGACTACACTAGGAACGTGAAATGGCAAAGGAACACTTCCCCATCTATAGCACATCATGGGAACAGCAGCAAAACACAAGGTTGCCTTGACCTAAAGAAAAACCAAATAGTTTGGCAGAACATACTGTAGATTCTTCCAAATATGGAAATTTCTTATGATCTCTGGATATATTTCAACAGAACTATTTTTAAACATAATGATCATGCTTTACAAGCACTTTTCTTTGATTGGGAGAACAGAAAATATGAGTACAGTGGAGTAATTCCCATTGTTTTGCTTCATTTTTTAAACAGTATGTTTCTAGTGTCAGAAATATCAAATAACACTTATGTGTGTGTATAACTGAGAAAGATGATAACCATATTTCTTAGTGCACCGAAGATACTGAATTTTGCTTAAAAGAGAAAAAAAAAAAAGAAACAAGAATGTAGGATTTTTTCTCTCCACTCCTCCAACTCAGTAAGAAAAGTTATCATAATAGGCAGTTAAACTACTCTGGAAGAAGCAGCAGAAATGATACAGAATTACTGCACTATTCTTTAGCTCTCTAGAAACTTGCACACAAGTCTCCATAGCAATGACATAAATTTCAGCATCTGGAGCCCCGCAGAGCTATTAGAACAGTATTTGTCACTTTTGTGTTTATACAAGGATCTGAAATGACACTGACACCATTTATTTTCTGTGTATTCCTGTACAATAGTAGTACCTACACCTAGTAAGATAGAACAGGACATCATTACTAAATGACACTAGTTAATAACCACTACGAGCACTGTGTTACAGGACTGTCAGTAGTCAAGGGCCAATACTACAAGTCATGCCAAGCACTCACTAGATAAGAGCGTAGGTATGTTCTGCAATAACAGAAAATTATGTTTAGAAACATTTGAATTTTTGCAGTCCGTGAACTCTAGTGGTAACTGACCCGGAGAGACTAACTGAGAAAAGAGATCAGACTTCTGTTTGCCTTCTGCTCATTCACAAGAGATGTCATCGGCCAGGGAAAATTTCCAATAGCCAATCTGGTGGTAGCTCTGGTTTTGATATATTAGAGAGTTCAACAATGTGGATAACAGCTGCGTCATGCTACTTGGCTTTAGGGCCGGAAAACATTCCCTGGTAACTTTAATTTATTAGAACTAATGTTGTGGTAGATACTGTACATTAAGTATTAAGGTGATTTCTCTTTCAGATGCCATTTGATGGCATTTTCCCTCTCTGAACATTTTCCAGTTATTTTCTATTCTTCTATACATTTGGAAAATGTCTTTTAATCTCTTGAGGATGGGTTATGTCTCTTACTATGTTTGTATGGTTCATCAAGCACAGGTGAGTAGGTGCTGCAATACAGTAGGTATTTCAGAGACAGCAAGATCAAAAGCAAGATTTGCACAGCTATTGAGGTACCTTAGAATGTAGTAGGTGACAAATAGGATTTACAAAAGCACCTCAGATAATTAGTTGTCTAACTCTTCTTGATAGCCTTAACAGCACAACCCTTTTCATGTTGCTGACCTGTTGTATAATAGTCCCTAGGTCAGTGATTAAAAGAAATCAGTGATACTATATGCACATGGAAGAAAGCATGATTATTTCCCAGGCCCAGTTGGTACCCAGACACGGCATATCTGCAGAGACAGAGGGAGTCTGGCAAATATGAATAATGTGAATTTTGATGATTCACAAGGGAAACCCATCCTGTGAATATAAAAGAGGCAATAAAGAATCATGAGGAGATTTGACAACACTGGATTAATAAACAGAGAAAAGCGAATTTGAGAATTAATGAAGTCCTATGAATTCTTGAAAAGAAAGATGCATTGATCTTCCTTGATGTACTATATTTCATAGACAGACACTTTTTTTTCCTCTCATTTCAATTGTTGTTTTGCTAAAGAAGTAGCTTGCAAATCATCTTAAAACTTCTCAATTTTCTTCAATTCCATTACAAAAGATGAATCAGACTTGTTAAGATTCTGGTCACCTCAAAGATATAAGGGTACCACATATGCACTTATTATAGGGAGATGGAGGAAGAGAAGATGATCCTTGTAAGAGGCAAAGCCCTCTTGCAGATACCTGATTTACAAATGCAAACACTCAGTCTATGAACAACTGAATGGCTACTTTGATATATACACTGTACAATTAGAAGCCAATTAACAAATTCACACTGCTTGTAGAAAATAAAAAGCAGATTTTGTGAAAACAACTCATCTGATCTCACTAATTATTTATTGTTCAGTTTAAGAGTATATGAAGGAAAAATGTCTGAGGTGGATTATCCAAATTCTTTCTCTACGTAGATTAGTTGTGTCTGGGATGCCATGTGGGAGGTTGTTATACAAAAACTGATATCCTTGACCAAGTTTTCCCACAGTATAGCCCAAGCTTGGTATGAATATTCATTGAGATTATATGCATTTATTTCTCATTTAAAGATTTTGATTAAAATTGACTTTTTATTCTGCAGATGCATGTATAGCAGAATAAATTCTCACCAAACAAATTATTCATCAGATACTTTAATCCTTTTTTTTTTATCATTTATATACAACCTTAGATTTTTTTAATCTGTGGCTACCCTGGAGTAAATCTATGCTTAGAATGAATGCAATACAGCTTTAGCTGACTGGTTGATGCAAACATACTGTAGTTTGTGGATTTCTTGCAAGCTATTTTGTGTCTTAATTGTGTATATTGTGTTTTTTATTAGGAATTTACTTCTATGCTGCTAGTGTGAAATCACATTTCACTAAGTGAGAACTCTACATCTTTCTGTCACTATTACTTTGTATTTTCAGTCTTTCTGAATGGTAAGTAATGACCCAGCAACATTCCCTTTTTTTTCCCAATGGAAATGCCATGCTAAGAAGAAATTTATTGCCTGAAAGCTTACATAAAATTTCAGCCACAGACTTCCCTGCAGAAGAAGTTAAAAGAAGAAAAATAAAGGTATAGTTGTCCTTTTATTAATCTTGTACAGTGCTTATGCTTCCATTCAGGGGATGGCAAAAACTTTTCCTCATCGATTTTATGGCTGCTTTTGGTCTTGACCGTACAAAAGGGTCCATTGGTTTCAATACCAGGATAACTGTGTGAATTCTGTGTTCAGTGTAACACAAATGTCAGACTAAATGATTGAAAAGTCCATACTGGTCTTCAAAACAATAAATTCCAGTGGATGATCTTGTAGAGTGAAATGAGTGTCTATGTGTTTATTACTTTTTTTTTTGGTAGCTTTTGCTATAATATAGTGACTGTAGAGAGTTTAGCCACATATTTTGTTTCAGGAAGAGTTTCTGTATGTCTAAGAGAGGACCCTTTCAGGTCAGATGGTCTGTGTAAGTGCAGATGAATGCAGAGCACATGTTGGATAAAAACTGAAAAGCGATAAGGTTACTTGGTTTAATGTCAATGTTGCTGTCTTTGGCCTCTAATAAATGAACATTAGAAAGGCTTTCACTCACAGTCAACACTTCTTATGGTATAATAGAGTGAAAAATGAATTTTTACAGCCCTTTACACAGGTAAACTATAAGAGCAACTGGATACAATGGCAGGTGAATGGCTTATGCATTATATGAGTGCATGAACCAAAGACTTCTGTTGACATTGAACAGAAGTCATTACACTTTCAATTGATTTTTTTTTTCCACTGCAAAATCTCTTATCTTTTCAGTGGAAGATTTTTTTCTCCATATTGTTTCAGAAGAAGTTTTTATAGTCATTGAAAGTGTTGCTGTTCTGTATAATATTGCAGTCCACTGTGACATGGTGCACACGCAATGGTAGCTATAAAGCTATTCTTTTCAAATTTCTTTTTTCTTATATTTCCATGCCCTAATCATCCCTTTCCATATGTTGGTTATTTCACAAAAATATACCACCTGTTGGCATGAAAAAATTACAGTTGTTCAGTGTACAGCAGTGCTAAAGCATAGAAAAAGGAACAGTTGTGAAATATATTTGATTGCATAAGCACTGAAGTTTAATTTTCCCTCCTTTCATTTGCCTAAAAGAAATGAATATCTGAACTGTACTGACAAATATTTTGATCTCTATTTGGCTTTCTTAGTTGCTCTGATGCCCAAGTTACCATGAAGAGTTTTTGAAATCCTGTTTTCCTGCAATGATTCACAGCCCTAACTATGTGTTAAGTATGTGTATTTTGAAAAGATGTTTATGTATTATAAATGTGTTTTTGTACTGGTTATAGTCTGGCTATAGCTGCCTACTTAACAATATATACTTCACACTGGCCTAGCTACTAACTCTGTCTCGCAGAATGTGTGATCTATTTCCTTTCTTCTAGGTGGTGGATATTAGATGTAACACAAAGATGCTATTTACTGGTTCCACCTGCTCAGGAATAAATAGTCTAATTAGAGTATCTCCAAATTTTAATGTTATAACTCTTTAGGCAGTTTCAGAGTTTTGAGAAAATACTATTCTATATGTCTGACACATTCCCAAAATTGCTCATATAATGATGCTTTTCATTTTGCAGGGAGACAGAAAAAATACTTTGTATTCATTCTGGTAAATTTAAACTTCAGCATCGTGCATAAACCATAAGACTTTACCTCAAGGCTTGCAATTTGGCATTGAGAATGTCATCTTGATCCTTTTACAGTTAAAAAAAATGAACAAAAAATATTATTTGTAATGTTTATATCTTCTTCATTAATCTTTCATTTAGATTTTTGCTCATAAACAAATATTGTAGGGACTTGAACTGGGAATAAAATGGAAAGTCTTTTCCAAAGCCAGTAAAAATTTTTTTTTTTTGTGTGTGTGTGTGTGCAAATGCCTTTAAAAATGGAGTCATTAGCCTTAAAAAAATAAAAAAGTATTGACACTTTTATGAGGTTGTTTTTGGAAAGATCCAACATTTAATATTAAATTCAACATATGGTTGTGGTCAAATTTTGCTCCTACTGTGTAAAATGTATGAATAACAACTTACTGCATTATCCCAGCCAATATATGGAGAGAAGGTTGATTAATTTAACCAGTATCCCTTAATCTCCTGTCTTGGCTTCCATCCCATTCTGCAAGGGTTGATAAATCTTACAGCCTCTGAAGAGTATTACAATTCCTAATAGTCTTATGCTATTAGGAAGAAGCAAGGCTCAACTGTACCAAAACATCCAGCACATGAAATTGTATAAATAATTTAGCTTTTCCAATTTATTTTTTACAGCTTTTTCTTTGCAGACCATGATAAAAGATGTTAGTTCAGTCAACTGTAAGTAAAAAGAAAAAGAAAGAAAAAGAAAAAAGAATACTATTTGAGGAAAATACAAGTAAAATGAGGACTGTTCGCATCACTGTTTTCACTTTAGAGTTGAACTATTGAAACCAAGTCACTCATACAATGGATCCCTTTTAAAATATATTTTGGTTAAAGTAATTTTTGTTTGTTTGTTTTAGGACAATCTGCTACTTCGACTACGGTGTTGCATGTCCATAGGTTTCAGGATTAGCAAAGGACTGCCCTGCTGCAGACAGAGTGTGTGATACCATGCAAACTCCTCCATCTCTTTTGGCACTCTCAGGCTCAAGTGCACAGTTCAGCCACTGAAACTCTGCAAGTTCCTCTGAATAAAATGGGTCATAATAGTTGCCTATGACCACATTCTTAGCTCACAGCAAACTCTACTTAGCTTACAGTGGAAGAAGCTCAAAAAAAAATAGCATAGCCTTGCGAGTTAACACAAGGACAGCTACGATATCTTAAATAATGCAGAGTGAATTGTTAAACAATAGTAATGTGGTCATGTGACTCTCTTCAATCTTGGAAGAGAGTTATAAGAATAAATACATTAAAATATATCTATTAAAAGTCTGTAAGATTTTCAGAAATGGAAATTATAAGATGAACACAACTCACAGAATCTTCAAGGTTGGAAGGGACCTCTAGACCTCTAGAGATCATCTAGGTCACTCTTCCCTGCTCAAGCAGGCACACCTAGAGCATGTGCACAGGGTGGCATCCAGGTGGATTTTAAAGACCTCCAGAGAAGGAGACTCCACAACCCCCCTGGGCAGCCTGTTCCACTGCTCTGTCACCCTTACAGTAAAGAAGTTTCCCCTCACCTGCAAGTGGAGCCTCCTGTGCTTTAGTTTGCACCCATTACCCCTTATCTTATCACTGGCCACCACTGAAAAAAAGCTTAGTCTCCTCTTCCTTTCAACCTCCCTTCATGTATTTATACATGTTAATAAGATCACCTCTCAGCCTTCTCTTCTCTAAGCTGAACAGGCCCAACTCATGCAGCCTCTCCTCCTACGAGAGATGTTCTAGTCCCTTAATCATCTTTGTTGCTCTCTGCTTTGTCAACTATTAGAGAGATGTTCTCTAGCACCTGAAGATATTAGCATATTAGCCATTTCTGAAGAGTGATACATTCCTTTCAGAGTTCAGGAAAGTGTAGCAAATTCGTTGTTTGTTTGCTTGGTAACTAACATAAGCAATGAAGTTATTGCTTTGGTAAATATAAATATATTTTGCGTAAGGCTGAATCACCTGCAAGGGGCTAAACCTATTGTCTCCATTCTACTGTAATTAATGTGGTTTATTTTTGGAGGACTTGGATCTTACATTACATATTTCCTCAAAATAACTCATTGATTTCAATAACAGACTGGACTGACTATGTATATATGTATGAAAACAGGGCTTGATTCATGGTATCTCTTTATTCCTAATGATGCTTTGAATTCTTATTTATGATTCGAAAAAACTTTCTTCATCCATAGTAAAATAAGCCTTATTATCTCCAAGGTAAGTTAATAGAATTATACCTGTGGAGAAATAAAGGACCTTTGGAATTCAGGATGAATATTCATGGAATAAATCATAGAATGCTTAAGGTTGGAAGGGACCTTAGAGGTCATCTAGTCCAACCCCAAATCTCCCCATAGTCTCTACTGTTTTGTACAGAAATGATCCTTGCCGTACTTTTGGAGAATTCTGGGCTAGCTCATAGAAGTAAGGTGAAATTTAAGAAAATGGAGCACTCCTTGATCCACACAAATGGTTCCTATTAAGGTTGGGGTATGTGTCCCATTATGTTCCCTATAGCACACCGAAAGCCACAGCCCTGTAGTGAGGTGGTCATACCAATTTTCAATTACATGGCAAGCAGCAAGATGTGAGGAACATCTCATAAAAGACATGATTTGAAAGCCCAGCCTCAACAGTTTTATGATTTTCAGGCGTAAAAATACCTTCTGTGAGACAAAAGGCACAGACAAGAACTGCCATTCCATGCAGGAGTACACTTGGCTATTGCTGAAGAATTCAAAATCCCTCTGGATACAGTTTTATATGCCCATATTGATAAAAATGAGCACTCAGCCTCAACCTGTGATTTCAAAGGGCAACAGGACTGAATACACAAGATTCAAAGGGAAAGCCCAAAATTCCCTCTGACCAAAGGCCTCAAAAAGCTTATCTTCCCCCAGACCTCTCAAAGATATTTCTCTTCCACACGGTTATCAGCTTTGTACTTCCATAGACCCCTTAAGGAAAAGGAGCACAGTATTCCCAATCCAAAGGATGGGATAAAACCTACATATCAGTCACTTGTTCCTTTAAAAAATACAGGCTTATTTATTTCACAATTTCTTGTTTCATAAACACTGTATTTCATATGCTTTCTGTAGTCACACCACAAAAGACTTCATAAATGCACTAGTCAGCGGGGAACATTACATTTGCTTGTGATTTTTTTTTTTTTCCTAAAACAGAAAATCTAAATGCAAAATGCAGCATTCAGATGCACTGATTGAAGTTCTGTGATACTCTCTGGAGGACAGGGGCTTCAAAAAACAGAGGATGGATCACTAAAGATCAAATCCTCGTGACTGTGAGTGCCGTGCTTGTCCTGCTGTACACCAGGACTTCAGGAATCCCCTCCTGTCCTATTCTGTCCCATCCCTTTGGAGTTAGTCTCCAAAACAACAAGCTGTGGGAACTTTACCTTGCCATTTCAATGGCGTTAGACACACCACTTCACACCTGATTCGAGTCTCATTAAAGCTGCTGAGAGGTTTTTCTCCTCGATTTCAATGACAGATCTAACGGTCTCTTAATCTCTCAACTGCTCTGTTGCACCCTAAGAATTAGGCATAAGCATGCCTAACTCAAAGACGTGTTTGGAGAATTAATTAGTTAACATATATAGGCCATTCTGAGGATAAAAATTGCTGAACATGAGTGTTGTTACACCTGGTGGTGTGTGTGCTTAATAGCCTGCATTCATGTGACTGTAAAACTCTCATATCAGATAAACTGCATGCATAGGCAAAGAGAGCTGTAAACACTCTTAGATAATCCCCAGGCAACATGCAGAAAGCAGAGGCAAAGCCAGAGGGCAGCAGAAGCAGGGGGAGAATTTTTTAACTGAGGAAGAGTCAGAAAATCTGAAGCGTGAAGAGAGGATTGTGGAGCAATGTGGGAGAGAGGAAATTTCCTTTTTCTATGCAAAAGCTTGTGTACTAGTGTGATATCCACTGCATTGCAGGCTATATACAAGAAAAAAAAAAGGCATTACAAAACATTTTCTTGCCTTAAAATTTAGCCATGTATTATATTTTATAGTGACATGACTTTATTGTTTAGAGATTTTCAGTGTACACTATAACAACCTTTGTATGACAATAATTGTAATTCATACGTTAATTTTTGGCATCTCTCATATATTCATTCAGCCACTGGAATGTGCATAGCTTAAAACTAACACATTGTAACTGAACAAACAGTGGATTAAATGTGTCTGTTTTGTCTTCTGCACTAAGCTAGGTGGGATCAAAGCTAGCTGCTTCTGTGGCATAGTTTAATTATATTTTTATTCCGAGTGCCAACATTTTACAAAATGAGATGAAGCAGCTACAGGAGAAAATATAGCATCATTCAGACAGACTTTAATCAGGTCTTGGAAAGATAACAAGAAAGCAACTGAACTAGGTTGGTAATTCACTTTGTTTGCACCCATTGTAAAGCAAATACACATTGCTGTTATTTCAGAGATGCTCGGTTATGGTCTGTCTCGGGCAGCAAGCTGTGACTGGGAGGGGATGGCAGGACAATGTGCTCAGATACCCGAGCAGAGGTGTCTGCGAGCCTATTGGTGACAGACACTTAGCATAGGAACAAGGAAAGGACTGCCCTATATGAATGAAATACACATAGGCACATAGCAGTAAATGATGGTCCCTATCTTTGTAATTAACTGCAAACAGCAAGCAGGCTGTGAACAATAGTGATGCAAATTACTGTTATTGCCTCTGAGTTCTGCAATCTTGAGTACAAACATTTCTCAACACCCCTTAGTCACTAGCATCAACCTAAATATTTAGAAGGTGTAGATTAGATTTAACTCTAAAAGGATTTTCATGTCTATAACGGGAAAAGGTTAGCCCATACCTCATTTTAAATGACATTGAGGACAACATGTGGGGATGTGCTTACTATAATGATTACCTGTAGCAAGATATTGAATCCTGAGAGTAAAAGCCCATCCAGTGACTGCAGGCAAAGGCTGTAAAGTAGTAAGGGGTGGGGGAAAAAAGAGAGAAGTGTGGAATCAGGTAGGTTCTGCACCTCTTCTCTAAAATCTGAAGTGCTAGCAGGAAGCACTGGAATAATTATTTTTTCTAACAGCTGGCACTTCAATCTGGGTAAAGTGAGCATACAAGAGCAGGAAAGCGGGGTGAATCCTCAGGGGAAGGGATTGTTATTGAGGATAGCAGTCTCATGCCATATTAGGAGACAGAAAAAACTATTAAAACTGCTTTCTGCATGAGGCATCTGAACGAGTGTCTCAGAGGCTGTTTTTAAGAAGAGATCATGATGGTTTCTCTCCCTGCTACTACTGTCTCTCTGTTGCCTCCTTCTCTCCCAGATATTCCTTTTCACCCCAAGTCTCCTCGCCAGTCCCAGAGCAGGGCCTGGGCTGAGCTAAAATAATCCTGAAAGCACCACAAAAAGGAAAGGTGGAGAGAAAACACAAATCAGATTTCTCATCTGGTTCTTTCAGCAGCTCTATGGCTACAGGCTTGTGGACAGGAAGAAATATCCAAAAACTGGAGCTGGAAGTACTGCTGCAAGACAGATTATTGCAACTACAACCTAAAGAAAGGAAGATGAGGGAACGGCAAGAGAGGAGGAATTTGGTTCCTCACAGACTATACAACATACTGGTCCTGGTGGCTGAAAGTAGCTGCAGTGGTGGTAGAAAGAAAGTATTAGGCACCTTGACGTTGCTTAAGTGCCATGGAGCATAGTACTAAGTTATGCCAAAGTCACTTGCTGCCTTCACTAAGATTAAGTATTTGAATTCACTTAGAAATTTTTGTTTTTATTTTCCTGACATTGCTCTGCAAAGGACAAAAATTTCATATGAAATCTTCATTTAGCCGTCTGTGCATATGTATTTTGACACAGGCTTTAATTTCATGAATATCTACTATTTGAAATTTTAAAATTATCTTTGTGAAGATAATTTTAAAATATTTCTTTTTATCTCTTTTATTCAATATGTGTCTCCAGACTCTATTAATCACAATCTAAAACCTCAGCTGAATACAATGTTATTCATTTCTTTTTTATGATGATCTTTTCGGAATTTGTCAGTGCTTTACAAACATCATGAATTTATATTCACAGCAGTCCTAGCAATTAGGTGCATTATATACATCATTTTACAGATGGAGGACTGAAGAAAAGATAAATTATAGCCAAAGCTATCAAAACCCTACACAATTTTTCATGACCAAATTTATACACCTACTTTGTAATTTTTCAGGTGCAAGAGTATTAGATAATATATATTTTAGTCATATATCTATGTGCTTCACCCTCACAAATTTCTGAAATTGCACTCAGAAAATAAGGAACAGAAATATTATCAACTGAAAAAACTGAAAGTTAATTGTAAATGGCTGGCTCTCATCCAAAACAAAAACAAAACAAAACAAAAAAAGATCACTGTGGCAGAGTTGGGGTGATGATACAGTTGTCTAGGATGTCTTTAAGATTGAGTTTCATATTGAAACACCTACATGTAGAAAATTAGTGTGGGTGTCTATAGCTGAGCAAGGCATCTACTTTTCTCTTAGACTTGAGAGAGTTGAGAGAGTAGCTCAGCTCATCCTAATGGAGATGACACCCTCCTCAGATCAATCCTTGCAGTCCTCTATTCTCTACTGAGCATTTTGACTATGTCTCCACTGACTCTGCTATGAAGTTAGACACCAGCTCACACTTATATATTTACTTTGTGGATAGCTGATTTACTTCTCAATCTGTAGCTAAACTTCTTCCCTATTGTATTTAAGAAAAAGATTTTTTTAAGTCTCTTTAATCTTTTGTTTAATATTTTACATAGTTTGCTGCAACTAGAAGCTAAGGTCATTTTCATTAATAGAATCATAGAATCATAGAATGCGTAAGGTTGGAAGGGACCTTAGAGGTCATCTAGTCTAACTCCCCTGCACACGCAGGGTCACCTACAGCACGTGGCACAGTGGGTTTCAAGTAGGTTTTAAAGACCTCCAAAGAAGGAGACTCCACAACTTCTCTAGGCAGCCTGTTCCAGGGCTCTGTCACCCTCACAGTGAGAAATGCTTCCTTAAGTTCCTGTGGAACTTGGGATGCTTCAGGTTGTAGCCATTTCCTCTAGTCCTATCGCTGTCCACCACTGAAAAGAGGCTGGCCCCATCCTCCTCACTGCCTCCCTTAAGGTATTTATACACACTGATGAGGTCCCCCCTCAGCCTTCTCTTCTCCAGGTTGAACAGGCCCAGCTCACTCAACCTTTGCTCATAGGGCAGATGTTACAGGCCCCTGATCATCTTCGCAGCCTTGTACTGAACTCTCTGTAGCAGCTCCATATCCGTCTTGCACTGGGGAGCCCAGGACTGGACACAGTACTCCAGGTGTGGCCTCACCAGGGCTGAGTAGAGGGGGACGATCATCTCTCTTGACCTACTGAATACGCTCTTCTTAATGCACCCCCAGGATCCCATTGGCCTTCTTGGCCACCAGGGCACACTGCTGTTTCATGGTCAACTTGTTGTCCACCATGACAC
>JAUBOD010000819.1:7934913-7955077 GCA_032353885.1 Nothura maculosa | reverse complement strand
TCATCCAGGTCGTTAATGAATAAGTTGAACAGGATGGGACCGAGGACTGACCCCTGGGGGACACCGCTCAGTACAGGCCTCCAACTAGACTCAGCCCCATTGACTACCACTCTCTGCACCCTGCCACTGAGCCAATTCCTAATCCGCCTCCCCGTCCACTCATCAATCCCACACCTTCAGAGCTTGCCCAGGAGGATGCTGTGAGGGACAGTGTCAAAAGCCTTACTGAAGTCTAGATAGACCACATCCACCGCTCTGCCCTCATCTAACCAGTTGGCCACTCCTTCATAGAAGGTGATCAGGTTCATCAAGCAGGATTTCTCCTTGGTGAATCCATGCTGGCTACTCCTGAGCACCTTCTTTTCCTCCATGTGTCTGGAGAAAGCAGCCAAGATGAGCTGCTCCATCAGCACCTTTTCGGGGGATGGAGGTGAGGCTCACCAACCTGTAGTTGCTTGGGTACTGGAGTTATGTTGGCTTTCTTCGAGTCCTCTGGCACCTCCCCTGTTCTCCAGGACCTTCCAAAGGTGATGGCGAGCGGCTTGGCTATGACATCCGCCAGTTCCCGCAACACTCTGGGGTGCATCCTATCAGGGCCCATGGATTTGTGGGTGTCGAGTTTCCCTGAATGCTCTCTGACCCACTCTTCAACTACCCGGGGCAAGCCTTCCTCTCTCTAGCTCTCTTGTGTCCCTAGGGCCTGGGATTATAGAGGACTGCCCCTGACAAATACAGAAGCAAAGGCAGCATTGAGCAGCTCTGCTTTCTCCGTGTTTTTCGTAACCAGGGTACCCACCCCGTTCACTAGTGGACCCACATTCTCACTGACCTTCCTTTTGTTGTTAATATATTTGAAGAAGTTCTTCTTGTTACTCTTAATACTCCTTTCCATATTTAATTCCAATTGAGCCTTAGCTTTCCTTGTAGCATCCTTGCATTCCCTGACAATGTTCCTGTATTTCTCCCAAGGGGCCTGTCCTTTCTTCCACATTCTATATATTGCCTTTTTGCTGCTGGAGTTTTGCCAGGAGCTCCGTGCTCATCCATGCAGGTCTCCTGTCCCCTCCGCCTGACTTCTAACACACAGGAATGCACTGTTGCTGGGCATGGAGGAAATGCCGCTTGAAAACTAACCATAGCATAGTCCATATTCACATAAGTGTCAGTATTTGCTGAGTTAGTCCTTTCTCACATCTGTTTGAAATGGATCTCATGATGTAGACAAATATGTATTTTGCTTCATTTTCCTTTGCATAACTGGACAATATCATAGTTCTATCTCTTCTTCCTTTGATGTTCTCCTTTGACAAACCCCAGCACTACAGCTGTATCTACATCTACTACATCTCTGGCACTACAGCTGTAAAGTATTCATGCATTGTGTTGTTTGCTAGTAAGAAAGTAACTGAAATTATAGAATGGATTTTAATATTATGGGTTTAATTATATGAAAATTAGCTTTACCCAAATTATTTTTTGATACCAACCAAGTACTTAGTTACTTGATTAGTCTATTAAGTAAACTGTTAATTTATATGATAATTGAACTATCTCTGAATATACTGAATTGCTACAAGTCTCAAAGTTGCTAGCAGAGGCAACAAAATGCTGTATGGCCTGCAGAACAGCATGAAGGACTGGGGATAAAGAAAACAAGGAAAAAATCTCAGCTTCATCACTGACTTTGCAGGTGGGATTAAACTGATTAAATGCAGATGTCTGTACAGAAGACATCTGCATCTGACTTTTGACTCTGTTGATAGTCAGTGAAGAGCTAGTCAATAGAATCCAGGGGCAATTCAGTGCCTCCTAAATTAGACGTCTGAAATAGGTCAGATGATTGGCGCTCTTAACAGAACGCATTTATCTCTAGCGAGATAAATAGAGCCTGAGGGACTAGTTTGGTTTTGAATGTCTACACTGTTGATGTCTGTCTAAAGTCAGGTGAGATGAATCCCACTCTCTGTATCCTCAGGCCAGTTATTTCATCTGACTGTGTCTTTTATTTGTCTATCTGAAAGACCTAGTTCAATACTAGAAGCAGCAGAGTAGAATTAACATAGAGCTCTGACTTTACTAATTAGTTTCTCAGTAGGGCCTTTTTATAGATCACTAGGGTATCCCTACATGGCATGGTGCTGTGCAATGTAGAAGTATTCTAAGTACTATTATAACAGTCGAAGGGTACAGATCAGTTAACTAGAAATATCTTCTTTGTACTATGAAATTCTAGTTGCTCTGTAGCTTCCTTTCCTCTGAAAAGTAATCTTAAATGTTGTTTGTGCAATATCAGTATAAGAACTTTTGTGATGATGCTAGTTTTGTAAGAATCATGGTGAATTTTTGTTAGCTGAAAACCACCATTTTTATCTGATCTATTTTTTTCTGTCTCCAATTCACATCTTTGTTTCAAAGACACTGAAGTGGGAAGCTTCAGAAGCAGAATCCTCATGGCAAGCCAGAATGAGTAATGAAGCTGAATTCTGGGGATAGTGCCAGGGAATGCATACAGGACACATAGCAGCAAAAGTTAAGGAACTACAGGTGGAAAAACAAACTGCATATTGTGAAGCTCGAAAGCAAGCTGGTAAAGCAAAAGGAAATAGCATTTCTGATAGCTACATTTTACTCAACTCTAGAAACATAAGAATTCCTAATGAGTTTGAAGTTAAGTCTACCAATACATAGAACTGCAGCACTGTAGGACAATAACTCCTTATTTTTTTCTTTTTTTTTCCCATTCAGGTAGAGATCAGCAGTATTTTGATTTTTAATTGTTTAAATCAGTGCATCTCTGGGATTTAAAATTTTCCCTTCTTATTTCCAAGTAAGGTCTGTTCACTTTCGTCCTCAGTACTTCTCCCTTACTATGCCTGTGAAGTTCAGTAACCATATACCCTCTGCACTGAGATATCTAGTCCAGTGTAGTCCAAATCCAATTTGGAAATACAGGAGGGACCTTTTACTTTATTCCTTTCAGAATATGCTCATGTATCCAGATTATAGGCTCATCTTTCCTAGATAAGGAACAACTATGCCTCTACTCATCTGCACTTGTTAGTGCAGTGGAATTAGTGTGAATATCCTTGGGGAATATCACCGAATTTGGCTACTAGGTGGATTGTTTTGGAAAGTTGGAAGAAAAATCTTCAAATTGACTTAAGTTTCAGCCTTCAGATACATAGAAAGAAGACTTGTTTTGCTCATTGTTAAGTCTTCTATTTATTTAGCTATAGTTTATTTTCAGAGAGTAATGATTTCCACATTAGAAAGTTATGCACCTGTTGGATGTTTTTTCTATATATACCAATGCTGAACTGTAAATTATATAGCTTAAGATTTCTTGATGATTAAAATAGCAGAATAAATATGTACACACAGACCCAAAGTAATCAAAAATTCATCTCAGACTAAGAATAGACTAATCATGGAGTGTTTTATTGGAAAACAATATTCCTTTAGCTCTGAATGACCTTTGGATGTCATTGTATTACCATACAGCAATGATTTACCATGGCTTTTTGTAGGTGTGAAGAATAAGGGGAAGTTTTAATTTTTATCTATAGAGAAAAAAATGGGAGGTTAAATTTTGTATTTTCTTTCGGAGAAAAGAATGATAAATTCACAGACCTATATTCCAGTATTGTGTTAAAAGAAAGAAATAGATTGTGGACCTGTTCATTTATATGGAGAAAGCATCACTTTTCTTCTTGGAGATCCCCACTTCAGTAAGAAAACAGAAATATAATGTAATATGCTGTTAACAGTTCGGTATACTTCTACTCAGCCAACTAACTCTGGTGGTTCAACCACTCAGGTGAACTCCCCGATGGCAAGGATGTGAAAAACACAAAGATACTTCCTCACTTCTTTTCTCCAGTTGCTTCATAGGACGAGGTGGTTCCTGCTTTCATCAGTTCGCTGAGAAGGAGAGTGTTCATTCTCTGTTCTTTTGAGCAGCCATGGGCCAACCTCTAACCCACACCGATCTATTGGGAAGACGGTGATTTTGCAAAGACATTCCACACTACCAAAAAATCAGCGAGCATTTAGGGATGAGGAATATCTTTTTATTATCTGATTCCCTGAAGAGAGAAATCATTAATCATTAACATCCTAAGAGTATGGAATTTTGTTTATCTTCATCATCTCTGCCCTATTTTGTCCATAGATGGGAGACAGTCTTTAAATAGAAATTTAGTATAAGGTACTTTGAATTTCCTTCTGGAGGTGCCAGCCTCCTTTAATGGACAGTTTGGTGACACCTTATTCATTAAAAGGAGCCTAAAGATTGATTTAGGCACTAAATTAGATCCTAATTTCCAGATGGCTATATTTAGAAGAAGCAAAGCCCATTCATAATGCCTTGCAAAATGAACCTGACTAGAATCTTTAAATGCTGCCACAGCAAGACATATATTACAATAACCGCAATGATGTGGGCTGATAAAATGGCCCACAGTTAAGCAAACCATACATATGTTCACATTTCCTGGAAAAAAATGTTGCCATACTCACCCCACTCTACTTATTTTTTTCTTATTCTTTTTCTTAACCATTTGACTGATATCCACAAGAGACACCAGGTAAAAGTAAATGTTTACGTTTAACTCTCTCCTGAGATGAACAAGACTGACAATATGGGGCACTAGAAAAATGTAACATGTCAGTGGTCTCAAACTGAAATGATTTAATAGGCTCAGAAAAAGCTTGTTTTTGTCACATAAAAGCCTGAAATGAAAAGTAGATGTTTCCAGAATGCCCTGTCAGAAAGCAGAAAGATTTTCCCTGTGTATGAGCCAGAAGCTGGCCCACTCCTAGCACTTTTTTCTTTTAGTTAACTAGTGATACTTCCATGCTGTTTGTGTTAGAGAAGGAGAAATTCAGGAGGAGGGAGAAGAGAAAACCAATATGTTCATATATAAACTCAGCCAGAGAGCAGTATAATACAGGAGTTAGCCAAAAATGCCAATAAGGATTCCAGGCTTCTTTTCAAAGTGTAATATGACATTTTTCAAGAGTAAGATCTAGACCTGATCAAATTAAAAAAAAAAAAATAAGGACAAGATGTTTTTCCCTTTATTTAATCCCAGATGTGCAATGGTATTTAATTCCTACTTTTGTTTTTGCTTTCTTACTCTGCTGAAGCTTAGGAAGTCTACTGATTTAGTTTTAATTCTTCTTACTCATTTTCTGTCTCAAAGCACTCCAGAAAAACAGATTGCAGGCATTGTCTCCAGTTTACAGTGGAATTATAGAGGCACATAGGATAGAGATGCCTGCAAATATTCTGTTTTTTAAAAAAAAGTTCATTTGAATTTTAAACAATTCTTTTGAATGAAATCTTTCTCAGAAATAAACTTGTTTTGATGGATTTTTTCCTCCAAAAATGTTTCTCAATTTTGTGATTAAATTTTTGCTTGCAGGAGATGCATCTAAGAACAGTGATAACCAAAACATCAGGGGTCTTAATATGTGATCTACTCATAAATATTTCAATTTGGCAACCCCACAGCGAAGATATATGCTTCACCTCTTTTTTTGCAAGGAAATGTTTTTATATTGCACAAAATTTGATGGGATGCATTTTTTTCTCTCAAGCATCTGTTAAAAAGGTGAGCTAACTTTTCAAGATCAACAAGTCAACTGACAATAGAAAGAAAATATAATTTGTATTTCTTGAGTCTTTCTACATTCTTTCCCTCAAAGTAAAATTGCTTTCCATGCTAACCAGGTACGTAATATTAAAGCCTCCGGTTGCTCGTACTGTCCAAGACTATTTAGGAACAATAGAGGATATTTAGGAGTGCTCATCTGAAGATTATTAGAAAAGCCATGTCAGTCCTTCTACTGAAATTAAAATACAGGAGGTTTTTTTTTTCTTTTCCTTTCCAATGCATCAGTCATTGACCACCGCTAGAGACTGAACACCTGGCTTGAAGGATTAATGATTCATTTGAAGTCAATGACAAAGCTGATACCTTCTCTGCAAGCACGATTTCAACCAGTATTTCAAATCCTATATTCTTTCATACCTATGGATGCATTGTAATTTGTTGAGCAGATAACAGTAATCAATGAATATTGAAAGAATGCCAAACACATTTGAAATTCATATTACCAGGCATCGACTAATTGCTATTTCTAGACAAATGCAGGCATCTGGGAATTTATTGCTGCTTGTTCATTCCCAAACACTGAAGATTAGTCACAATGAGAAAGAGAACCTGCTTGCAATAACTTTGATAAAATGATAATGACTGAAAGCATTTTGAAGTTCTACAGCTGTTACTGTTTTGCCCTTTCAATTACATTCAGATTAGAATAATAACAATAAATTCATAATAATTACCAGAGTAGGGACAAGTATAAAATGCTAGGATCAGGACTTCTTTAATTATGGACATATTTACAATGATTTTGACCTACTTATGAGCTTAGGTTTTTCATCCAGAGATCTTTAAAAATAATGATTGTGTAACTTTAAAATATTGTATCTTCACTAGAAACTCCTGTAATCTCTAAAACACTGCCTGGTACTATCCTGAACACTCCACAGTCCCTAAGACTATCTTTTTCCTCCACAGCAGGCATGCAACTCAAGACCTAGAGATCAGATGCTCTAGTTGAGCAGAATGCAAAGGCACTCTTATACTCGAGTAAATCCACCATATCCACAGAGATATAGTGGGATTGACAGCCAAAAGAAGTCACACTTTAGAGAAGAAACTATACCTCATGTGTCTGTTCCCTGGGAGGACACTGCAATTAGTTAATAATATTACCATGAGATTCAGTTGTGTGGGGATATTTGTGAGTCACCTACTTTTGTGCTGCTGTTACTGATGACAAACATTTGGTTTTTGCGACCACAAGCCCCTCTCTAAGGATTGGGGCTTGCTAGAAAGAGAAAAGATCTACCTGACTAAGTGGAGCAAAAGCATCTCTTCTGACAGCCTGGAGAGTGTTAAAGTAGGAGAGTCAGGAAAGAAGGATGACTCATGGACAAGTGAGAAAGGGTGCATCAAGATAGCAAGCAAAGGGTATTGGCAATACAGAAGGCAGGGCTCATATTCAATAGAACAGGGATAAGGAATCCCAACCCAAAAGTATACACACAGGGAATTGCAAAGAGTTCAGCATGACTGGAGAAGAAGACTGGCTTGGGGAATGAATGTAGAGCAGTGGATGTTGTGTAACTGGATTTTCACAATGTCTTTAATGCTGTAGCTCAAAACAACCCCACTAGCATTACAATATTTAGTAGAAAAACAAATATGAATTCTCAATATGTCAATGAGGTGACTGAAGCTAGACCAATGCATTCTTGATGGAAATCTATTGCTGTGCGTAGTTGATTTCATGAACTTAACTGGTGAATATTCTGCACTTCTGAAAAGTAATTCATTTTTATGGTGAAGAAGACACAATTTCGTAGACACTTAGGTGTCAATGTCATTTATATCAGGGAGAATTAGGTGCATACATAGCTTAAAGGATAAGATTCCCAGGTGTCTAAATATGAATTTGGCTTTTTCACTTCAGGCCTCCAAATCAAACCAAATTGCTGAGGAGTTTTGACTAACATGAGCAAACAGAGCTGATACAGTAGTATGCAAATGAAGCTACGGAATCATAAATAAATTACCTAATTTTAGGTGTATTCCCTCAATGGTGCTGTCTTTATGGAAATGAAGTTACCATTGAAAGGCAAATTTATTCCTACATATACTTTAGGTCTATTTTTAGTAATTGATGCATCTTTCCAGGACTGACTCAATAATTATAAAAAATAAATCTGAATTTAAAACATTTAAGAGCATATTCTGTCTGGATAATTTTCCCCTGGAGTAATATTTTTTCTAAATATACAAATGTTGAAGTCTCTTAAAATATTATGATAGCTTTCTTTTGAGTTGTTTGAAATATTCCAGCACATTTCTTAGTTTAAACACCCAAGGACCCTTTGAATTCATTAGAATTGCAGTCCTAAAATTATGGATATTATTAAATCCTATTGTGACTGTTGCTCTCTGCCTTGCAGAAACAATATCAATGCACTTGTAATTTGGGCTACAGATAGTTATATTTATTAAACATTTTACAAACATTCAGTCCTCTGTGCAAGCCCTAATTAGTTTCTAATGAATTCTAAAGCAAAACATTGTAAGTACCATTACGGAGCTGATCAACTGTTTAAAAGGCTACTATTCTCATTTTACATGCTATAAACCCCTTAGTAGCAATGTCCTGGGTGAAGATGAAAGAGAGTCTTCTGAGTGGGATCCATGTATGTGGAACCTTCACTCAAGAACTGAATATTGAAATCTGATGAAATATTAGACTAGCATGGCTAATTTAAAATAACGACGTACACTGATACTATATTTTATAAATAACATCAACTAAAAATTGTATTTTAAAGAAATAACACGTGCCTAATATATAGTTGTGAAAATAATAACTTTAGACAAAAACAAAGATAGGGTATTTTGAATAATAAAGCCAGTGGTTTTTAATGTTGCAGTAAAGGCAGCCTGCTGTGTCTTTAGAAATTAACATCTGGGTGTAATAATCTCAGGCTGCTGCTTCACAGATAGATCCAACACACAAGGAACATTTCCTTGTTTGAAGTGGCTTTAAAGTTATAAACTGTAATTGCTAAATACTAATTCATTTATGATAGTTTTGTTTTATTCCAACTTTTATTGTTTATTTAGTCAATTGTTATTAATTATACTTCAATTCCTGTTATTAATTATACTTCAATTCCCGTTCTTAACTTGAAGCACTGTATCTCCATTTTCCCAAAATTGGCATTAGCTCAAATAGCCGTCAAAGAATTGTTCTTTCACAGCTTTTACAGTCTCCTTTCCTTGAGGAAATCCTCTTTTTGAAGACTCTTTTTCATATCCTGTTTTGCAAATAATACAAGATAAGACTGAGTGTACTGACTGCCAGAATGTGGCCTGAGACAGAGCTGAAGGCATTTGGCAGTTCAGGTTTGGCCATTGATTCTTGTGTTAGAACTAATTCTACTATTTTGGAGCTGTTAATTCAAACCTACAACAGAGTTAGAAAAGTTGGTTTTATATATATACCACTTGGTGTCCATTTTATTTTCTTCTCAGTTTATTTAGTGTAATGTACGAAAAGCATCACAGAATCATAGAATTATATAGAAAATACTCTAATGGCTAGAACTTCTGCTTAGATGGATTTGAGCTTTGGATATACCTTCCCTCATATCTTTAGAGGAGATGGAGTGGACCTCACCAAAGGAATAAACAGAATTCTCAGACCCCTGCTCAAATTGTTTAGAAAATAATAGGAGGTAGCCTTTTACTGCTAAAATAACCAGAGATTTACTGACCAGCAGGGGGAATAGTTAACATTAGTCAAGGCACAATTGTACCTTCTGTCTTGTGGTATTCTGATCATTCTCCTATGTACCTAGACAGGGAATGTAAGCTCATTCTATTGATAGACCAAACTAAAACTGTTGAATTTGAAAGGCCAAAGCTCTTGAAACGAAAGCAGAGTGGAGGTTTTAAAAAGTCGCTCTTTGTACTTGCTTACTGACTCCCTGAGGAATCCATGAGCCTTGACCTGATTTTCATAAGGGAGCTGACAGAGCTCCACATTTTTGAAAATCAGGTTACACATATTTAAGAATCTATATTTAGGATGCTGTTTTTGAAACCTTGGCTGAGATTTTTATTCCAGCTGTGGCTAACTTCAAACTCAGTCAGTCCAGATGAATCCAGATGGATTTTAGCTTGTAGGGACAAGTTACAGAGGGAGGGGCAGACTCCCATATGGCAAAGATAATAAGGTATTTCTTTTGCATTGCATATAACTGACTCAATGCGTCTCACAAGAGGATCAGGCTAGCCTGACAGAAAATATTTTCATTTGGATGTGTGGATAAACTGGACTGTAGCTGGATTTTCTTCTATGCTTTCTATGCTTCCTGCCTTTCTCTTTTCCTTATAATATCTTTCTCTCTCTCTCTCTCTCTCTCTCTCTCTCTCTATATATATATATATATATATACATGTATATATATATAGCTATGATTTTTTATATTTTGGTGATGTTTCTTGTGTTTTATTTTCTGCATGTAGATTGGAAGTAACTTTGTAATTATTTTATTTTTATTTATTTATTTATTGATCCAGCTGGTTTACGTTTTAGAGGAAAGCATTTCTTAGGCTCCTACTGCGTCAGAACAAATTCTAGACTTCCATTCCTGGCGAATACATATGGACCCATCATTGTGCATGTTTTCCAGTACAGAGTGAGGTCTTCATATTTTTTTGATTTAGTTTTCTTCTCTTAGAAGGCAGCACTGTGACCTGAATCCAGGACCAGGCTTCTGGAAGTTCAAGAGGAGGAACTGTGAATCTCCCCTCATCCTTCACTCACCAGACTGCTCCATGGTTGCTTTACATCCACATTTTTCAGAAAAACCCTTCTTATCATATGTTAAAACCTGATTCATTGACCTTCTATGGTGATTTGGAGCTTGATTTTAGGGCTTTGCATATACTTTTTTCAACTTGTAACATCATTTGATGTGGAAGTCTTGGAAACCAAGTAAACTGAAGGTAACGCCCTCAGTTTTGCTACTGGATCTATTTTTCTCCTAGTATCTGTTGTACAGTCTGTAATGTTCTTTCCACAAAATAAAGGCGACGTTTAAGGCATAATTATATTAGCTCATTACATCCTTAGCCTTTTATTCTTTATTTTTTGGTCCTAATAAACATCAAAATTTATATCTCTTCTGCAAAACACGCTATGCCTTGGGGACTGATATGGTTTCTATGTGCATCATTTAAAAATCATAGTAAGTAGACTGCATACTGCCTGCTAGGTAAAGCCTAATGAGCGGTGTTATTTTTAGAAGCAGAACTATATTCTTTGATTTCTATTGTATTTTTTTATTGCTGGAATAATTTTTGTTTGTCTTGTACTCTGCAGCTGCATTTCAAGCTGAATGCTTTGGGGATTTGTCTATTCTCTGCAACAAAGTCTAATACGCCTTCCTGGTCAGTATGAGACTGCACCTGGATCTTTTACTACATCTCTAATGTCTAAAGCAGATATTTCCTGTTTGGAGATTTTTTCTCCATTGTTCTCAGCTTTGAATGACATTTGCCTTCTTTAGGCAAAATGTTTAAATGATGGAAGACTGAGACATCCATTTCTTCATCTTTACCAATATGACATGCACAAACATAGAACACTGCAGAAGCCTTATGTCATACGTTAAATTCCTATTTTTCAATACATTTTGCATCAGCATCACTTGTACTATTTTAATAGACAAAATTAAAATGATACAAACCCTTGGTAGGTCCAGGTAAGTTATTTTAGAATGATTTCTTCTTGATTTTCTTTAATTTATTAACTACATGTAAGTCTGATATGGAATAATTGGTGTTTCTTCCTATGTTTTTGTACAGAACCTGAAAGAGTGAAGCCTGGTCTTATGAGTAGAAATGCAAGGAAAGATTTCAGTGTTTTATTTTAACATATAATATATTACTTATCTTTCCCCCTAACTATACATAAGTATACTAATTTATATATATACTAATATATATGTATATATGTAAGCAATACTGTTATATATCGCATACTAGGCAAAAACCCCAGACTGAAAATCAGAAGGACATAAAATTCAGAATTGTGAATATATTCTGTCTTGCTAAATGTTAACATCTTTCTGTGGTATTAAACATTAAAATCTATTCTGAGTAGCTCTTATTAGCTCTTATTAAAAGAGGATGAAAAGGATAAAATGTGGTAAAATAGTTGTGAGGAGAAAAATACTGGTCGTAATAATCCAGGAAGAAAATGTTTAGTTGATGAAAAAGTCAGAATTCCAAAGAAAAATGCAGCTACATATAGATGTGATAAGCTGAAAAAAAAAAAAAAAAAAAGCTTCTCTAGATATAATCAAGCTGAATTCTGACAGAGGTATGTGAAATATTGAGAAGATATAATGAATTATGGCCAACCAGGGCTAAAGCATTGCATTTCTCCAAAAATGGAATTCTCTTTAGTGCAGAGGTAAGAATGCTATAAGAGTCAGGATCTGATTCATGTTTTTCTCTTTTTTTGGGGAGAGGGGCTGAATTTTTTCTCTCCCAGCTGTCAGGGACTTAACTGAGATATACTTGTGTGAAGAGAGATAAAAGTGGCAAGATCTAGTATTCTTAAAAGTGCTTCATCCAGCTGACTCTGCCACACTCTGCTTAATTTATGAATCTTGACACAGTTAGGAAAAATGAAAGAAGGTAGTTTTTGTGTTCATTCAGGCTAGACATACCTATAAAAACATTTGGCTGGTAAACTGCTGCACTTTTTGATTAGCTACTTTATAGTTCAATAAAGTGAAGGCAAAATACATGGATAAACTATTACATAGAAGATTTTAAAGACAGTTTTGGAGTCAGCTAGCAGTCCGTTAAAAGCAAAAAGACTATCACAAGCTGAGCATATGTACACCTTCAAAGTTCCTTTGATCTAGATACAAAGAAATCACTGGAGATCGTGGAAGGAAACTATGAATTAAGTTTATTCCCAATTTATGTACATTGCATAAAAGCTGAACAGAACCGATGAATGATGAATGCTTTTAGGCTACTTGATCTATGTGACCATTTACTTTTAGAACCAACACTATCAATCTGTTTCAAGTTTCAAATGTCCTTTTTCTTTAGTAAAAGCCAAATTCCATACGCATCTTGGAAACATAAATAACTGTAATCAAACTATTACGGTTTAAATCAAACTATTATGGTTTACAGTATATTACCTCTTTTTAAACTGCCTAACACACCAAGTGAATATCAGGTTTTGTGTAAATGGTAGTCATTGGCATCATGGGGCTCCACAAGGCTCTTATGAGCACTTAGCTATGTGCTACGTACAGTGTTTTCTGCTTCACAATATGCTTAGTTTCGCCTGCCCTGAAGAGCAGAAGCAGATGAGGCAATTAGGTTATTTTATTAGGTCATATTAATCACATGTAAGCATACTTTGTGTCAAGATCTCAAACTTTTCCCTGCTGCCTGTTGGCACAGTGCAAAGAATGCCCTCCTCTTCAGGAAAGCTGAGGAGATCTGCCTTTCAGATCTCATCTGCAAAACCTTTCTGACAGGTAAACCAAAATACAGCAAAGAGAACAGGATCCACATAGTTGTTTCCTGCAGCAATTTATCTTCAAGTGAAAAAATATGTGAGGAAGTTGGTCACTCAAATGTAAGTATAATTATAGGCCTTTTGAATTTGCAGTTCAAGAAAATGGTGATTTTGACTGTAGGTATTTTCATTTATCTCCATCCCTCCTTCTCTGAAATCTCTACCAGAGGAACTGCAATTGGAGTAGAGCAGGGAGAGGGGGAATTTGGAGGGACTGTAACTGATTCATTGTCTGATTCAGGACTGATTCAGTGTGTGCATGGGATTATCCAGTCTCACTTGGTCATGTGGTGGTCTTAAGTACACTTATTTAGATTTTATTTCCCCATTAGCTTCCTCTCAGACTCATTTTACAGCACCACAGTGTCTGAGGTCCTGCATGTAACATAGTGGTCATGTCGTGGAGAAATGGGACTCTGTTTACCACATGGTGTAATAGGTTTATGGCATAACACAGCATCTGGGGAGGATGTGCTTTCTCATTCAGATGCTTATTGTCTACAGCACTAACCCAAGAAAGCAGGAATTGAAGAACCACCATGCAAAATTGTGAGATGGGAGACAAAAGAGTAACCTGATGCTGTAGTACGAGAAACTTGACATGTTGATTCCTTCCTGTATTTTCACCTAATATCGCATATATTTTCTTTTGCTGAGTATTTTAGTTTGGTTTTGCTGGTACATGCAGATGTTTCAAGCATAGGAAAGGATGAAGCCATTGACTTGTGGAGTCTAATCACACACTAGTACACAGAAACCAGCAGAAAAGTGAGTGTAACTGGCTTGGTCATGAGCCAGTCAAGGTAGGAATCAGATGTCCTGGCTCACTGCAGAGATACATTTAGCTGGTGCAGACCATCAGTTCTGAAAGACCAGAGTTTTCACACTTGGCTAAGAAAATGTTTCAGGCACACATTGAGTGTACAGCCCCAATGACATAACTAACAGCACTGGTAGCGCTTACAGGAACTGCACTGTAAACAAGTCTCAACACTGTAGAGCGCTAAATGTATGTGTCAAGTTTATTATGCTTCCCTTGACTCAAGCTGATTAGTGCAAATTAATATTTCACACTAATCAGCATGAGCAGTTAGCTCACAATTTGGATTTACGGATTTCAACTGATTGCATTAAAAATGTATTTAGGCTATTTTTGCTTTGTGCAAATAGGGCAAAAAAATCTGGATTGCTTTTGGTTAGGATTTTCTGTATTAATTCAACATTGTTAGTGTTACCTTCCTTATAGTAATATGCTGTTGGCATAGCAGCTTTATGGATAGCCAATGCTTATAAAATCTGTGGTTTATATTTAAATGAAAAATTCACAGCATGCTTTAAAATTGTTATAGTCAATGACTAGTCATTTTTAATAGTTTTTTATTGGTATTTTTTAAAAATGTTCTAAAAACAATAGAATAATAAATAAATAATAACTAGCTTGAAATATTGTCTTGAAACTACTGAAGAAATGGACTACTCAGGTAAGATAGTTATTCTGGATAGTATGAAATTAAACAATATTTGTATGCAGCTGGATAAAGCACAGACCTTACATCAACTTCCTGTTGTGAAAAAGAAACAAGCATAAGCATTTGCCACACTAAAAGCTAAATGTAAATCCCATCTGTCTGACCAGGCTTTCCCACAACAGCACACTCATTCCCCTTGGCCCCTTACAAACAACCGAACAAATCCTCACCCAGCTGTCCTCATCAGTTCCTGGGCACATACAACCTACTCTTGCTACTGGGAAAGTTTCTCACTGACTCCTATGGAACCTGGCTCAGGTGCAACACTTGCAGAACTTAATTTAGCTCATAGCTCTTGCAGTTGTCTAGAAAATCTTTGCAACATTGATTTCAAGCACCAATTGATGGCACAGGAATTGTTAGATCAATTTTTTTAGATACTGTCTTGGATTTGCAACAACACAGCATCTGATTACTTTGCATTAATTAAATACACACATGAACGCATTCTAAATCAGGAACTAACTTTATCAAATTTAATTCAGCATTTACTGGGACTAGTCTCCCATCCTGACTATTGCAAATTATGTCTGTGTAGCAGCAGAGCATACCTTCTTCTATAGAAGCTCTGGCCTGCATTGACTCCCATTTTCATATTTTCTTCTCTCCTTGAGATCTATCTGAACTTCTCAGGATCAGTGCAGTAGCTCTGGATTAGTAATGGTATAATTAAGAAGAGTACCTGCATCTCAGTAAACGTGCTGGCACACATTGATCTCATACGGTTTAAGAGTGTTTGGTAGTGTTTCTGAGAGATCCTCAGAGAATGAAGACTGCTGAGGTTTGTCTAAGGACAGTATATCCATAGGCTATAAGAATGTGCTCTGCATGTGTGTTTTACTATGCAGACATGAAACCTTTCTTCTTTGATTTGGTTTTCGATCATAAGACCCACTTCTGAATATCTCCTGATTGGAGTATGAAAACCTCAAGACAGTAATGAGGGACTATATGAAAGAACTACTGTAGTCCTATTTCTTCAGACAAATAAAAGATGTCTCTATTAGTCTGGTTAGACGCCAACCCAGAATACTGCAGGGCTCCTCCCCAAATCTGGATAGCTATTGTATGCTGAGAAATGGCTCTGAGCTGTTTGCATCTCGGTATGAGGTCTGTTTTGTACCATAAAAACCAAATAAGTATATTTCATTACCTAATAGTTATTCATAATATACATCCTACCATTATCATTTAAATAATATTTCTTCAATTTTCTTTCTTGCTGATCCAAATCCACCATTGTCATTCCCTTTGATTTGCTTAGTACTGCATATAGAAAATTTTACAATTAGATATGTCAGCACAAAGAACTTGTAATGTTCTTACAAATACTATAATTGCAGCCAATTTGTCAACAAATGACAAATTTAATGAGAGAAGTGCTCACATCATACGAAATGTCCACACACTCCTTTAATAAACACTGATGGGAAAATTTACTGCAGCAGCAAGATATTTTAGAGCTTTAGCATGAGGAGTAGAAAAGTTCACTCTTAACCGAAAACATATGTCCAGAAGAAAGAACCCAGCTATCCATGCTGCCAAGTCTCATTACTGATTTAAGTTTAGGCAAGTATATATAGTGAAGTCTGTTAAACCTGGGAACCCAACCTCATGGTGAGCAAACTTAATTAAAGGTGCTTAAGCTGAAGCTGTGTTAGAGTGTGGAATGGGGCTGCACACTCCATTATGAATGTAGGGTTCTTGGTCAGTGCAAGGGCAAGCTCAAGAAAAGGCAGCAGAGAGCTTGGCCCATGGTTTCAGCCTCACAAGTCTTGGGAGAGATGCAGATTTGATGTGTGGGATCTGTCTCTTCAGCTGCTACTGCAATATAACTGAAACTGTATAGAAACCACAGCGAGCTGAGGAAAATTCTCCTGCTACCAAAGTGTAAGGCTACATAACAGCATCAAACATCAAACTAAGCCTTTTGGAAGGAGAGCAAAATGATGTGTTCCTTGGGATAAGGCAAAATATATTTATTACTGCAGAGGCAGCTTTCCTTTTTGCGCCAATATTTTTTTTTTCCAGGCCTGAGATGATGGAGCCTAGAAACTACCTTTTCCTTTCCTGCCTTGCAGAACAATGGTAGCTCAGTTTCTGCAAATTGACTCTTCAGTTCCCTACTGTATACAAAGATTCCTTAGTCCCTATCACATATCTCCCTGTCTATTGCCTTATCATCTTATTTGTGACTTCTGATGAATTGCTGACTTCAACTTTCAACTGTTTGAAATTCAACTTTCGTACTGCTTTAAAATGCCCCTGTGCTTAGTTTATGTATTTAAGTGAACAAGTGACAAAACCTTCTCCTTGTTTGGGAAAGCCTGATAAAGGTTGCTGAAGAGAACCCTTCATTCAGCTGCTGGCAGAAGACTTCTGATTTCATAGCTGGATGAAGCGATCCAGATATGTTGGATTAGTAACAGCCCCAGCTAGGGTTAAAATGGCAGGCATAAAATGGCAGGCATATATAGCGTTGCCTTATACATCCTATTATATACATTGCCCTAAACTTTCTGTTTGGAAAATCAGACTTAAAGCTATCAGAAGAAAGTAGTGAGCTAAATGGCCAGCTCCTTTTCATATTCCTGAGACTGACAGGCCTATCTTCCTCAGACATTTTGAAAATCATAGTATAATTTATTTGTCTAATTTGCTTGTTGAGTTTTCTGCTACAGTAGAGTAAAAATAACTTGCAAAAGAAAAGAGTATGAGGTTCATATGTTTCCTAAAAGGAAGAAAAATACAATAGTGAATGAAAACTTTAAATAGAAGACAGCAAATGATTAACTAGTTTCTAGTAAATAGTAGTACAACCAATGAATATTTTAAATAATAGTAGAATAATGTAGGTATGAAGTGTCCATCATATTTAACCTTGGAACAGTTGAAATGCACAAGGTTATATTTTGTATTGTTTAATCATTCCCCCACCTTTTTTTTTTTCTAAACTGATGGAATATAAAAGCATCTCAAACCCAGCAAGCGTCCTCATCTTTCCCTGGAGTCCTCAGGATATTCTTCAGATGATATTCTTCAGAATAGTTCTCAGAACCATTTGAGAGTTTTCCAGTTTTAAATACATGATAATATGTCTTTCGAACACTCAAAAATCTGCACTGTGCTGTAAAACTCATTTTGTGTTTATCTGTCTCCATGTAATCAAATAAGCAAAAGGAAAGCTTTGTGCTGCCCTTGTGTTGCCAGAATCCATTGCTGTGGATTCTGGCAACCCAGTGTGGTTTCAGAAGAAAGGAGAACTGGAAACTTTAATAAAATCACTTTGGTTATGGATGTGACATGGATGTCATGCAGATGGTAGCTCACAATTAATGTCATGACTCCCAGAGCAAAAAGCCTGCTCTGTGTTCCTACATTTCAACAGTATCATCCTGAAAGTTCAGGTTGATAAATAGATATGTTCCATGTACCTACCAAGTGGATTGTGCACAAATCCTTTCAAATACTTTTTATGCAAATACACGTTTTACATTTTTTTCAAGTAGAAACATGAATGTCATGTTTACACCTACTCTTCTGAGCATCATGAGTGATAATTTAAAAACATGTATTTAATAGCCACTGTTCCTTTCTGAGTGCAAAACTTGCATGGAAAAGAGACAAATGTGGCAGGTCTGGATAGATATCCTATTAATCTGTATAGGAAGAAAGAGGCATGTATATAAAGCGCCACTCTGGATGCTTATGAGTGATTGATTCAAGTTAGAAGAAGTTAAGAGCCTACAGTGTCAGAAAATGCAAACTTTTACAGATTTAAAATGGAAGAGAAACAGATCTCTAAATAAAGATGCCAAAAAGTCACAGGATGACTCGTCCAAACTAATAACTGCTCATTGCAAGAAAATCATGATCAAACTATAGAATCAACTCAAGCAATATTGACTCTAATTTGTGATTTATTTATCACTTCCTGCAAAACAGAAGCCTTAGGAAAAATTTTAAATGAACTCTGTACCTTAACACATCCAAAATCACTAAACATTCAAAAAATCATGACCTAGTTCAATAACTTAAAAGATAACTCATACAATTGCGGAAAATCAGTCAGATGAGAGATATTTATTGAAAGAAAAAAAGAGTCAAATTATTAGTAAATGTACAGTTCAATTTCAGCCAGAGGAATTACTTCTATCCCAAGGCAGATAGAGAAGGATGAATAATGTATACATAATGTATAGTCATCAACTGTACAACATTCAAATCTTTTTTTTTTTTTTTTTTTTGGTAAAGTCCCCTATTTTGGAAGCAAGTGATATGAGTTAATTTGTGCTTTAAAAGTGTGCTTTTAGCTCTCCTGTTCATAGGAAGTATGAAAACTGCAGAATACATGATCCATGTACACTTCATGTGTGATGTGCAGAAACATCAGTCAGGATTTCTGAACTCCTTGTGAAACTCTTAGTTATATTGTAAGACTGCCCAGAACATGAGCAGTTGCATCATCAGAACAACCTCATGAAGGATTACCTAAAAGGAATACAGAGTTTCTATAAAGAGAAAAAGAGAAAAAAAGAAAAAAAGCTTTTTTAAAAAATATTATATATATATATATATATATATATATCAACTGTTTCATTAACGTTAAACTTCTTAGCTAAATTTAGCCATATGCAAGTTAATCCACAGTATAGCAAATGTGTAGAGGGAATCCATACACCCTTTTGATGATGGAACATTTTGATATTTCTCTGAAGGTTGTGTGAAATGGAAGAACCTCCCTCTTCCTCCACTGAATATAGTTTAAGCTCCTACAACGAATTTAGCAATCTAATATGAATAAAATGAACTGAACATAGGCCAATATTTGCTGTAGGCTTATAAATATTTTTTACTAGCCAGCTTCTGGAGTTGTTTAACAATCATAGATTATAAAAATTGTTATAAATGCTACTGATTCAGTTTATATAAAATTATGTAGGTGAGTATATATATATATACATATATATTCACACACATCCTCTTTCTCTTAAGAAAAACAATTGCATATTGTATATTTATGAGCATGTGTGCAGTAGTTATAGTGTTCCATCTATTAGTTATTATCATTCCAAAATCAGTTCCAAAGCATAATTTGAAGTAGCATATATTTATCTTTCTCTCTCTCCTCTTCAGTCTCTCAACTCGTTTTTCTTCTATGACATGCCTGTCTGTCTACATTTTAATAGTCCTAGTTATGATTAAGTAGACACATGTAGGAAAGGCCTCCTTAAAGTGAGTTAAACTCTCCTTAACAAGTAGACAATGTTCAAAGTTAGATCAATATAATAAAAAACTAAACTGAGTGGAATACACACCCATGTATAGGAAATACTTGGAATAATAGAATCATAGAATGCTTAAGGTTGGAAGGGACCTTAGAGGTCATCTAGTCCAACCTCCCTGCAAACGCAGGGTCA
>JAUBOD010000819.1:7920986-7934813 GCA_032353885.1 Nothura maculosa | reverse complement strand
AACTTGGTGTCAACCAGGACTCCCAGGTCCCTCTCTTCAGAGCTGCTTTCCAGCAGGTCGACCCCTAATCGGTACTGCTGCCTGGGGTTATTCCTCCCCATGTGCAGGACCCTACACTTGTCCTTATTGAACCTCATGAGGTTCCTCTCTGCCCAACTTTCCAGCCTGTCCAGGTCCCTCTGGATGCTATAGCCTCATAGTAGCAGGAAAGAACTAATATTTAATATCTTTAAGGAAGAAGTGTAAAGAGAAGACAAAAGAAGTGTGAAGATATTTACTTTTTGAAAACAGCTCTAGTACACTATTGTCAGGTGAATAATTTTCTGGCCGTATTATTTGATGCCCTGAGTACTGCTCCCTCTCTTTTTAATAACTGCAATGCTCAGCATCTCTGAAATCCTGTCTATTGGAAGCCTCATGGCAAACATACTGAAATCAGCTGAAGGGTTGAAAGCACAGACCTTGATTAACATAAGAGATTTGGTACTTAATTCTGAAAGTACTTCAAACCCCCACTGACATCCGAATATTGTTAGAATAATATCTGCCTGAAAAAAAAATTCAAAGGCAACAAAATAATGAGTGTCTTCTAGCTAGTTTTCTGTGAGAATAATATAAGGCTAGAGAATAAGTTTTGTTTATGAAAACAGGAATCTTCCTGTAGCTTTTGCCAAATAAATATCATTTTTTCTTTTGTTTTGATTTGTTTATTTATATAGAATAAAGCTGTTATACACACAGTCAAGTATATTCTGCAATGTAGCTATTACTTTTCACACAAAGGAAGAAAGATTCAGATTCTAATTCTATGAGATGGAGAAGTTTCTCCTGTTGTCAGGGAGACTCATCTCATCAAATGTAGACTTCCACAGTGCAGGCATCAATTTCTAGGCTAGACACATTAGGTTTCCTTCACTGTGAAGTTAGAAACAATCAACCATCTATCCAACCAACCAAATAAAAACCAAAAAAATAAAAACTCTAAAGAGGTATGGCTTGATAAGTGCTAGATGTCTGTAATGCAGGTGACATACTCCCAAATGTTATTGCTCACCAGCTATAACAAAAGAGCATCTAATATGATTGCCAAAATGTCAATGCCTAAGGTTCGCTCAAATGAATGACATCCTTTGTAAAGAATATTGATTCTCTGAAACTGGAAAGTCAAGTAGTTGGTCTCTTTGTTTGCTAAACTACTTGCTTCTTTTTTTCCAAACTTTTCTGAACAGATGATGATTTCTCTGTTTCTAAAATGTATTTAACTAAGAAACAGAATAATATAACAAGGCAGAGTTGTCTGAATTAATAATATACTCATATTAGAAAGTTGCAAACATCTATGAATGGACAAGGCAAAAATTCTAATTTAATATAAAATTAACCCTTGATATGATCTCTCAGACTTCCAGATATCTCATCAAACTCCAGCAATTTAACCCATCCTCAAATAGTAGATGCCCTGCACTGCCTGAATTTATTTCCACTAGGTGTTAATTTAGTATAATCTTGGGTTTCATGAGTATAAGACTTGTAAGAAGAACCTCTCGGCCAGTCATCACATCAGAAGAGATGTAGAAAACATACCAAAATCATGCCAATTGTGACTATCCTCTCCACTCATTTTTTTTTCCAGTTCTACCAATGTCTATGGAGAATCTTTAGACAATGATTGATTGAAGTATTCAGTATTGTTTCAGAAGGTGAATGAACTGAAGGAGTCTCATAGTTCTTTGTTGAAGAAACTAGAAATCAAGTGATTAAAAAATAAATAAATTTATATTTGTTTTTGTAAGATATAGCTGGTCTTAAAGCTGGGCTTTTTAATGAGTTATGCTTCATTTTGTTTTATTTGCTACTCATTTCACAATTTTGAGATGTCTTCTTAAAATATTCTGAATGTAAATATATAAATACATATATTTTAAGGAAAGAAGAATATACTTACTGCTAGGGAATATCTTAAACTTAAAACTTTGTAACCTTTACTGAAAAGAATTATGTGTAGTATGATGTGACTTTAGTGCACAATACAAAACAAGATGAAATTTAGATTCTCATATATTTGTGAAGATTCTCCAGGACAATAACTTTTTAGATAATCAGTAAGCACTTCTCAGTCAAGAAAAATGTCATGAAAACTGTCGTAACCAATCAAACTATTTATAAAAGAAAAGCTATCTCTATTCACACAATAATATTTTTCCTCTATTATTTTCACTGGTCTGGATTTGAGCCAGTACCAAGGCACACAAAAGTCATTGAGAAATTTTCCAGACAAGTGGGATATGCAGAGACTAGGTGTCTAACTTAGTGAATGTTCGTTTTTATACTCCTGATTATCATTTACTACCTGTTCCTAAGCTCATCAGATGGAACTGCTACTGAAGTCAAAACTTACACTTATTTTCAGTGGATATAGAATGTGATCCAGATGGATAATAAACTTGTGATTTACAATCTTGAGCTATATGTTGTGCAGAAATAAATAGGAAGAAAGCCCATTATGTGTGAGGCTATGCCTTTTATTTCAGTATGTCTTAAGCAACATATGTGCTGCTTTATTCGTTTTTAGAAGCAAGGTCATTTCCCGAAGGACAAAGAACAAAAAAAATTGATCTACAAACAGCTCTTATAGAAGTTACTAAATATCTAGCCTTGAAAATCACTTCTAAAAGCAAAGGATGTATTGTTATTGCATATTGTATTTTCATCTCTCACTACCAAAGTCAATATTTCCACCACCATCAGTCAAAGTAGTGCACTGAGTCCAGCTGTGTACATTCAATCGAATAAAAGATATTCAGGTGTTACTAGGAGATCTATTATCTGTGTTGGAGCTTTTGTCTAGGGAAAAATAATAGGAAAAAATCACAGTTAATTAGAAAATCTCCTACTAGAAGTTTTAAGGATTTCAGATATTTTTAATCTTTCAAATGTTTTAATGACGAATTCTGTCACCAACAAGAAGATGCAAAACTGAAAGTGCAAATTCCCTATGTAGAAACTAACTGCAACTGGGTAGACATTTGACATCTGAAGAAAAACCTAGGCAGGAATTAAACCACCAGGAGAAGAACTGAAATTTGATACAGAGGACAAGGTGAACTTGAACATAAAGGACAATTTAGAATAATATTTACATGAAAATGGAGGATAAAAGTAGGATGAAATCTTACGAAAGATTTAACCTTTCTTGAATGTTAAAGGAACAAGCAGGTAAACTGAAGTAAAATCTACCACTCCACCTGTGTGTGTGAGAGGGGACTTTTCTAATAAAAAAATGTCTCTAATTCAGTTGGAAATGTTCCAAAAGCAAAAATACCTTCATTTTCTATCTACAGGTAACATGAATCTAAAATTTTGTATTGGAAAAAGTTGTCTTTTATGTCTTATGCTTCCCAAAATCCCTACAGTGATGGACTCTGTCTCTCAACGTATCACAACCAAGTTTTCCTTATGTTGTTTTTTCTCCTAGTAAACTCAATGATGCAGTAGGAGAGACTTGCTACACATGGAAAGCTCAGGTTACAGAAAAAAAATGGATCATTACTCATCTGAACTGCATGTTCCATGACAAGTTAGAGAAGTCTCCAGGCCCTTCAGACAATGATATGTTTGGATTTTTAACTTAAACTCTTGATTTGGGGAATGGTGTCAAGAAAATCCAAGTATTTTCCATGAAGAGGAAAAAATGAAACAAAACATTCTTTTTCTCTATCCAGTTGTGACACTAGCAAAATAGGGAAGCCTCTGCCCGCAAATTGGCTGCACTGGTGAGCACTGACCCTGCCACTCATTGCACGAGTCTCTACAACCCAGTGGAGGATTTATGCTTTTCCAAGGAAACTGTGGGTGACTGGGTGACTTTACCATAATATGTGTATAAATATAAATATATATATATATAATTTTACATATTGACCTAGTAATCAGCTATACATATAAGAATCAAGATATTATTCTTTTTTCCTTTTTTTTTTTTTTTAAATAAGGAAGGTTCCAGACTTAATGGCTCTTGAAAAAGAAATCTGGAAGCTATGAAATGAAAATGAAGAATCAGCATGCAAAGAAGTAGAAACTTTATTATTTTTAAATCTTTTAATTTTTATACCAGTCTTATGATACCAGGATTCTCATTTTTGAATACTTTGGATTACCAGGGAGGATTATTCCTCTTTGTTTAATAATGGGGGAATATTAGAATATTATTATAGCTCAGTTCTCAACAATATATTTGATTGAAAGTAAAACGTAAAGCGATGCAGCTGGAATTCATTTCACCCAGGACTAGGGTCCAGCCTTCTCTCTCTGGGTTCAACTATTTGTAACACATAGATCACAGAGCAGCCTGGGGGCAAACGCATTGCTCAGAGAAGGACCAAGCCTACTAGCACCTTGTCACGTAGCTGCAAGCAGAGAAATGCGGTTGGCTCTAGTTAAAGCTGAGCCTGGTTTTGTGTGAGCTGCTGGGACATGGGAAGGGTGAACTGGGAGCTCAGGCATTCCTGAAATATTTAACTACTTCATTAATATTGTCATTATTTTTTTTATAGCAACTTTTAAAAATGGTTAAATATAATTGTCTCTGTCCAAAGAAAGCACACCGTCTAAATAAATAGTGGAAACCAGTTAACTGTAGATTGTTATTTATAGTGCTGTTTTTGCACCACTGTTTTGTAAAAAACATAGATGGTGTCTGTCCATAGATTAAATGTCTTCTCAACTTACTTATATATATATGTTTTTTTTAAGGAATATAAGGACTAAATTGGGCAAGGTCAGAGGAATACTTAAATCTGTAAAGTCAAAGATAGCAATTTCCTGTCTAGTGGACTGAGTGAATGGATCACTGTGTGGATGAACATATTTCTAGCTTACAGCAGATGGCAGAAGATAAAACATAAATAAGTTTAAATCACCAGGAGTTTTTCCTCCCAATCATGATGTTTTTATCTTTCCAGTCTTTCAACAACTGATTACCTTTTATCAGCTCCTTTTAGCTAACAAAATGCATCACATGGTTGGGCAAATATGAGAAAACAGCTATTTGAGTCAAAATAGATAAATATCTACTGAAACAACTATTGTTTTGAGTTCTTGTGTCAACTAAATATATATTTTCTATGCAAATGATGTAACCTAAAGTGAATCCAACAATACACTGGCAAACTTACTTGTATGGTTTTCACAGGAGAATATTCAATCTGTGCAAACAGAGTACCATCTGTAAACAGCATCATAAATGAGAAGTGTACATTTGATATGCCTGCTCACTAAATCTGATATTGTGGGGTTCTGTGTACCCTAATCTTCTTTTGTTAGCCCTTCTGAATCAAATTTTCAAAGGAATGGCAGTGTTGACTCACAAGGAGACTGAGGACATTTTAAGACATTTTTCAGATGTGATGTGATTTTAAGGCTTTGTAGGTGTTTCACTGACATCAAGTATCTAAAAGTATCTTTAAAAAAATGCTCCTTTTCTCTTCCCAATTCAGAAGATAAATTAAAAACAAATGAATTCACAACAGTTAAAAATAACACCGTAGTTTTATTGGAAAGGATAATTTTTGGAAGACAAATCTTGAACAACCGCTATTACTTTTAACTTCCAAGACATAAAAAGCACTTGTAAAAATTCTTTTGGTGTACAAGGAGCTTGCATTACGCAAAACCGATAAAAAATAGATTAAAAATTAAACATTTATGGCCCAAGGAACTGCTGAGCAGACATTGCTGTGAAGAACATCTGTAACAATAAAATCCAGACTCCTGAAATTTGAATTTGCCTGTTGTGCTTGCTTAATTACCGTACACTCTAACTTTTTAATCTGTGATAGGATAATGGTGCGATTGTAGAAAATATTATTCCCTTAGGTATGTTCCTGTATAATTTCTAAAGGGAAACATTCACCTCCTGATATGCACACATGACTCCCAATCGCATTAATGGAAGTTATGTACTCCATTCAAAGGAAGAGTACACCCTTGTGTACATAACTAAATCAACAAAAAAACTATACTAAAATAATGCTAGAGGTAAGACTTAATCTACCAAAGTAAGAATATTCAGAGGTAAGGAGGGAGTGCAATTTCAGTCTTACCATACATATTAATGGCAATATTATCTTCTGTCAAGAGACTCAGTCTACTCTTTATACATCTAAGTTATAGTAGTAATGGAATGAATTGGTGCTGCTGAGTGCGTTACAGCTGTTTCAGTTTTATCTCTGCCTTTACTTGCTGATGAACAGCGTATTAGAATCTCCATAAAATAATGGTAGAGAAACTTTCAGCCTGTTTCTAATTTGCACTTTGCTCTGGCAAATTGATTTTACACCCGTGGTCAAACCATTTTTACAGTGCTGGAATAACAAAATAAAAATGAAGATTAGGCTACCTTAAAGACAAGTTTTACCTTAAGATGCATTGAAAATGTGTATTTGAAAGCTTAACTGAAATAATTTCTCTTCATACTATATTTTTAAAAAATGGAAATTCAAATTAAGACATGGTTCCTTTTCCTAGAGTAAATTTCAGATATGAAAATATGATTAAAGATCCTGAACTTATGGAAATAATCAAGTTTTGTTATTTTCAATGTTTCCTGATATTAAAAGGCATATTAAAGCAGGAGCTAGGAAGAAATGATATGTAACACAAGATGTGAATTCTTGCTATTTTTTTATGTTCTATATAAGTTTCTAATACACACACCTGAAAAATATACATTGATCATGATTATACACACACCTAGGTAAACAGTCATTTAGGAAAAGGGAAGGCACCACATCCTGAAAGCAAATAGTTAATGCCTTTAGTTCCACAGAATCACAGAATGGCTGAAGTTGGAAGCAACCTCTAGAAATCATCTAGTTCAACCTCCCTGCTCAATGCCATACACAGTTTTATTCATTAGACATCGATAACAGAGAGGTAGCCTAGTGTGTCCAGGCCCTGAAATCACATTGTTTTTCCTTTCAGAGTTTTAGACGGCAATATGCTTGGGCATACATATATATATATACATGTATAATCATAAACATACAAAATATATACATACGTACACACACATGTATATATATACACACACATAAAATAAGTATTCGGAAATGATCCCCCAAGCAAACATAAACTTTCCATATCTTTTTGCTGGATTTATAAATTTGAGTTTCTAATAGATGTGTAGTTAGATACTAGCTGTGATATCTACTGTTTTAAACAATGTCTGTAAGAGGTCAAATGAAAGAAAGTATGTAAGCAGCAGCAGGATCTGGAAAACTCGCTTGAGAACAAATAGGTTGCTGGGACATTGGGTATATACTTTATAAGTGACTTTTCATAAAGTAATACATTCCAAATTGAATGGGGCATAAATGAAAAGTCCTAAAATGCATCTACATAAACAACACTTCTGCATTAAGACATACTTAATAGGGTTACAAAGATAACAGTCCTTTTGTTATTTAGTATAGATTTCCTAAATACAAAACATCTTATGATTTATTATAAAGACTATGATTAGATTAGGCCAAACAAATCAATACGCCATTAATTAGCAGCAGAGCTAAATCACTTTATTCTATTCTAGCACTCGAACACCAGAAATTTAAAATCCTGGGGTTCAGTCAGTACTCTGCAACAGAAATGCTTAAGCTATGTTTCATTTAGCTGCCAACATGACAAAGAAATGAGAAAAGTTTTGACAGAAGTGCATGAGCTATTGTGTATTTTAAGTCAAAGTAATTATTTTTCATTCTCTATGCAACAGCTTTGGCCATACAATGGTATTTCAATTAGATAATATTTCATATTAATTAGTATTGCAATCTTCTAGTCTTTTTCTAAAGATGTCATTATATGATTGGATACCACTGAGTCACCTAATCAATGAAAAAAAAATTAGTAACACAGAACAATTAATGGTGAATAATAAATCATGCTAAATTAGAAAAATAAGAATGACCTTATTTAACGCTATGTGTCCAGAAAGTCACCATACTTAAAGACATATATTGTAAATCAACAGGAATTTTATAGACAATTACTTTTCCACATGGATAAATTAATGAATAATTTCAGTTATTGTCTTTTAAACTGGCTACTATTACTGTTCTACTCTAGGATTCCAGAGCAAGAGAAAATAGTTCTACTACATGATCCTGGGAATGCACATTTTTAATAAAAGTCAGCATAAATTCACGCATTTCTACAGAAATCACACTTTTAAAACAATTGAACCTAAGCAGGTCAATAGGAAGGATGCCCTGAGCTCTGGAGTCATTCTGATGCTGGAGTCCACCAGAAAGAGATGTTGTTTGGTCATTTCATCCTAAAGCTCTTTCGTCTACACTTCTAGAACATGTTTAATTTGCTTATTAGCAGATAAGAGTTAATCTCTAGCACAGAGCTGTGAACTACTCAATCACATAATGATAAATGTGTTTGTTTTTCCCCTCTTTGTGTACTGATCTCCAGTGCGGTGATTCTGACAGTGAGGTGATTCTGTCATGAAAAAAATAAGCATGAGATTAAGACTGGTCCCAAAACTATTAGTGCTTACAGGGATTTGTTTTAAAGGCACAAACAGATCAGGACAATGTTTTCAAAGCATTCCCAAATTTTCTATCATTCATTTTTCCTCCACAGCTGAGTCATTTCTGCATGATACATACATAACAGGGCACCATAGTGCCTGATTACAATGCCAGAAATTTGTAATATGTGGTCAAAACCCCTTTCTTATGCCTATAGTTCTCCTCTTCTACTTCTTAATGAAGTGTGACAGTTAAAAATGACCACAAACTGTAAATGTGCAAAACATTCAAAAATGTTGGGAGAAATTTTCTGTTTGCTCAGTCGTTAACTAGTCCTCAATTCCTCTCCTATGGGCTCATGGGCAATGATGTGGTGTAGTGCTTTTTGCCTCTCACTCTGGCTCTGAATTTGCTGTCTGACTTTCCTGCTTCTTTCATGTTCCCTCACACAAGCTTTTATCAGATCTCTGCATGTCTTTAAACTTTCATCTTTAGATTCATGATATTAATAATTCAGAATAACTTGTGAATTTTAAAACAATTTCTAAATCATTATTGCTCAGGTATCTTAGGTGAATAACAGCTAAAAGATATGAATGTTTTTCACAAAATAATCAAAAAGATATTTTGGCCAACCTAGTATAATTTATTTTGGCTTCATATAAACAAGATATTACTCAACCTCCTTTCTCCCCTAGGCTCCCAAAATTTCATCTGGTTCAAAATTCAAAATTCTTTTTAATGTCATCCAATAATTTGTGGTGTGAAACATTTCAAAAAGTATGTAAGTCATATAGCCTTTATTTTACAATGGTCACTATATTGACACTTTAGTATAAATTTTCTTATTTTAGAGAAATTTCTAACTTTTAAATGACATTTCTAAAAATAAACCTTTTTTGACTCATCTTGAAGTGAAGAAAAAACTTTAGTTTCACACATTTTACCTCTTCCTATAAAACAAGGGGCTATCAGAAGAAAAATAATAGGAAAAGTCATCACTTGTTTTTACTATCACATCTCCAGTCTTTGAGAAAGGGAAAAAGGTAGAAAACAATGTTCTCCTCTCCTTTCTGCTGTATTCTCACTGCCATATTCTCCTTTCTTCTCTCTCTCTTCATCTCCCTCCTCCTTTTTGGAGAAGTATAACAAAAAATAAACAAAAAAACATGTAAAAGTAGGTTTTTCTGAGGTAAAGCTATATTTTTTTAAAGCTAACAAATAAAATATCATGCAACATTCCCAATGCAACATATTTTCTAATTAAAGTGCATTCTGAAGCACGCTCTGCTGTACTTAGAGGTTGGCAGTGAGCTCTGGAGGGCATCTAATGCAAGCCCTGCGTCAAAGGGTGTCAGCGAGAGCTGGTTGCTCTGGGCTGGATCCAGTCTGGATCTGAGTATCTCCAAAGATGGAGATCTCTAGGAAACCTGTTCAAGTATTTGACACACTTACTGAAAGAAATTCACAGTTCATAGACGGGAAGAGAGGGAGAAAGATAGAGAAAATGGACTAATGCAAAAGAAATTACATTTACGATCATAAATGGTCTAAATTCTCTTAAACACAACTATTCTGTGCTGGTATGGGTTTATTATTATTATTATTTGTTTTTCTTTTCTTTTAAGGCTCACTATCTCACTGTTTAGCTGCCTTGGGCACCTATTCTAACCACATAAATTTAGTGGCTCACACTGTGTTTAAGAAGACAGCTCCATTCAGGCACTATAAAAATGACTCAAACTCTGCAGTAAAGTCTCTAGCTCTTGTTTTAAATCGGAATCCTCTGAGAGTCTTGGGCCAGCAGTCAAGGCCAGAGTCCTGATAATCTCTGTCTACTGAAAGGAGCCTGAAATTAGCTCTGAGCACCTTTGTGGTGTCAAATCAGTGGAAGAACCACCCCTGCCACTTCCAGAGAGGGCAGAGGGCAAGTACTTGCCCACCATCCCTGCCCCAGTGGGGCAGTGAGTAAAAGGGCTTTAAAATATTTGTATGTGACCGCTATTTTCTACTTTGAAAGCACATCAAGAATTCTTGACAGCAAATTTTAGTGGAGAGAGAAGAGATGGGGCAAGTGGCTTACCAGCACTTCAGCTCTAAACTGCAGGCCTCTGCAAGTGGAGGTAATGCCTGCAAAGTTTGAGCATGCAGCTGTAGCAGTGATTTATTTAGACAGTGCTAATGCTACTCTGATTAAAATATATGCTTGGAAGATCTGACAAATTACAAAAAACAGCTCTTCTTTTCCCCCTAGCCCCGTGTCAGCAGGAACACTCAGCACTCACAGCACTCCTCTTCGTTTTATTTACTTGCTCTGCCTATTCCCTCTCTCCAACAACAGAAGAATCCCAGCCTCAGTTAGATCAGCTTTCTTCATGCCTGCGGTAGTAAAATTCAGCATTACATGGACAGGAATTAGATTCCCTGGATCAGGACCACTGCTGAGTTACTGGTGTTGCCCATGAGCTTCATTAGGTATTCATTCAAACTTTATTTTTGTTAGAAATAAGTATTATTAATATAACAAAAGACATCAGTCTTGCAATATTTTAAAGAAAACAACATCTTCACTTTGAATTTCCAGTTTCATAATATGGTTTTTTTTGATCATGGTTTATAGACACTTATTTTTGTGAGAATATACGCTTCTCTATCTTTTTGATTCCACTCCTAACCAATCCCAAAATATCACTGTTACTTCATTTATATTAGCAAAAATATGTTACTGAAATGAAACTTGCAACTGCATCATTTTTAAGTAGCAAAACCAATAACAATTTTTATATAGTTTTTTTCTTTTTTTAATCACAAAGAGAAATAATATCCTTAGAAAACATCAGGGCCTGGCAATCTTTAGAAACAAACAGATCTGTTGAATTCCTTTGAGCTGCTTGTGCAGGAAAAGCTGTACATGCATAGAAGTACAGAATTTTGCACAGCAATTTGATTGATTAGATTCAGCTTTTTTCATAAATTCATAAGAAATCTTTGCAATCACAGAAGCATGAAACAATATTAGAGGTCTCTGAAAGCAACATTGCAACTGAAAAGTGCCAAATTAATGACGGTATTGGAAACAGTTAAAATTTTTGCACCGCATTCATGCACTCGCCATGACATCAGCTGCAAAACATTTCTGCTTCACAAGTGAAATAGGATCCACACGAGCTTTGTTGTTTTCTAAAACCAAGCAATTTTCTGTTACCATCATTTACAACAGTCAAGGAGTCCATGTGGCCTCACAAGATGTCCAGTACCTCATCACCCCTTCAAAAAGCCTGCCTGGACCTCAGATGGCATCAAATTCCTCCAAAGCATAAACATTGACTCAGCAGGGTGGCTGCTGCTTTTGGTTTTCGGCACAGTGCCTTGGGAGATTATTAGCGTTAGCAGCTGATTTTCCCTTGCGGGATGGATCAATGTTCATTGATAGCAGAGCCACTTTTTATATAAGTTTGTTTTAGTCAACAAATTGCTGTAACATGGCAACCAGTTACTCAGCCGTGGTTTGAGTAGACTTTTTTCCACACAGGAATACAAGAGCATTTTCCTTCCTTTATTTATTTTTTCCCCAATCATTAGCCAAGTAAGATAATCCATATATTTGCTAACATTAGGAAGAAAAAAATGAACAAAAGTTCATCTTTTCTTTGTGTAATTCTTAGTATCTATCTCATATGTGGTAGATAAAGACTCAAAAGCCCCAGCTAAGACAGGAAACAAAGTGTGCTCCTGGTTACATGGAAGGATAGCAGGGAGTAGCCGCCTCATCTCCTCTGGCCAGATTTTCCGGAGTGATGCTGGAAAAAAAATCTTTGAACAATATTTCCTCTCTTGTCCTGATGAATAACTCCATTTATTGTAGTGTTTTTATGCCCACTTTAGTTTTAAAGAACTCATTTCTTGACTGGAGAGTCTTGAAAGAGCAACACATCAAATTAATCATAAAAAGACCCTTGAAACAAAGAAGATAATGTAAAATTACTAAGTCTAAGCTTTTCCATTGAAAGTAGTTTTCTTTATGACACAAAAATAATTTTCATGTGGCCTCGCAGATATACCCAAGAAACATCCAAATATTCAATATTTACCACACTGACAAAAGCTGGTCAGAATTTTATTTTATGTAGAATATATACACAAAAAAAAAAAGTTTATAAGAAAAAGAGAAAAGATTTGTGGATGAGCATTTTGACTTCATTTTTTTTTTGATGAGAAATCATTTTTCCAATTACAGCATATGATTCCTGCATAAAATATATGAACTCTTTATAATAGAAAAAAAAAGTAGAAAAAAAATCCACGGATAGTTTTAAAGGATACTTCAGCCCTTTTGCTTCAGAAATTATAGACCAAGGATTAACTACGGTATTTCTTTGATGACTAATTTCCAATAGGTTAATATGCCCACTAAAGTGTCATTGACGATTCACAAATACTATAAGAAGAAAAATGAATTGACTAAATGATTGACTGTTTATGTCTTATTTGCTCAGCCTTGGTTATTACAGCTAAATGATGTAACCATTAGAAATAATAACTATTCAGGCATGAAAAGAGGATACTTATCACAACTCCATGAAGAAAAAATTAAACACAAGGATGTTGCCACTGATAGCAAGAGAGACATTCTTTTTCTAATGATTTTCACTCTACAAAGAATACCACAGACTCTGTCTAAAGAGCTTATGTTTTATAACAATAGTAATACAGTCATTAGAGGATAAAGGTACAATACATAAATAAATATATAAGATAAATCTTTATTTAAATATATAAAATAATATTAAGATATATATTTATAAAATTAATTTCTGATTGTTTGCAGTCAGCCAATTAAAATGTTATCTTGCAGTTTTAACTGATAACAGCCTAATTTTCCCCATTTCCTGTAAAAATAGTGACTTGTTTGATAGAGCAAAACGAGACAGCTCAGCTGTGCCACATCATTGCCTTCATCCCACTTAAATCCTTTTGACATGTATGCGTAAAATGAGCAGCATTATGCCTTTTAATATCAGAGAAAGGTATTCTATGAAGGATATTCTACCCTTGCAGGTATATTTTTCTAGCTTTTTTATTTTGTTTGTAACCTGGCTTCTGGATTTGCTGTACGAGTGAACTCCAGGTGATAGTGTGTGGCATGTCAGTGTTTGTCAGAGGTCTGAAGTCTCCAACAGATTCGTACCTTGGACAGGAGTCTTTCTTTTCTAACCTGGCTGAGGTTATTGCTCAGCCTCTCTCCATCATCTTTGAGAGGTCCTGGAGAGCAGGGGAGGTGCCCGAGGACTGG
>JAUBOD010000819.1:7828363-7915755 GCA_032353885.1 Nothura maculosa | reverse complement strand
TTCCTTCCTCCCTTCCTCCCTTCCTCCCTTCCTCCCTCCCTCCCTCCCTCCCTTTGTTCTTTCCTCCCTCTCTCCCTCCCTCCTTCCTACCCTCCTTCCTTCCCTCCTTCCACCCTTCCCTCCTTTTTTCTCTTTCCCTCCTGCTCTCCCTCCCTCTCTCCTTTTTTCCTTCTCTCCCTCCTTTTCTTCCTTTTTTTTCTTTTTTCTTTTTCCTTTTCCTTTTTTTTCCCTTTTTTTCTTTTCTTTTGGAGTACAATTTCACAATTATTTTATTTACCCAGTGATAATTGTAAACATTTCTTAGGTGTGAAGATTTAATTTTCTACATTATAAGGATAGCACCTCTTGAGTCATGATTTCTACTAACAGTAAAATAGTTTCTAATGAAGTTTCTATCTTACACACTAAATTTTATCACCTTAACCCAAATACCTATATAAGGCAAAATATATGAATGTGTATAATGTGTGTAAATGCACATGTTTACATAATACTAGAGAAGATGAAACAGTCTGAATATGTACCAACATTGTATTTTCAGCAGTGCTAAAATATGAATAATCATGAACACTATCAACATTTTTCCATCAGGATGGAAAAACCATTTAATAAAATTGATCAGTTGGATTAATTGTTAAATTCCAAGATGAATTTAATATTTTCCAGTATCTTTTTTTCATACTATTGTAAGTTGTGTGTAGTGGACTGCTGACAAAGTTTCATCAGGTAAGATTCTACATCCTGAGTGATGCTAAATCACATCAGTATCTCACTGATGTTAATTGGAATATTCAAATGAACAAATACACATTGAGGCTAAGAATCAATAATTCAGTATTATCACACATAAATCCTTTAAATGCTCATTATTGAATGCTCAAGTTCAAAATAAAGAGACAGAATGACAATTTATTGTGAAATTATTGTATGAGCACATTTGTTTAAAAGATTTCTTCAGTAAATAGTCAACATCATTTCATCATTCTTTATTACATCTTTAGGGTCCACAAGTTTAGACAAAAAACACAGAGTTCAGTAATGTTCTTTGCTTTAGCATACTGGTATAAAACATCCCATTTCCACTGACAGAGTTAATTCACAGGAAATGTTAACAGCAACCTTGATCAAATATCCAGTGCAGAACAACTTGAATTTGAACTCACTATCAGTATTTTTTGTTCAAGATGCACTTTATTGATTTTCCCTTTACATAAAGCTGGAGTTTGATTAAACATAATGTGATCTAGTCTGCTATTGTACAACATCAGTAACAAAAACATAAAAGTACAATCTAGATATGAGTAAAAGCAGACGGGAAATTAAACAAAGGTTTTTTTATGAAAGAAGTGAACTTCTGAAACACACTCCCAGGAGACTTAAGTGAAGCAAAAATAAAATACTTCTAAGAGAGCTCAAAGAATTTATGAAGAATTTATGAAGGTCATGCCTATTTAAACAATATCAAGATATATCCTTGTGCACTGAAATTTAGTTGTCTACAGTATAAAAGAGCTTCCCAGTATCATTTTGTCCGAAAGCAACTAAATTCTCAGAAATAATTCCCAAGACAGGGAGTTAACATCAGCTAGAGACCATTCCTAATACAGCTAGTTTTGAGTAGGTGATTTAAACGACATAGGCATGAATTACTACTTGTCATCTGTCCTTAGCTGGTTCTGGGCACATTTTATTCACCCTTATCAACTTGGCCCTTGCATAACGGGGAAATGGACTTGGTAGTGCAGAAGGTCCATTTCCTTCCTACATCCATATTAAATTAGCACGATACTACTCATCTTCATCTCCTTCTTTTTATTAAATACCAAGAAGCCTAAATCATGTTATTTAAAGTAAAAGGAAAGAGAGAGAGGAAACAGAATATGTTACAACAAGAATGTCTCCAGAGAAAACATTCCATTGAAACACTGATGGTTTAAGGTAGCTCCAAAACACTTAGATCTTTCCTAAAATGGATACATTTGTCAACTTGTCTTGGAAAAAGTATGTCACTGAATATTTCCCAAGTGTGCAAAAGATTGTATTCTGTAACAAATACTACATTTGTAGGATGTACTACCATGTATATCTTTCTTTGGCCCCTTGTGTGGATAAATTAAACACATTCAGTTTACTTTTTTTCTTAGAGGTACAGCAATTAACCAACATGTAAATGATATCTTTCAACATTTTCTACATATAATTTATGACAAGGATGAAGATAAGTTATGACAAAAAATAATTTAAAATCATCATTTTTGGATGTTTTTAAAGACAGATGTCTTCTGTCTGTAAAGAAGGATATCTTCTCCTCTCCTAGAGGAGAAGAACTCAGGAATAGCCAGCATCAATTCACCAAGGGGAAACCATACTTGACTAACCTGATTGCCTTCTATGATGGAGTGACTAGACAGATAGATGAGGGCAGAGCAGTGGATGTCATCTATCTGGACTTTAGCAAGGTGTCTGGCATCTTCCCTCACAGCATCCTCCTGGGCAAGCTACAAAGGTGTGAGATAGATGAGTGGACAGGGAGGTGGATTAGGAATTGGCTCTGTGGCAGGGTGCAGAGAGTGGTAGTCAGTGGTGTGGAGTCCAGTTGGAGACCTGTATTTAGCAGTGTCCCCCAGGGGTCAGTCTTCTGTCCGGTCCTGTTCAACTTATTCATTAACAACCTGGATGAAGGGATGGAGTGCTCCCTCAGCAAGTTTGCTGATAATACCAAACTGGGAGGAATAGCTGATAGCCCTGAGGGCTGTGCTGCCATCCAGAGGGACCTGGATTGACTGGATGACTAGGCGGTTAGAAATCTCATGAAGTTCAATAAGGGCAAGTTCAGGGTCCTGCACTTGGGGAGGAATAACCCTGGACACCAGTACAGATTAGGAGTTGACCTGCTGGAGAGCAATCCTGCAGAGAGGGACCTTGATGTCATCGTGGTGGATGACAAGATGGCCTCTTTTGAGTGGTGGACAGCAATAAGACTAGAGGAAACAACCACAAGCTGAGGCACCAAAGTTCCACAAGAACTTCAGGAAGTATTTCTTGATAGTGAGGATGACAGAGCACTGGAACAGGCTGCCCAGAGAGGTTGTGGAGTCTCCTTCTCTGGAAATCTTTAAAACCCGCTTGGATGCAGCCCTGTGCCACTCGCTCTAGGTGATTCTGTGTTTGCAGGGAGGCTGGACTAGATGACCTCTGAGGTCTCTTCCAACCTTAAGCATTCTATGAGTCTATGACTCTTGTATTAGTGGATTTTCTTAGGCACTTGATGAAGCATCAGAGACTAGACTGGATTTTTTTGGCTACTCTTTAATATTGTTTGCATTCTGTGGATATTCACAGAAACCTCACTGAATAAGAACAATATAAATTCATAAGCAGAATTTATTTTATGAAAGAGCACATTCTGCTCTTTTTTTCTGCTTCTGCAGCACACTGGTTTTTTATTTGTTGATTTTTTTTCATTTTTCAGAGTCATCACTTAGAGTTAATTTACAACCTACTAATGTATGCAAGTAGTTCAAACTATTCCTTCCCATGTTCATTACCTTCTGTTTGAAACCAAAGAATTGCATCTACTATTGTATGCCTATTCATCTAAGTAGCACTAATGGCACTGGAGAGCCAGCTACTTTTGAAGCAGTGTAAAATAAACAGTGAAGTAGATGTCAAAAGCTATTTCAACTGTTTTACATTCGAATCCTTGCTTTGCTTCATTCACCCTGCTACTGAGCAGAATCAGTAACAACATTCATGATGGGATACAGACATTCAGCTCATAAGCTTTCAAAATACCAGCCTCGTTCATTTATGAAGAGTGGATGGGGATAAAATGAAATAGTTGGCAAATGTGCTTTTCCTCGCTCTCCAGTGACATTGATTTTGTATTTATTGTAGTTTGTGCACATAGCTAACATTTTTACTTTAAGGTAAATTTGCCAGATTTGACAATTTGGCAAAAACCATAGAGCAATTTTTTATAACTCTGAGCAATGCACTCCTCCTATCTCTTGTTTCCTTCATTATTGATTCATAGGCATCATATTTTTTCCTAGCGTGTGTTTTATGTTGCTTTTACAAGGTAGCAAATCTTACATCTGTTAATAAAAGTAGTGCTAACCAGGAGTTTTCTGGGCTACATGGTTGCTCCCAGAACGTGCTCAGATATTGTAAGATTGTCTGCTCCTTCTGAGCCTCGACATCCCCAGGTGTAGTCCCTAGAAATATGGGGCACACTGTGCAGTCCAAAACCCATCTAGACCTTACTTTGCTGCTATAACTGCCTGCCAAGCTGCCTGCATACAGCATATTGGAAATCGGCACTTGCAAAAAATAATGTCTTTTGATGATCTCGGCAGAGGGGTTTGGTTGTGGGTGACTGGGCCACATTACTGTAAAGGATTAGTCAGATGAACCTGGAAAAAGGGGAAAAACTTGTAGTGGATGAAGGAGGTTAAACTCATTAACCTTTGGATGGGGAATTATAATTCCTCAAACCACATGAAAAATTGTCATGAACTATATTCAGTGGGCTGCATGCTGCTTAGATTAAAGCCATATAAAGTCATCTGTATGCATATTTATATTTAATGCAATCTGGAATAACTCAAACCAGAATACTTCAAAATAGTTGATTCATGTTTGTGTGTTTGTGTATTTGTTTTTATAAGCCTTTTTACTATATCCATAGGCTCTGGATTGGTTATTAAAAGAAAGTGTAGCTGCTGGCAGATATTCAGTACTTTCTTCTGTTCCTTCTTCTGAAGCTTAGAGATTAACAATTTACTACATAGCTCTACTGCAGCCACAAAAAAAACTATGAAAAACTATGCAGAACAAAAGGTGAAAGTATACATTGGCAGAAAAAAACACCCATGAAAATATACATTGTTTTAAAAACCTGGCAGAATGGATAAAATGGTATTTCTCTTCATCTCCCTTTTCCTTTTGTTGCCGAACGGGGGTCGGCAAGCCTCGTTCACTAGCTGGACTGACCTGGGTCTCTACTCGCCCCAGGGCCCTGAAGCATAGACCCCAATATGAGGATGCAGCAAAATGGCATTTATTGCGTTGTTCGATTTGTATATATACTCCCAGTAGGGTAGGGAGATTCACCTACTGCCCAGTTAGTCGGCATGGGGTTATCAGTAAGGTAATTAATTATGTCTCTATCTTCCCGTGACATCACGAGATCTTCTGAACGCCATTCCCTATGCTCTATGACCTATGCTGTCATCATATACTTTAGGTAAACTCTCTACCTTATTAAGCCCCTAAAAAGCATGATAAACTCCCACATCCTTTCATTCTTTTCTTTGCTTTTTCTGGAACATAAACATCGCTGATAATCAAGCAGGTTCAGACATATGCCTAGTCATTGAGAAGTTCGATGTCTAGTCCATTGCCTTCTCCAGAATGTCTCCTGGATTCACAAACAAGAGCTTTCAATCAGGTACTTTCACAAACAGATTTGATTCTAGACCAGAATTGTTGTTTGAGTTGACTTTAGCGCAGGAAGACTCAAAGCACAGGCATTCATGATCATATATAGAATGGTTAAGTCATCCACTATTCCAGTTATGAAAAAAAACAATTTGCCTTCACATGCCGTTATGAACTCCTGATAGCACATATTATAGTACGTATACACTAACTGATTCATTACCATATGCTAGAACCTACTTTAGTGCTTCAGATTTTATCCACACCTGTTTAGATCATTCTAGGCATTACTCCCCTTAGCTTCAAATGGAAGATTAAATTTTCCCCCATATGTACACACATTGTTATCGCTCAGTATTCTTTCTATAGCACAAGTCAGGCCACAAAAATATTTTTTTGGTTAGGCTGTTTCAATCACCTTCTCAGTGAATTAGGACATTGCTCAGGGGTTGTAAACCTTTTGCTTAGTTCAGTGCCAGGTAACATTTATATATTTCAGTTCAGTATAGGAGATCCCAGAAGTGATGAGACTTTCTGATTTTAATGCTGGTTCACTTTACCATAGCTCTTCTGACTGCCATATGTGAGAAACCTCTGGGCAGAAGATATTCCAAGGGTATTTTGCAACTCAGAGGAAAGTGACTCTTATTAATGAGGGGGAGTTTGATTGGGAACATAGTGAGATCATTGCATTGCAGAATCCTTTGGTTGATGAAGTATTTTTGGAATGGAAAAATTATGCCTCAACTTGATCCTTGGGGAACTCCACCAACATCTGCCCCCTACTTCCATGGTACAATTCCTCCTTAAATTCTATCTTTTCTAAATTGGTTAATAGTTTTCCTTTTTTGATATCTGAAACATATCACTGAAGTCTGGATATGACAGATCTACTGAATTCTGTGTCTGAAGTAGTTTTTCTTTCCATCGCTCACTTCAGAAAACACCTATCTTGATTTGGTCTTGATATACTGTTTCTGAATATATTTTACTTTCCTTTTAATTCTATGCTTAAGTATTTTTTTCTCTTTAAGCTATAATCTAAATTCTTGTTTATACAGAGCATCAAAAATGTATGAAAAAATACTGAATTCAACATAAAAAAGCAGTATTGTAAGGAATTTGCTATTTAACTGTCTTGCAAATAACAAAATGAGGGGAAATTCCCTCTTATTAAGCAGAAAGGATAAATAAATAAATAAAGCTTAGTCTCATTTTATGGTAAGTCACTCTTAAAACGTGTTCATTAGTCTTGCTATCCTTAAATGCATGACCACAATAGATCAAGAGATTGAACACACGTAGGAAGGCCTCTTTGCCTCTGTGGTCTCAAAGAAGTCAATAACACACAGTTAAGAGAGCCTAAGATCTAGTAGGAGTTGTGCTGTGTCAATATCTTTTAAGAAGAAATCCTTGATACAACATTTTATCCTCAAAGCTGGAAGTCAGTTTACTCAGAACCACTTTGCTCTCTGGTTTTTGACTGCAGTTCAGTTCTGAAATGGAAGGGACCTATTTTTTCCCAGTTTGGCAATGAAGTTAATCTATGATAATGTAAGAACATAGCAGGTGCACAGTTGCTATATCTGTCTGTGAGGATTTGTATAACAGAAAAGGAAAACATTATGTCCTTTATAGATGAAAAGATTTTCCATTAGTCATGTACAATATACTGTTATCTGTCAGTAGTTTATCTGAGATGTTCAATAATGCTTTAAAGAGGATAACCAATACAAAATTTCCAGTAAAAGACTAAGCACTGTGCTATTGCTCAACTTTAAAGTACTACTCAAGTACATAAGGGGTTGCTGAAAACAGTAGTACTAAATAGATTCTATGAACTGAAACTTGGGAAATTTTACTTCTCATTTGTCTGCTGAGTTTTGGAGAAATTATTTCAGCTTAGTCTTTCTGTCTTTCACTCTATGGCCTTAATCATCTTTAGAAACAACAACGACAAACAAACAATCAATCTTCCCAAGAATTAAATGAAAAAGAAAAAAGTGAAGGAAATAACATCTAATCTTACAATTTTATTTCTCAGAATGGTATATCTAAAACCACTCAGTACAATAGAAATAAAGTATCTATGCAGATTATGATCTGGTAAAGTGATTATGGGTATTTTCATGATTCAGGTGAACTCAGTCACTCAGCTCGGAGAATAATCTTTGTACCTAATCGAATTGAATTTCATTTAAAGACTTACAGCTACCCTAAACAAGGCCAAAATTTACTGACAGACAATACAGAAATTAGACAGACTGTACAATCATAAATCATATGAAATTCCACGATAAAAATAACAAGGAAAGTAACATTTCAGTAATGCAGGAAGCACAGTTTATATTATTACACTACTTAATGTTAATATGCTCTAATAGCTCTAATGGCTCAGCATAAACCACATACTGTGTTATAGCTACATCTGTAGGATGTAGCTATAGCCCATTTGATATAATTAGAATAAAGAAGTACAATTTACAGAAAATTAAACTATAATTCATAGTTTCTCTATCATACTTTTGTTAAGATTGAAAGACATAACTGTGCTATTTATCATACTATATATTTATGCTGCTAAGATCCTTATCAGTTCAAAAAGTTCTACTTTCTGTACCACTTCTCTGCCACTGCTGAATTGCAACCACCTTGCTGTTAGATGCAAAGCGATGGATCAATTCATTGAGGAACATGGAACAGAGGAGATGATACAAAAATTTTGCTTAAGAGCAGTTTAAAAACTCAAAACTTGAGTCACTTGAAAGTGTCTTGACTTTTGTCTTGAAAGAATTATATAGAGTGAGGACGAGAATGACCTCCCAAGATTCTTCAGTGAAGTAACTTAAAGAACAGTGAAGATTTTTATCAGAAGGAGAGAATCACATCTTCAGTATTTTCTGACTTCTCAACCCCCCCAAGTCAATGGGACTACATTTACTTGCCACAGCAGAAGATTGAATTCTGCAACCCTAGAAAGGCAGGAAACAGATTTCAGTATATCTTTTAATCTTCTTTCGCAACTTACAGAATGAAAGAACACTATCATCTGAATATGAACTTGAGAACTGCGACAAATAAAGATTGTCTTTTTGGATATGTGTATGATTAGCAACCAGGTCATCATTAGCTTAAAAATTATTCTACTTCTAAAATATTGTATTAAAAAGTATTTTCAAGTCTCTGCTCATCAGTGAACTGAAAAATTAAATCGTCAAAGGCAAAGCACTGTAATATTATCCCAAATTAGCTGATTCACTTTATCTAACTCACTTCAAACTTGCATAAATCATGATTTTAAGTGCTTATAGGAGAAGAAAATCTTTTGAGCAGATTTATACTGGTGCACAATATGCATCCGATATGATTTCTTTTTGTTCCAGTTCTACCAATAAGTTTGGTATTCTGGTCAGCATTCCTTACTTGTGGTACTACTTACAAACTGAAGAGATATCACCATTTAGAGTAGAAAGACTATGCACAGTATAGAGCTAAGATCCACAAGCATGATTTGTTATAAATATATATAACAAATATATATATATAATATAATAAATTATATATAATATATAATGTATATTTATATAAATATATGAAGAATATGTAAATATATAATATGTAAGCTTTATATAATATATACTATATTATATATAATAATATCATATCATATATTGCTATATATTATACATTATATTATATTAGATATTTATATATATATAAATTTATAGTATCTGTATACTGGAACTTGTTGATATGTAATATTATGGAAGACAGGAGTTTAATGGATTCAGAAGAGAAATGCGCAATTTCATGGGTTTAATGGATTCAGAAGAGAAATGTGCAATTTCATGGTGAAACACATCCACTAGTGCATATTAATACAGGAATGTAAACAAAGTTAGGATTAGGAAGGCATTTTGCTGCTAATTCCTAGAAATTGTATAAGCACGCCAGAAAGATGATTACCTTTTCCACATCTCATTCTTGAATCCTTTCTTAAAAACTTGTAATAAGCCATTTAGTATAGACAATATTTCTCATCAAGGACTTCTGATCCTTCAAACACATCTCAGGTCTGTTCTTTCTTGTTCATCTCTCATTCTCTCATGTATTTAATTTTTGGGAATCTTGAAGACAAATATCACACATCTAAGAAAACAGTAACCCAGGCATGATGAGAATAGTACTAGCAAGATGTAAATATGTAGACAACATGAATGACTTTGAGATCCTTGAAGATGAAAGACCCTACATTATTTTAATTAAAATAACATAAATCCTTAGTGATAAAATCATTAAATTTATAATTTTTTAAATAATTTTCTGTTAACTTCAAAACAGGTAAGGCAGCAAAGAGAGTAAATATTTGCAAAATATCCAGATGAAGAGAAAAACTTCACTATTTTATTGTAATTTTTGGTCAATGAAATCAAACAATTATTTTAACAAGATAGATAACATGAAGATTTATCCATGAAATTATGTACTAGCTCTCCTAAGAATTTTCAGTGGTGGGAGAAATATAATTTTTGGTTATGTATTTTTAATTAAGGTATATTACAGTTCATTGAGACCTTATGATATGATATGATAAATTCAGTGCATAAAACATATCCTGTATATAACATTGTATATAGAAGTCCAGAAATTCTGGACTTCTATAAGAAGAAATCCAGAATACACGAGAACAGAAAATCTGATTCACACTTTCTAGCAACAATACCATTGTCATCTTGAGTTGAGTTGAGATCAGAAATGAGATTTTACATTCTTCACAATACCTGAGAAAATATAGCACTATAAGTTTCCATTGCCTTCTGAATTACTACATCCTGAATCAGGATCCTTTTCTGAAATCAAACAGAAAAGCCAAGTAGAAACACACTTCGTTATGATTGATTATGTTTCTCCTTCTGGTCACACTTAGAAAAGCAGAATACATGAAATGGAATTTCTAATTCCATTCTACATCTGATCCAAAATATAAAAGCAAAGATGTAAAACATGTTTGAAAAATTGGCTTGATCAGAGCTCTGCATGCATAAAGATTTGTGTTGCTGGGATTGCTATTTATATTGGGAACGGTCTGTCCTTATATAATTAAAAACAGAACAGAAGCAGATTACACACTAATTGGATCCTATAGCAATCATACACAAATCTCCACTGATTTCTAGAGGAATCTTCCATACAATCTCAGCAGTAGGTTTTTTAATCCAAGGGAATCAGATGACCAGGACTAATGGAGAGAGTACAATAATGAGAAGCTTCATATTTACATATACACATATTTACATACAGCTTATTTAATAATAATTAACCAGAACTTCACCTGGTTTCTTCCAGGTATGTTCAATAGCTATTGATTATATGACTTGTAAACCACACATATACAATACACATCCAAGTCAAAACTCTAAAATGGTGAGCAGGAGGTAATATTGAGTGAGAGAATGGCAGAAGGATGAGTTACTCAAACAGCAGATCATTCATAGGAATGACAAGCTCTGGTCATGCAATGCAATATCTTTCATATTTCTTCAGGAGATCCCTGAGACTCTCCCTCTTTCCCAGCATACCTATTCCTGAGGAATTTAGAAAGCATTGGTTTATTACAGTTCCAGATGATGAAACATCTCACTGTGTCTGATTTAGAGAAAAATATTTAGAGTAAAATATGATTTCTGCTGATTGGATTTTTGTTAAAAAGCTATGTATGTATAAATGAAATTTTCCAAGCAAGTTGTTGTGGTCTAGAGATTCTGAAGTGGATGACATGAGACTTTGCTTCTCTTCACAGCTCTGCTACTGACCTGTTCTGTGACCCTCCTCAGTGCCTCCTTTCTTCTCCTCCCCGCTAGATGTCTGCTTAAATTGTAAATGGCTCAACAGAGAAATAATTCCTTTCCATGCATTTCTACCTAGCAAATATTTTATTTTGTCATTCAGCTTCTTTATGTATTTAGGAAAAGCAAAGCAAAACAAAACAAAATAACAAATTCCACTAACAGCAAGAAAATCAATATAAGTCACAACAGAAAAGTTTATTCTGCAACAACTATGTAAATATCTTTTTTATTTTATTTTTGATTTGAATTTAAGAGGTATAGAGAAGGGATAAGTTCAGAAAGGGCATGAAAGATATCTTTTTTTATACTATAATGCAGTTTAGCACACTGTTCTCTGATGAGTCATCTAAATGTATTAATAAATTGATGTTGAAAATTGCTTCACTAGCATCTCCTTTATGTCTTCATCTCATCACAAAGAGAAAGCACCTGTCACTAGAGAAGCTTTGACAAGACTTGTCATCCTTTTTCTTGTCTTTGTTTTCAGCATCTATTTCAGCTTCTATTGCACAGATGTTAATTTAATAGCATGCCTTTCTTATTTAGATACTCTAGATATTATACAGTACTTTTGGCCTTGAATTAAAAGAATTTCCCCATACAATATACAGTTGGTTTTTATATTGTGTAGCAACATAGGATGAGCGTAAGGATCTACCTTTTTCTTTTTTTGATACTGAATTCAAGAAAAATAGGTGTGAGTTAGGAAAACACTGGAAAGAAGAACTCTGGAAAGAAGAACAAAAACCTAGAACTTCAGATACATTGTGAAATGTACTACATCACAAAGGTGATATACAATCATATTTAGCACAAAGGTGATATACAATCATATTTAGTTCCTTTAGTTCCTTTTCAATTAACATGTAATTAATTAAGATCAGCTCCACTGTGAAAATGTACAAGATAATTAGGAGAACATTAGAAATTTCTTCCTGATACATTCAGATTACTACCTGAGCTATGCCCTCTATCTTAGATGGATTATTTAGATGTTCTTATTATCTATATGAAAAGCCAATTGTTTTCAAATTCTATAAAAAAGACAAAAGAGTAACAAATCTGCTCATAATGCTCTCTCAAAATAATTTGCATTTGTCTGTCGTCTCTTCCTTTGACTGATTTCTTCTTTAACTTAAACAAATCTTCATTTTCTCTAATAATTTGTCACTTGTTCCTGAAATTTTTGGGCCAACTACAAACAAAATGAATGCAATGTTCTAGATGTGAATGTCTTATTGATTTAATACAATATTAAAATTATTAATGACTATGTGTTCTTTGTTCATTCTCATATTTTCTTTTTAAAGCAAAAATCATTTTATTAAACTCACCACAATATAGCAATATCATTTTTTTTTTTGTGGAGAGGGTAAGGGGTTGACTTTTTTGTTTGTTTGTTTGTTTTTTTCTTAAAGTAATTAGAGTGCAGTGTCCATCCATCTGTTCTTCTCTTCTGTAACTAATGACTTTGGGATAAAATAGGTCAATAAGTCAATCTAAGAATAAGAAATTATTGTTAGATCATGAATTTTAGGCACTTCTTACACCTTTATCATTCTTTAGACTTTTTGCTTGGTATGAAATTTACATGGAAATTTTTTGTTATTCCACTGTTTTTTAAAATATATATATATATACATACACATACATATAAAGACACACATAATATTTTATTATATATATTATTTATATTTATATTTATAACATAGAGCAATCTTTTCTTTGAGAAGCTCTAACACTATTGGCTCCCTAAAAAGGCGCTGTATTTGACAAGAAAGCTCATTTCTATATTGGAGCTTTTCCCATCATGGGAAAAAAAATCTGTGCAGATATGGAAAAGCTCAGCTAATATGAAAAATAGAAGGTTGCATGTTAAAGAGCTTTTTTATAAATTTTCTGTTCATTTTCATGGCTGTGGTGGTGCTACCAGCCCTCACTGTCCCTGTCCCCAACCCATCCCTGCTCAGGACAGCCCATGCCTACTCCCTTTGCAGCAGGCACCATTCCAGGACTGTGCTCTCCAAGTCCCTCCTACTGCACTGCCCTCTCTCACATGACCGAAACTTCTGCTTCTAAAAATGGTGCAGGAAGAGGACATTTAATTTAGATAGACCTGTCTAGATTGTGATCTGAAAGCACTGCCAGATGAACATTACTTGAACAAAGCAGATCAAGACTTGTTAATTATTTACTCAGAGGGCAATTTGTAAATATTTGCCACTTAAAGTCTTATTAGAATAGAAGGGAGAGTACAATAAAGTTAAGCAGCCTGTGTTGGAGGTCATTCCAGTGTTTTTTGGCAGAAGAAATTTATGGGAAAGCCTTGAGGATAAACAGATCTGAACACTGACTCTAGCAGATTTTTTTATTACAGCATGTAAATCATTTAACTCTAATCTTGTTAATTGGCTTCAGTGAGACTTACATTTTTTTTCTGGGAAAAATAACATGTTACAATACCTCAGGACAATGTAGCATTTTTTGTTTTGTCACAGAGCATGGAGAAAGGAATATAATCTAGTGATTTCACATGCCAGCTGCACTGATCATCATCTAAAATATACTGGGCAGATTGAACCTCTGTATGTTGGTTAAGAGCTTAGAAAGATTTTCTAAGACACAGAAAAAAAAAATCAGAAATGTATTCTGAGTAGAGACAACAGTTTTACATTGCATGGACAGGAGATGGAAAGTTTAACCCAAAACATTCTTCTAGAAGAATTCCAGAATTCCAGATATGTATGAAAGTCAGATCAAAATCTGAGCCTGCACTTTAAGGACATGAGTAAGATCAATGTCTTATGTGAACACTTTGCTAGTGCAGAAGTTACTGAGTCCTTTAGGCCTGTTCTGCTATTTAATGAATAATTATATACAATGAATAATGACCAAAAAAAATCTATAAACCATGTTCATTGTTTCCCAAACGTGGCTATTCCTTTGGTACAATGGATATGTGACATAGGTTAACACGGTTCAAATGAAACAGTGAAGATATCTGCTCTTTCACATATTTTCTTCTTTTGAATAGTTCATAAATTTTGCAGAAAATAGGTTAGGACATGTAGCTTTGTTTCCCCCTTTGAATGCAATGTTATATCAAGTATGGGTGCCATTTCAGTCCAGCATCACTTAAAATAACAATAGTCCATTTCCATATATTTTGAGATGAGAAGGGACAATTGTTTATTAGAAGTGTTCTAAGTAATTGGCAGCCATCACTAATTCTCCAGCTGGCTAAGTGTTAATGTGTTCTTAGTTGGATCTTTGAACATTTCATGAGAATTATAAACAGGCATAAGATAAGTAAGTTGTTTGTAATGGAAATATTAAAATTAACATACATATATGCATATGGATGCATACACAAAGATATACTCAAATGAAACATTCTCTGCATATGATTACAGTATTTCTCTTGTCATTTTGTGTCCTGTTTTCTGTTTTGTGTAATTGGGAATTTCAGATAATAGTTGAGGTGAGACTAGAAATGAATTTGACACACTGCAACTCTGATTTTAACATGTGGACCAAGTTGTCAGTGAAGTTTTCCTAAGCAAACAGGAGGAGCTCTCAGTGTTGCATTATGTTTTCTTTGCAGAGTCTTGCAAAAGGTTTGATTGTGCTCTTCTATGGTTAGCTAGCATGAATTCATTGAAGCCATTAAAAGAGCAGAATTATAGCTCTAATGGAAGTATCAGATTACAAGCGCAAAAAATGAACCTGGGCTTTCAATTCAGAATAAATATTTTCAACTGTTTTTATTTTTTCCCTTGAAATAGAATTTTAAACGTAAGTTAAACTAAACATAGTATGATAGGACTTGCTTGATGTGAAAAGTGTTAATCTACTTAATGAGTAGTTTTAATTCTATTATTTAATCTTAGCAAATGGAGCAACAATATATTTCCTTAAGAAAAGAGGGAGGAGAATGTTTCCCTTATAAAGTTAATTTATTGCCTGCTTTATTGAGGCAATAATAATTAGTCTATTAAAGCCAAAATGTTTCTTCTAAGCTAGTTGGTATAAATTGAATTATGGACTTAAATGTTGCAATCCAATTCCTCTTATTGGGAGCAATATAAGGCTGGATAGTTTATTCAGATAAGGTGAGAATTTAAAATATTTCTATTATTCTTACATTCTGTATGAATCTTTAGCCAAAATATATCATTTATTGGAAACAAACGTGCAGTTGTGACCTGCAAGGAGACACTTTTCACCCCACATGTAACAGTTTTAGCCTTCCAGACAGCTTTCACTACAGACGATGGATGTGATAGTCATAGTCAATTTTCTTTACATCTGTTCAGACTTTTCTCTTCAACTTTTCCAAGATATAATAATCCATGTGAAATCTGTAGCTTTTAATTGGCCTCCCTAGAGATCAGTTGTTTTTCATAGAACTTGTATTATTCCTTTGCCCAGAGCTGAAGAGTGAAAATGTGACATGAAGATTGCAATTTGGGGGAAGATTCATCCTACCTAAATTCAACTTTTACTACATATTTAAATTTTGCATTGATAATAGACTGAATTGTCACAATGGTGAACAAGTAGAAATGTATTTATCTTACTTGTCTTAGACTGGTATTAGACTTGTCTTTAGCTAGACAGCAAAATTATTAGGTCTTTGTTCAATTACTAAGGAAGAAAATGGTTTGACTGGACACATACCATATGCGACACACACACTACAAACCCAACAAAAGAATCTCAAATATGTTGATTGATCTTTCTTAAGATGGAAGATTCACACTAGTCTGAATCACAGTAATTTGATATAAATAAAGAATTTCTTGTGGCTACACCCTTATGTATGTAGGTTAAATGTTATGCAGGTCCTTAAAGCCTATAATACAATATTGTTTTTCAGATGCTTGGACACCATATGGAAAACCAAATGGAAAATAGGCCTCAATAACACATGCAGTATTCACATCATCTATATTAGGTGGCTAATTCAGGAAGAATTAAAAGAAACAGGTAAACAATTAACCTTCTTTTATAGCTAGTGGGGAAAGAAAAAACCTATTTTGTCAAAATACACTTTCTTTTGTATGGAGTAATTAAATATTTATTGAACCAAGCCTTAATAGCTTAGAAGCTAGAGAGAGACCTCACCTGAAGGCAAAGACTAACGTTGCAAATAAAATGGACTATTTTCAATAACAGAGAAAGTGTTACACTTAAAGCACTTAACCTTGGATTCAAAGCATCAAATGAGAGAAAAAAGTGGGAATCCAGCATCATCTGGTTATCCAGAAATGCCCCTATTTCCAATACTATTGCACAAGAAATATGCTATGGTCATTAATATTTGGGCATAAGGAGAAGTATCTCCTTCAAATGCAGACCAAGAGAAAGAATGTGAAGAAGTTTCTTAGCAGAGTAAAATTGCAAATTATTTCATGATTTGGGATGGGAAATATGCCAATACACTCCTAGCCTTCAAGGCAAATGTTTCTGCTTAGGAAATAGTAAAAAAAATGGAGACTATTCCTGAAATAAGTAAGAATATTATTAGAATTTCATTCAGTTTTGTGATTTTTTAATTTTAGCTGTGTAAAATTAAAGTTACATGGCTAAATAGAAATGAGTCATGTTTCAGTAGGTCCACAGTAAACAAAGCCTTTATTCTTATAGAATCAACACAAGGAATGAGTCATGCTTTCAGGGAACACCCCTCTCATAGCTTTCCCACATTGCTAAATATACAAAGCAAACTCCCCATTGAAATATTTTCCACTGCCTGGGAAGGTTAACACATCCTTATACTAATAGGAGGACAAGAGTTGTAGGAGATATTTCAACATAGTTCAGAAACACTATCTTTTTTCCATCATACTATTGAAAATTTTCTACTTTTTCCAATAAATTCTTTCTTTCTGCAAAATTATCCTTTTACGGTCATTGTTCTTCGATGTAGCATATTATCTGAGGACCTCAAAGAAATAATTATTTTATCCAGTTAAGGATATTCTTATCCAGTTAAGGATAAGGATAGGATCAAAGTTTCAACAAAGGCTGTTCTCCTCTCCTTATATGCCATGGAACTGAATCTTGCCTAATGTACTAGACAAATATTTATAGACATATATTGATACCAATAATATACTGTTGGAGTTTTGTATTAAATGTTGAGTTATATATTACAGAAATTAATATTTATATATAAATTCACATCCTTTATGTGCAAGATAAAATATGCTCAATTTTCTATAAAATATACCTTCTTTTTGTCCCCTTAGTATGAAAAATACATGTGGTATTGCTTCAAGTTTCTTTTAGTGGTCTCTGAGCCAACATTAGACAAAAATGTGAGTTTTCAAGGGTTATTACATACATCTTAATCTCCCATTACTTTTCCTAAGTATCATTTAAGTTCCTTTTTACACACCCACACACGCCCGCACACTCACACACACACATACACAAAAAGACTGACATTTGCAATATTTGTTCATTGATTTAACTGAGAGAATGGAACTGACCCAACAGGATTTAGATGAGTTCCATAAGGTATTATAGCATTGGCAATACAGTTAGTTATACTAAGTTTAATCTTCTAATGCTGTCCCTTGTGATCTGAAGAGTGAGACTTTGAAAGGAAAGGGAGTTGTATAATTAGATCACAGGGAGGAAAGAAAGCACTAAGGAGATGATAAATCCCTGAGTACTTTGAATGAGAGATTTATAAAAATGATCAATTAGAAAAATTATTTATTTGAATAGGTTTGAAGGTTCTGGGATTTGTGAGAAGAAACATTATTCAGGACTTTTCCAATTGCATTTGGTATACACCATCTTAAAAAGCATTTTAAGGTCAGGATAAAACAACTATATTCAGCCTGCCTAAACAGCAGGATCTCTTTAAGGTTGGACTCTGGAGAAGTCAGACTAATGGAAAGTACCTCAATGATAGTGGGAATTTAAAAACAAAGATGATCTATTGAGAAACTTATCTCTTAGACCAGGCTAGAATTTGAGCTAGTAGGAATATTAAGTGTAACTTAATTTCACATAGTATTCTTTCATGTTCATCCCTGACATGATCAGTCTTTTTCTTCTTCTAGTCTGTTTTACAAGGAAGAAGAAAATAGATTAACAAATTTCTAAATGAATTGAAGAGACATCTGGAGTAAAATTTCCTCCTAAATAAAGTTATCCTTGTAAGGAGTTTTAAGACAATAATTTCTTCTTGTCAAAGAATTAACAAATTCCAAAATGATTTCAAGGTTTGCCAATAGCATGGGGCATATGGAATATTTATCTTTCTTGATAGCTCGTATTTTCCTAATACGAACTAGTAAACCTTTCTGTAGTCCCAAGATAGGGCTAGTCCATTGCTTAAATTAGTCATATTGTATATTTTGTTTAAATAATGTGAATACACCCTGTGCCCTAGCTGGTAAGACATTAACCAGAAGTTAAATGCATAATTAACTTCAACTTCCATTAGTATTTCATTCTAAAGAGATCGTATTCCCAAAAAAATCTGTTTATCTTTTGTTTTTGCAGACAACTCCACTTCCTCTAAACTCTATTCCTAGGGTAGTTTTGTTTCTGTCTTTTTTTTTTCCCATCCAAACCTACACTGAAGAAAGAGGGAAGTGAAGAAGGAAAACAAGTTCTATATCCCTTTCAAAATACATTTTGGTAAAATATTACTACAACATCTATAAGTATTACCATTATTTTGAAACCTAAGTTTCAGATGTGGATGCTATGCTAGGCATGCTATATTAAAAACACTTGCAGGCCTTTTCCTCTGAGTATTTCAGATAAAGTTCTAAATGCAAAAGCTGTAACACTACAAAGCTGCACCAGTTTCAGATAAAATAAGTATTTGGTTCCTACATTTAACTTAAGGAAATCACAGCAGATGTATTTCTAAGACAAGAATTTTTTTTTCCTCCAGGAGTCTCTCAGATACTTAATCAATGGTTTCTATCAGTATCTTTTGGTGGTCAAAATATAAAGGCACACCTTCAATCTTTGGCCGAAGGTAGTGCTGACTGTTGCACACTAGACCTGAGACCCACAAAATGATTGCTTCTAGAGCAAAGCCCCCTGATCTCTTTTCTGCTGTTTAACTTTTACTGTTGTTGTTTCAAGGGTTATTACATACATCTTAATCTCCCATTACTTTTCCTAAGTATCATTTAAGTTCCTTTTACTGTTGTTGTTTACTTCTGCTGTTTAACTTTAACTTTTCTGCTGCATATCCAGCAGTCCATCTGCATGATTTGAAATCTAGGCATCAAAAGGTAAAGCCACAAAAGAGGAAGATCTGCTGAGGATTCCAGACCTTATGAGAAAATACACTGAGAACTCATGGCAAATCTCCAAATGGCAGTTCAGTTCTGTGGGCCTTATTGTCCCACAAAGAAATTCTTCCTGTAGTCTGTGCTGTCCCATGGGCATCTGGGCAATATTACATTCACAGATATGGTACAGGGGTACAAGGTTATGGAGAACATCAGAATGGAGCCCTCTGGGCTTCCAATTCACAAATCTGTGAAAGAAGTCTCCGAACACTAAGCAAACTCTACTCTATTGCAGTTGTTTGAGCTATAGTTTAGTTATATCACTCAGCAGGAAAAAAAAAATTAAAGACCTTCAAATGCATTCCTGCTCATTTTCATTGCTGACATGGTTTGTGATGGAAGAATCTACATATGTTATATTTTCTATGACTCTCTAGAGAAAAAAAATAACTACTGTATTTTATTCTCAAAGAAAAACCATTGCTTTGACCAGTGGCCAATAGGGAGAGGTTTTTCTTTTTAAAGGCAAACAAATTAATTCTATGACTAGAAAAACTGCTGAAGTTTATAGTCTGAAGTAAACTCAGAATTTTGTGTTTTACTGAACACAGGAAACAGAATTAGCTATGGTAAATTAAATGAATGTCCACTAATATATAAATGGCAGAAACAAGAAATATAAATACAAATCCCAAATAATCTATGAATGCAAGATGACAAATGCTTCTGCACCCTTCTAAGGTTCCAACATTTTAGTTTTTCAGCATAAATACCAATTCACTGAAATTAAAGTGGAGAACCTTAAGACATCAAAATACTATAACTATTCTATCATGATCTATTTCTATAGTTCCAGGGAGGGATGGGAATGGTTACTTTCTAAATATTTTTGCCATGTAAAATTTGTAATAGAATATAGTTTTAAGTGAAACTTAAAAAAAGATCAGTTTACAGAAAATCTAAGTTATATTCGTAGCAAATTATATAAAATGCAAAGAGTAAACAGACTATAAATACTCCATGCACACTACTTTCAAGAATTACAGTATTGTCATCTAGACCTCACCAAAAGTGTCATAGCGTTATATGTCAATTTGAAATCTTTAACTTTCTTGAGACAGAGGGATGAGTCTAGAAACCCCTTTGATACTTTTTATTTATTTTTAACCACCATTAACCTAATTTCTTCAATTTATTTTTTCTATAACTCTCATTTTAAAGAAATGAAAGTTAAGGTTTTGATAAAATTGCTAAAGAGGAATTAAGATGTTCATCTCTCAAAAATTTCCAGGGCTTGGAAACACATTTCCATCCTGCCTTATGACAAAAATTAAAAAGAAAAAAAAGCAAAATATCCAAAAAGTCATACTTCAACTTATTCCACATATTTCATAAGTCAGGAAATACTATTTGGAGGTGAACAACACTTCCTTATCCCACGAGCATTGATCTTGCAATATATTTTTATTATCATAGGTGGTTTCTTCCCATGCATTCTGTTGGAAATCTGCAGCATGATTTTTCCTGATATTTGCATCACTACAGAAACTGCATTTTTCAGCTGATCAGAAACTATATTTTTTAGCTAGTAATGGTGAACAAAATTCCCCAACTAGCTCTGCCCCTTTCCTAAACACACTCACCTAAGAGTTCGCTATCTATTCTGCCGTAATTGCCTAGGCTTCTTGTCTAGGCAACAAAGAATAATAGGGTTCCCCTGAGAATAATCTACTCCTCTGTAAGATAAATGGGAAACGAATGTGGGCTGAATGACTGTCTGTGGGTATTTATCTGCTTCTCTTAACTGTATAGGAAGTGTAGTGATCTAGTTCAGATTAAACACTTTTCTTTCAGGTGATTAATAGAAAAAAAATCTATACAAAGTGTTGTGGGGAAGTTGATAGACTGTAGATTTGGCAGTAGTATGGATATGAAAATCATACTTTTTGTAGGATGACATTGAATAATTAAAAATGGAAGCTAATATAGTTACTCCTTTTTCCTATTTTCTTTCTCCATCAACTCCTTTATTTTTAAAGAATTATTATTGATTTCCACTTATGGCTCTTAAAAGAACTTCAGCACAAGAGCAGTTTTCTAAAATTACTTATCTATTTCATACAGACAGTTCTCTATTTACTCCATTGTGTTTCTTTAAAATTGGTATTTGAAATTAATCTGGACATGTTTTTTAAAAAAGGAATCTACCCAATATTGTATATCTCTGGCAAAAATACGTATCTATCATCTACACAGATCCACCATTAGAATGGTCACCTAGGCACAAAGAAGAAGCAACCTCCTGGATTAGCAAATCATTATAGTTACCAGCAATATATGTATGTGATAGACTATAGGTAAAAACTTTTCACACGTTCTTAAGTGTTGCTCAACAGATCCAATTCCTCTTGACCAACCAGGGGAACTGCAACAGCCAGATACCTTCCCAGGCTGAGCTTGTGGTAAAGTCATGTTTCTCACACCACACCTTAGGGACTGCAACTGCAAGACAAGAGCAACAGACACTGCTTGGGACTTGGGATCATTCAAGGACCAAAAGTTCCCTTGCACCCAGCACAGAGTTTCCAACATGCCTCCTCCTAGGCACCTTGCCAAGGCTGCTCCAGGAGGCTTGCAGTCAACACATTTCTCCTCTGAGTCACCAAGGTGAGAGAGAACCTGTTTGTTCAGCAGACTCATAATCTCCACATACTTCACTGCCTCACACTACAGGTTCTTCATTGCCCTGTGTATCCCTGTGTGTGCACAAGTGAGTCATTACCACCTTGTATAGGAAAATATTTATCTCAGCAATAATAAGAGAAGGACACAGATCTAATGACTTTGTTGTTCTCAGAATAATTCATAAGGATCTACAAACCAATCTTCTCCTTTACCCCTAAATAAAAGAAAGTAGAGAAAAAGTGGGTGTGCTAGAAATTCTTCTTGCATAAAATATTTTGGAAAATGACAGGCAATGATTTTGTTTCCTTCTAGTGAATTGAACAGAAAAAGAAAAACCACTGTGGATATGTATGTGTGTGTGTGTGTAGATGCCAGTGCATGTGGCTAAAGGAAGCTGCACAAACCACATGTAGTGCAGTTCACTGCAAACTGACATACACTCATCTATATTTTTCTTTACTTTTTCTTTTTTTTTTAAATTCCTTGAATGCAGTTGGTATTAGAGGAGAATAATGTGCTAAGCAGCAGTAAGTTAACACCTGGGTGCTGCTGAACAGTATAGAAATACTTTTCACAACTTCAAAAGCATGGTAAAAATGCTTTCATTGCAATATATTTTATTCTGCTTATATTAATGCAGTCTTTCTTATGTCTCTAACTAAAAAAGAGAATTCATAAGGCAGAGAAAAAAATAATGTTTATACTGTTATCACAGTGATAAATCATTGTGAATAAGAACTCATGTATTTTTCTATTAAACAAAACCAAAAATATACTTCAATGCTACAGAATCCAACAAGCATTTCAAAATCACTGCAGAAGTCAAGAATTTAAACAGGAAAAAGCATGTAGGAGCTCTGACTAGGCTAAAAACTTTAGGATTATCTTCTAAATGGTGAAAATTTGGACTGCTGAGATCACTGAAATAGACTTCTTTTTTGAGAAGAATCAAAACTAAAAATTAGCAAAACAGTTTTGTAGTGAGACAGGCTATTACTAGATATGAAAGTGGGCAGACAAATTTAAAAGAGTTTTCAGACCAGTGTTTTGTACATCATTAAAGTCAAATAAGATGACAAAATACTTTTTGTTAATGACACATATAAAATCATCTTTCAGAGTTGCTAAAATAAATTCATTTTGGAATTTAAAGAATTTTTTGTTATGAATGTTATCCTTTTGCTTCCTCATGAATACGATACTTGATGCTTGAACAGTAATTATTTGAACAGTGTCTTGAACTCATAATTGATCATACAAGTCTCATGATATCACTTCTATTTACTGATTGACTGTACTTAACTTTTGACATCAGGTTGGATGGCTTGGAGAAGCCTTTGGGGGCACAAAATTTCTCAAGAAGGAGAATCAGCAGATAAAAGGGATTGAACATTTTTGAAATATTCTAAACCTCTTTCTATCTAGGGAGCTTAAGCCATGCCTCAGGGATAGTTCCTAGAAAAAGATAGACTACTGTAAAATTGCATTTCTGAGAGCTTACCACTTTAATTTTCCATTGTCATTTCCAGAAGTATTTATATGTGCTTTTGTGGTCCAAGCTGTAGAAAATGCAGAGAAGCTTAGTATTTTGCATGAAATATTGAAAGGTTTGGACCACTGCTTGACTGACATTTTTACTAACAAATGTATCTCTTTCCTGATGGTTGTGTGCAACATTTGAAGAGATGGACGTAGTAGATCAAAGAGAAACTGAAGGGAAAATTTGTAAAGATATTTTTCATAGAACTCAGGGCAACAGTAAATAATTGTGAACCATCAAGATATTTCAGCCTAATGTCATTACATGGCTACCTAATGAGCTCATTGAGTAATAGACCTTGTTCACACACTCTAGTTCACTGCATATTTTAGGATGAGTTATTTTAGGAAGAGTCTAAAGGTGATTAAAACACTGCAATGGGCTATGTATGCAGACTTAGTAAATATGCCTCTTTTGGCAATTAGTTAAAGAGGTTAAATCTTGACTTCTCCTAACTTTCTTCTTGTAGTCTTTGGTGGCTAAAGGAGAGACTTTCAAATCATGAAAGGTGCCTGATTATTACACTTTCAGAAAAAATGCTAGGGAAATCTGTATGAAAAAGAATTTCATTTTCTCTGATCTACTTTACCTAAAACTGAAAATAAATCCCAAGAGAGATATTTCTTTGAGGCCTAAACATTCTGTACTGATGAATGTTTGAACATGTGAGTTAAAAACTTCATTGTCCTTCATTACTATTGAAGGAAAGCAATATAATTCAGGTATTGTCTAGAAGTCCTTATGAAAGATTCAGGAAAGTACCTATAAATTCATTTTAATAAATCATAATGAAGGGTGTAGGATGTTCTGTTTCTACTAAGGTCTGTTTTATGTTTGACTATATTCTGTGATTTTTTTTTCTGTCTTTAAAATCTTACTATGTATCCTGGAGAAGGGCTCTGTACAAATTTCAGAATTTCATATTTTTTGCTCAGCTGTGATTCCACTGAAGTGTGTGTGGATATGTTGAAGAATGCTGAGGATAAGGCCTCACCTAATTGTGTTGCTTCTGATAGAGTATGTGCTTCTCACATTATAAACTCAGATTTGAAAGTATTTTTGTAAACATTAATGATTGTTAGTTATTTATTAATAAAGCAAAATTGAAATCCTTTCACTAAAGTTTGAATGCTCCAAGGAGAAATACCGATGTAATGGGAGAGAGATTTTGATAGATCCTCATTTTGAAAACAGATTTCCAGACCTAATTTTCAAAGGATCATTCCAAAAAACCATTTAGACTCAATCACATCAGAAAATATCTCTACCTTTCTAAGATACGAAAATTGTTTTCTGAGTGCAGATGTAGTGGAATGAGATCAGTGGTCTTCAGTGTAATAAAATTTAATTTAATGGTTTTTGAAATCATCTCAGAAACTGCAGTTGAAATGTGATTAAAATACAAGGATCAATGAAAACAAACTGCAATGGAGCATCAAGGCTGGATTCTCCTTTTACTTGTGACGATGTAGCTCCAAAATAGGTGAATTTGTACCAGGATTAATTTTTGAGGAGCCCTATTTATAGCTGTGTTTCTGTGTCCACAATGAGACTGAGGCAGAGAAAGATATCAGTGTATTCCATGAGAAAAATGGTTGTGCATATGCTAAACTGTACCATGCTGCTTTAAAAAATGCTTGTTTTTTATTTTAAATGTCTGAAATTCTCAAATCACAGTCACTTCTTTGAGGGGGGAAAAAAAAAAGAACATTAACAGTCGTAAGTCATATACTACATATGCTGTGCTTCTCAATTACCAGTATGAAAAAATGAAGCCTGTTCAGTTTTAAAGCAGTATACACTTAGATGTTCATTATGCTAATCCTGGAGAATAGGAACCAGTGCTTACGTGCCTTAGGAGGCACACATGTTGACAAATAATATCATGCTGCCCCTACAAGAAACCCATATGCTCCCCCATATGTCTGATTTTTCTGGAAAAACACACAACTTCAATCCCATTCAGGTAGAAGTCTCTTTAATGATGGCCCAGCAACATTATCCACAGTGTTCTGGGAAGGACTAGCACAGAGGATGTTGTGTTTGGGTGCACCTCCCTGCTTTGATGCACTCTGCATGCATACATTTGCTTACATATCAGCATTATTTTGCTAACTCTAGTACCATCATCCTAAATTCCCTGCAGGAATTTAGAAGACAGTTTTAAGAACAGCTGATCTTTAAGCAGTTATTTGTCTATTGCAATGCCTAAACACCTTCACCTGAATTCATGTTATTAATGTTTCCACACTCTTCCCTTGCACAAAAAATGCTGAAATGGTTCTGACCATAGTTGCTGCTTCAAGATTGGAGGTAACATTCCTAGCCACACATTTCTATTTTAAAAGACTTGGTAAAATTAGACTAAATACATTTAGTAAGTCATTACTGCAAGCAAAATCCTCAGCAGTAATTTCTTGACTGGAGAAAGAATCTTACAATCTGCAAATAGGAAAAAAAAAAAAGATAGTGTATTTGTTTGAAATAGGTCAATGAGGTGTGAAAAAAGTGCAATGAAGGCTGCCAATAAATGGCTTTGACAGACATGGCAAAAGATACCTATTACATCAAAAGAGCACTTTTGACAATCCTCAGATATCTCCAGCTCCGTGTGGAATTACACCTATTACTACAAGCAAACAAAATTAAAATATTATTAAATGTGTTTGCACACAAAAGCATACATTTGATTATTAATACAAGGTATAGGAAAGGATTTTATACAGGAGCTGTACTCTTCTCCTAATGCCTTATGTATTAGTACCTCTGAAGTTACTTAGAAGGTTGCCCCTGACTTCACTGAGGGGACAAGATCTCACCCTTTAATTGCATCACTCTGAGTTCAGCATAGGATAGATACTTAAAAGTCGTGCTCTGTTTCCAGGTACTTTAAACCATAAATCCATATTTAATTAGAAGTGCATGAAATGCTGTAAAAGATAAGATCGCTGTTCTAAAAATGAAATAAAAAAAACTGGGCCTTTGGCTTTGTTCTCTTACTCTGGGCCATAATTTAATTAAAATGGCATATCATATGCTAAAAAGCTCATTGACAAGTCTTAGTTGAGGAATTCAGATTCCTTGTAGTACCTCAATCTGTGCTTTCTCTTTTACTGTCGTATTGTTCCATGTTCTTGTTCTCTCCCTCACCCCCTCTTCATCTCCTCTCACACACTTTCCTCTCTTGTTTCTCATTAAGAAGGCGAATTCCTTTGAGATTTAAAGCTGTAATGCTGAAGTTTGAACACCAGCATCTTCCTATCTTAATGGATATCTTATTTGACAGCTCTGCGAATTTTAGCTCTCTTCTTTAACAGGATATATTTGTGGGAAAAGGCTGACATTGAATTTAAGTGCAGGAAGCTCAGGCAGGCTTGAAATGGAAACCTAGCTAAAATAACTGATTTCTTCTTATTGCATTAGAAACTGGAATAGACTTGAGATGTTAAAAAGAAAATGGAGTATCAATGACATAACTGGAAAGTATATCACCTGCATCAAACCCCAGAGTATGATATTCATGTTTTATTATTCCAGTTTACTGCTTTCTTTTACAGCAAAGTTATGGACAATGATGTCGCTCAATTAGATTGTGCCTGTATCTCTGAGGATTTCAGTGTTTGTGAGAGGAAATTTCTGCTCTTGTATCCACTAAATAGTTTTCATATTGTGGCAGGGACAGAAAAAGACACAGACACAAAAGTCTTTTAGGGCCATTACAAAATCCTTGAGTTTATCAGGAATTTCAGGTACAATAGTATCTGCTGTACTTAGGATGGAGAATAATGGTGGCATCTCTGACTCTTCTTGTTTCATCTTCATATGATATAAAATGGTAGCTACTTGAGAATACAAGCTATTAAAGCAATTACTGTGTGTTTCTTCTGTGTATATACATTTACGTACTTGCTGTTCAATGGGAATGTGAATATATTCATTGACAAAAGACAATAAAGTAGCCAGTATTGCATGTCTTTGCACTACATAAGATAATTTTATTAATCTATCTGGAGGAGTAAAATGATCCTTTCCATTTTAAGAAAAATTACTCACATATAAAAATAATGCTGTCATAGTCCAAGTTTATATAATTTGGGACAATCATTTGGCACTGCTATATAGGACGTCAATTCAAATGGATTTTCCATACAATTAGATCTACAGTGACTCTCACATACTGGATAAATATGTATCATTTGCATTGAATATATTAATATAAGTGTTTCACCATATACTTCCTTACCACAACTGTACTTTTGAACTAGCATGCACACCTGTTCTTAAAAAAAATCCCTGCACTTTCTTTCATAGAATCACAGAATCCTCAAGGTTGGAAGGGACCTCTAGAGATCATCTATTCCAACCTTCCCACTCAAGCAGGCACACCTAGAGCAGGTGGCACAGGGCGGCATCCAGGCGGGTTTTGAAGATCTCCAGAGAAGGAGACTCCAAAACCTCCCTCAGCAGCCTGTTCCACTGCTCTGTCATCCTCACTGTAAAGACGTTCCCCCTTTCCAAGAGCTATTTTTTTTAAGTAGGAAAATAAATCTCTGCCCTCTTTCTGTTCCTCCACTTGGCTTGGCAGATGTGACCTCACTGGGACTGAGTAGAGAGAGACAATCACCTCCCTTGGCCTGCTGGAGATGCTCTTCTTAATTCACCTCAGAATCCCATTTGCCTTCTTGGTCACAAGGGCACACTACTGCCCTTGGTCAACTTGTCATCCAAAGGATGCTGAATTAAAATTAGGGAGGAAGGCAAGATCCTCTCTGAATGCTCACAGCTGCTGCTAAGCACTATCTTAGTGTGCATGGACATATCAATGTGCAGAAATGAGACAACAGTGAAATTTATGACAAAAATTCTAAAATCTTGGTCTCCCTCACAAGAATTATCATGGCCAAAAAAGCAAGCAGTACTGATGTAAATCAAGTGAAGAATCAAATAACCGGTCCCATCAGCTTAAGTAAGGGCAGGCTAAAGCCTGAAGAGAAACATGGCTTTTTTCATTATTTTAATATTAATGAGTATTAAATTTTCATAAATTTAATATTCATAATTATTATTTTCACTGGGACCTGTGTGGAAATGTTTAGAGCAGCAAAGATTGAGGAGCTTGTTTTTTTTGGTTTATTTTTAATAAGTATTTTAGGTGTTTACAGATGAAAGGTAGGCATCAAGTTATGATCTCTTTTTGAAAATGTTTTAGGATTAAGTGGCAATAAGGAGACAAGGGAATATGAACCAAGGTCTGAAAGCCTTGCATGAAGCTAAAGTAATTTACATCATCTGGGGGATGGGGAGTCTTAGTTTCTCTATGACAGTTTTCATCTGCTTAGTAATTCACTTTCTGATGGTAATTATAACATAATTCTCAGACCTATTTTTTTTCTAAAGTAAAACTCATTATGTGGCAAATAAAACACATTTTTGTTTAGGATTAATTATAGCACAGAAAGACTCTCACAAGCTTTCTGCTAGAATAGTTTTAATAATTATATTTTCAAAACAAATAGACAAAAGAAATCCTACCCTTTTATTTTTATAGAATATGTTATTCTTGTGTTTTGCCACGGCTGTCAGTGCATCGTAGCTCAATGACATTTTTCCCATGTTTTACTTTTAGCTTTGTGGTATGTTCAGTAATCAGCTGTTTACAAATGTCATTCTATTTTCTGCTCCTAGTGCTTTTTGCATGATGCTCCCTCTCCAACTGTGCAAGATGTGATTCTGTCTTCTCTGTAGCAAGAGCTGAAATGCCTGGTATTCACCTGCCATCCATTTCTTTCTGCAAGAGGAATCATCCCTTCCCCTTGGAATTTGATTAAAAATCGTTGCTAGGGCACACATCCCACTTCACAGACAGAGTTGGAGTTTCCAGTGAATATGAAATAAAGAACACAAAGCAGCTATGGCGACAGTTTCTCCATGGAGTCACTGAAAATACCCAGCCCTTAGGATGAAATTCAGCGTATTGTAGGGCACAAACCACATCTCCAGTGAACACGTAGCAAGGACAGTAAATTGGAGGTGAAAAGGCTGAGGGGCAACTCCCTGCAAGAGGTTCCCCATGGGACCATGGATGGGTTGCTTTGGGGTCAGAAGGACTTTGACTCCCAACTAGGTCTAAGCTTGGATGCACTGAAGAAGATCTGTTTGTGCTGCATGGTGGGGACAAAATAAATACATGCAAAATGCTAAGATAAGGAGATGCAATAGTGACTGGGAGTGGAGAGAGGAAAGGAAAGAGAAAAATTGATAGGGCAGATTACTTTTGACACTAGAGTTATTTGCCCAAACTTATTTTAATGTCTGGATTTTTTGATTTGATAGGATTTTTTTTTCAGCAGTATCAATGAATTAATGTAAAATAAACCAAGTTCAAGTTGTCAAACTACTTTAAAAAGAAAAAAAACACTTCTTAAATTACACTTTTTGTTCAAAAAAATGTGAACTACTCTCTTGCCATATAAAGCAAGTAAAAGATTAAAAATGGATCCAAATACTATGCTTGTGCCAGCTTCCCTAAGATCTGGATTTGGCTCGATACCTGCATTTTAGATTCTAAAAAACTGTCAAAACTCCGTCCTACATAGCTCTGCTACAGAACAAAAAAAAAAAAAGAAAAAAAAAGAAAATTGGCCTTTGGTTCAGTTCATGTGCACCTCTCATGAAACAAGAATAATGTGAGTGGCACAGCATTCTTCATCCACAGGGAAGGATAGGACTTTGTATGTTGTACTTCTTTGCTTGCTTGCCATCCAGCACTTGGCCACTTGTTATTTTTGCATCGTTTGAAGCTCTACTAAAGGTCCAGTTAACCAGGGAGGCAAACTGGCAAGTCAACTCTCTGAAAAAAATAGTCTGCAGGTATTTAACTAGGAAAACTATTCTAGGTTAAGGAAGATAAATATCTTATCATAGTAAATAAGAGTAGGAAGAAATGGTAGAAGTGAGGCAGTGCCTCAAATTCTCTTGCATATGTGTATATGTCTATGTATGATTCACATTGCTTGATATTTGCGTGCCTCAGTTACTTGCCTTTTCAATGACTGTTTCAGAAGGAAAGGTTTTCTGTTCCTGTCTTTACAGCTCATAACTTTTATTACTAGGATCAGGTCTGCTTCCTTCTCACCATATTTTTAAGAAACCAGTTTTTTATGATGTGGTAAGTAGTGTTGAGTACAGTACAACTGAAGTCTTGCCAGAGGTTTCATTACTACTTCCTTACACTTACATTCTACATTTATACCACTATGTGGGCTTTTAAATTTATTCTTAATGCTGTCTAGACATGCATGGACAGAATACCTCTATTTGATGAAAATCCTTGGCTTTCTGCTGCTTCAGTTTTATACTTTTTTCTGGTATTTGTAAGATTTGTGTGCTTTAGATTTTTCATTTGGACTAGGAACAAAATCATTCTTATTTACAGACTTATATGTAAGGAATTAAGCAAGGTGATAAAGTATTTTTTTTCCTTCCTCCTTTGGATCTTAGTTGAAAACACTACTGTGATAAGGAACTACCATTTGCTCTGCACTATGCTTTATATTATGTACTAATAATATTAAGTGAAACAAGCACTATATGAGATTTAGTGGTTAAGACATGGAACTAAAACTCAAAAACCTTGTTTTCAACTTCTCTTCTTCTTCTTTCAACGTTTCAACAAAAAAAGCCAGATTTTTTGCAGTCTTTCTGTGCTCTCATCTGTATTTCAGAGTTATGTTGTGAAAAAATCTTTGGTTTAATGCCAAATCCAGATTGAATGTCCACAATGAGCAAGTGCGGTAGATGTATTAACTTGAGACTCAAAAGCAATAATGTTATATTGGCCTGAAGATTGGTCTAAAGAGCTTCTTAGCAAGGAAGATTAGCTGTAAAGTCAAGCTGATGGAAGTAATCAGCTCCTGTTTTTGAAGTTATCCTGCTTGTGTGTCCTGGCTGTTCTGGCAGTTCCACAGATTTCTGCTTCTGCATGGCAGAATATGCTCTTAATAACTGTCGGCAAGTATGTTAATTTGACTCTGGTTTTATTTTTCTTTCGGAAAATGAATGTAAATATTTTTGTTCCACTTCATCTGTTCAAGTTGAACTTGATTTATCTAGAAATTCTGTCTTTTGTTTATTAGAATACAGCCTTGCTTTATGATATTTAAATATTATTAAGAGGTAGAAGATAAACATTAATCAAAATGGTAAGAGATTTTGGGTCAGTATAAGTGAGTATCATACTGTGAGGTATCTTTTTGTAATTGTCTAATTTGCTTCAAAGGATCATTGATAGTGAAAGATGCCAGAAGATAAATAACAAAACAATGTCAGAATACATACATTGTTAAATATATATTGCTTCATTTAGGACAGGAAGCAAAATAATATGAAAGAAAATACAAATAGTAAATGAACTTTAGCTTAATTTTCAGTCATTTGCCAAAAGAAAACACTATGGCAATATTTAAATTAGTCTCTGAACTTATTTCAGAGGTTAAATCATCCTTTGGAGTTAGATAATCCTTCAATTATAACAAGCTGAGAAATTGTTCGTGCTATCCTCTAGATAAAAAAGGCACTACAGAATAAGTTTCCAGGAAAAAAATGTGAGCATAATCCAGCTATTTCTTTTGCAATCCTGACAAATTTCCTGACAAACTCTTCTATAACATTTTAGCCTTTAACAAGCTTTGGGGAAATTGGAGAAAGCTGATCTGAACAGTTTGTAGCATAATGATAATAAGCACTTAGACGTGTATATTGCATGGGTTCATCATATGAAGGCATGATAATTATCATTAAATATTTAAATAATTTTAAAAACATAACAAACCCCCCACTATTGCCAGGAAGACTGTATAGAGTATCTTGTATAATTCACAGAAAAATTCTTTGTTTTTACCTAGCCCACTTCCTTTCCTAACTACCACATTTTTATACTTGTCTTTCAGGTTCAGATGCACCCTAAATAAAATTGTAAGCATCCTTTGTAATGGTTACAGTGGAGCATAGCTAGTTCTGGTAAATCCTTCTCATGGTGGTCTGCATAACATGAGCACTACAGACTTATCTAAATAACACAGCAGAGATCATACTGCAGCTTTAGAATATAACTAGCTTATCATTATCTAAACAAGTCATCAGCTTCAAACTCATAACCTCCCCACACACACCCCATTTGGGCGAAATCACCAGAAATCCATGCAAGCAACTAGCAGCTCCCTCTCCGTATTTCATTCAAGGTCACTTTCTTAGCAGCATAACACCTAATGAGAATTGTACTGTCCGGGACACTGGTCCAAATCTAGGTCATGTATGTCATGTTCTGTATCACTGTCACCATTTCTTTTGGTATGGGGGCATTGTGTTTTCCCCCTTGAGCCTCCATTCTAAGCATAGTCTGGGTCAAACCATTGTGGATCACTTGAGAGATCTGAGTATGGCTTGGCTTTTATTATATTTCCTGGTTTAAGCTGGACTAATTTTTTGTTTATGCAATGAAAGCATACCTCATATTATTTTTTAGAAAAAATACTGAAATAAATACTGAAATATATACAGCTACCCTATGTGGTTAAGGGAAAATGTGTGTTCTGGCCTAGTGTAGGTGGAAGTTTAAAAAAAAAAGTTTAAACAATTTCTGCTAGGTTTATATTGCAGTCTGATAGACAGTCACACAGCAAACCATGCATTACAATCCCAGCTAAGCAGGGCATTTGGACTTCTCACAGCAGAACAGCAGCAATAATTGATCACAGGTGTTGCAGGGAGTGAGAAACTCCTCTCTGTTATCCAGCATCGTACTATGTAGCACCAGTGGGATGGCACGTGAGCCACCACAAAGTGCTTGGAAAGTCCTGGTGACATGCTGGAAGATTTTGTTTTTCTCTAATACTTCCTCTATGGCATTATACAGTAGATTTCTTGCTTTTCTTTTCTCAGTGAGAACAGTTAATTTTTAGGACGATACAAATAAATATTTTAGATTTGTAATATAGAGAATAGTAATGGAAGTACTGGGTCTTCTTCAAGTTTGAAGAAAGGGAGAGAAGGCAGAGGAAGTCTGGTAGCAACAGGCTGAGAGTAGATTGCAGTGGATTATCAATTTGGTCAGATGAAATGTGATAACCCTATCTTGACTTTCTTCCCATATACTTGCTCCTCTATGGTGTAATATCTGTTGTTTCTTATTGTCCAAGCACCATAATCAGGCAGCAATTTCTCATCAAAAATAAAAATCTAAATTGAAGTATCTTACTCGCTACAATGGAATCTTTTTTCACCTTAATAATATCCAAGCACTGCTTCTCCTTGAAATTAAAATACAAAGTACCACTCAATAAAATGAAAGAAAACAGTTAAATAGCTAACTTCTAGAGAGAAATAGATGAAAATCTAGAGTTGTTGCTGTCTTTTATGGAGACTGATAACCAACTGGACCCTATCAGACTTTCTGTTGAGTTAGTTTAGAGCTAATAGAACTGCTATTTCTAGTTTCTTTTGCATGCAAAACTATTTCTTGAATTTTACTAAGATTCACAACTATATTTTGGCAAGTGAAATAGAATGAGAAAGAAAGAAAGAAAGAAAGAAAGAAAGATTGTTGTGGTCCTCTTTGGTCCTCTAATCTGAGCTGGCAGCGTTGCCTCATCTTCTCTGGGGTTTGTTTTGAATCCTGACCAGTTCGGAATCCTGGATGTGATTATCCTTCTGCAGTCTCTGCAAGTGCACAGAATTCAACACTGTTTCACTCTCACAGCAATGATTGATGCAACTGCTTTCTTTTATTTTGTCTTCTTAACTAAGAAAGATGGACTTTGCTTGACAAAGTGAAATATAAAATAAGTTGGATTATAAAATGATTTCTGGATGAAGGACAATGGACAGGAGAAGATATGCAAACAAGAGTGAGACAGAGACTAAAGTGTAAGATGATTGCTTCACTTTGGCCTTATGAGGTCCTGCTAAAATCAAATGAAATTTCTTTTTTTGATTTTAATGGAATTTGAAGAGGACTGAAAGGGCTGAAGGGCCACAAAAGTAGAACTGGAGAGAAGGGAGTGAAGTCCCACCAATGCTTGATGGTGACAGTAAGAGTTGATGAAGATGAGGCAATATAACTGGAGAGTGATGTGATCAGGCCCTGTGAGGCAATTATTATTATGGAGTATCTCTATTACATCTGAGCTAAAATTAGGAGGCTGGAGTCACTTATGAAAGCTGCAGACAGTTAGTAAGTTGTTGCCATGCGGAAAAGGCAGACAAAACAAGAGAGGAACCTAAAGATTGAGGCACATTTTTGAGCACATTCCTACCTGTTGCAGATATATCGTAGGAAAGGTTACTCATTTTGTATTTTGTGCTGAGACCTGTGAGACCTTAAAACCATTCAACTGTTTAGCAGGACAACATTATACTACTTTTACTTTGTTACAGTATGTGGTTATACTGATCCAGGGTTTATTCAGACCCAGCAGATGCATGCAGTCCTACAAACATCATGATGATTTGCATCCTGGCAGAAAGAATTCTCCATTCCTGGCTTTCCTAAACATATCTCTTAGTACATGTCCCTGGAGATTTGAGCATGCAAGCTGGCTTTAATCCTCTGTTCTAGGGAGACTGAGCACTCAGTTTTACTCTGATTTACTCCCCCTATCCCCACACTCTCCCCCTGTTAAGCCTACTACCTAAGCTTGATAATAAACCAAGGATATATATGATTACACCGTAGACACAAAACCATAGATACATGAGCCATAGATGCAAAACTGATAACAAAGGGTTGTAAGAAAGACAGAACAAAATTCTAGTTTCTCTTTTATCAATGGTTTGCTATTTTAGCTGGTTCACTGCCCCTCACCATCTTGCTTGCCCCAAGTTGTAGCTACAACAACCAGAGATCCAGGTTCACTGAGCTACAATATCTGTCAGGTGCCTGACTGTCTCCTGAGGATCTCCCATTGCAAAAACTCCCACTTCTATTTTGATGGAACTGGATCTACATACAAATGCCCATAATATTTTCTTCTATATTTTGTAAGTATTCGCCATGGAAAGAATAAGCTATGCACATGTCACTAAGGACACCTGAAGGGGTCAGACTCCATAGGTACATTGTTTTGAATCCTGATGTAGGTACATAGATACAGAAATACACATCATTCTCCCTTGGTAGTCCCTATGCTTCCAAACAAATTAAAGTCAATAATAAACATTATTACATGTTAAATAAGATAACAGATATGCATCTTCAGATTACTAGTGCTCTCTCAGCTTTCTGTGGAGACTTCACTGACATATTCTTTACTCAAATATCTGACCCAGGAACAGATGGCAGGTCACACACACAATTACATTGGCTAAGAATTTAGGTATGTGATGTAGAGAAACCTGATTGTGACCAGGACTGCACACTGCAAGGACGCTTAACGTTTAAAAACTCCTACAGGAATTGCTGTCAGATTTCGAGACTTCTAACTCTCCCTGTCCTGAGAGATTTTGCAGCTTCCTTACAGTGGTATGATGAAGTAGTTGCCATATTTTTCATCTGGAAAAAAGAATTTTCAATAAACCTCACATTTATTACTCCATAATAGTAAAGTTGTTATGGAAGTTTAACATTACTGGAAGATTTAGCCAACAGTTGTTACATTCATTTCTCAGTTGCTGTTGTGTGGGACATGATGAAAAGAAAAAGGTTTTGTCAATAGACTTCAAGATTTGATTGCTTGACTTCAAGATTTGATTTGAAAATTCTATTCATATTGTTTCATTGATAAATTGTTGAATGCTCTTTACAATAGGCCTAAGGAGTCATCCTGATTTATTGAAACTAAATAAAGGTAGAGGACTTTTTGGGTTCTTTAATAACTGCCAGCAAGTGAATTTCATCAGTATAGCTGCAAAAAACCCAAATAATCAGTATAGAAATGTGAGTGTCAAGAGTAAAGAAATTGAAAAAAAATATTCTATGACTTACTGCCTGCATTAGATTAGCAGCTCAGCTATTTGAGGAAAGACGGGACAAGTTGGTAAAAATAAATCATCGATGTAACTTTTGTAATAACAGCACAAATACTTCTGTATCCCATAACTTAGAGTGCTTTGACTATTGTATTCCCATATCCTGGATATCTGTCCTTCTCCTATTTACTAGCTATAGAAAGAAATAATTTGTGTTACTGACAATTCTCTTTATCTTAAATAAAAAACTTATAATCAGAAATACAGTTTGCAACTAGGTGCCTTAATTAGTGATAATAAAACTGAAGTTCATTCTCAATTTATATTTTTGCTCAGAAACAAAAACAACAGCAACAACAACAAAAATAAACTTACGAGTGTTTCTAGACTGTTAAACATCTGAAAGCTAAAAAAAAGCACATTTGGATGGCTAAGAATTTATAAGAATTTATAGCCCATTCCTAATGAAAGAAAGACATATTCTTAACATTGTTAAATCAGTTGAAGTCAGTAAAATTATGGGATAAATTTGGTTGATCTGTATTTTCCCTCAATTTTTGTTAGTTTCATTTACACTTGTAGAAAGAAAAACCTTAAACAACCCCCATGCTCTTTTTTTTTTTTAGGAACTATACAGAATGCTGCGTCTGTGATAATACTGATGTTACAGGACAGGGAGGAAAAGTAAATATTGCCTCATTTCAAAGATGGAAAATAAGAAATAGAGGGCTGTTTTGTGTGTGTGTATATAATTCTTTCTCAGAACATCTCATTAGTATGAATTTAATACAAAATCAGACAAACTTAGGTCTCAGTTCAACAGAGAAGTATTCCATTCATTAATTACATGAATGTTCTCCCTGGCTTGTTAACTGGTTGATGGTCACAATTGAGGAAGCAAATGAACAGCAGATAAGGAAACTAAAACCAGTTTCTGTTTGTCTTGCTGTAAATTAGATTATAAAACTTTGAGAATGCAGTCAAAGCTGCCGCCACAGTTTTCTTTGTATCTTGCAAAGAGAACACATCCTGATAGGTGTGTGGTTTTTGTTTGTTTGTTTGTTTGTTTTAATATTTCTCCATTACCCTATTCCTTCAAATTAAGAGCATATTTTCAAAATCAATCTGCAGACCATCCCCGCTTGACACACTTTGATATGCCATGAGCCTGTAAACAGGATTTCTTTCATATGGGACCAAACCCACAGTATACATATACATACACAATCTAATATACAAAGCATGTATATTTGCATAGCATGTATATATCAAATATATATCAAATATACATAGCATGGACATCCAGTTCTCAAGAGAAACTTTCATTCTGTACATCCACTTCTATTGCATGCACTAACAGTGTAGACTTAGTCTTTGTCTTTATTTCTACGTCTCTCCCTATTCTCCAATGGTTTATGGAGGAAGGGCAACATGGAAGGGTTAGAAGACAGGAGTAGATTATTAAACATGGGATTATGGCCAAAAACTCTTCTCAATCTCTGCATGGCTAAATTTAAATGATATTGAAAGAAGGAATGACTGATGAGGTCAAGACATTGTTCCCATCCCTGACACTTTTACTGTGCATGCAGCGTTGTACTAGATAGATAGAATAGATGGATGATGATGTGCTTTAAGGTGACCTTAAGACTTTATTTTACAGAAAAGACTACATTTTTGCTGGATTTGTCAAAAATATCTTTTTTTAGTAAGTCAAATATTGTATTACTGAATAGCTTATGCTGGAGAATACACACAATTCTCTGGGTGAAAAAAATGTTAATTTTGTGTACCTTAACCAAGAAGCTTGTGCTACAGCTATTCTCATTAAAATCATATCAAAATCAGAGACAGAGCACGCGATGTGTAACTAATTGCAGAATAAAGTCCTGCATCTTTTACTTTACATTCACTAAGCAGGACTATTATAGCTGATTGTTTGTGTTTAAATTAAATGTCGAGGTTTATTAATTAAGAATAACAGTATTTATAATAAACGACAATATTTTGACACATAAATATGTATTTTTTACTTTCTTTTTTCCCATTACACTTTCTTAATAGGGTATCATAAGGCTTTGTTATAATTAAGAACAGCTAAATCATCTTTACTTCAGAATCAAAATTAGAAACTCATTAAAAATGAACTCTGCCCATGGTTAGACATTCTACAACTTCAAATGGCAATAGGGGTCACAAGTTCCTTCAAAAGAGTCAATATAAAGTCTCTGGTTTTAGAAAATTTGATATGAACAGTTAGGTCAATTAATATAGGATATTATGGTATATCAATGCTGTCGCTTCCTGGCACAGCCTTACTTGGAGAGCAAGAGCACAAGGGATATGAGCAACCAAGTCAGAAAAAGGTTGTTGCACTGAGTTCTGCTGTGTCATGTGATTGGAGGTGTTCTTTTGCTCTCATATCTCTCTTTTAGATCTGGGTAATGTCCAAATCTTTTAAATATGGTGGAAGCCGTTTACTCAGGGCTGTGCTTCATCTGCAAGGGCAGGGGCAAGAAGACCTGAGGCAGCACTATTTACTCTGAATCCAGCAGCATGGTCTTACTTTGTCCGACGGCTTCCAACAAAACACCCACTGATTTGAGCTTGCTGCTATTAGAACCTGCTGTTTTGCCTAAGGTGTTGCATAAACATTAGATCTTTCTTTAAAAAAGGCAGGATTTGATCTATTATTTTTTCCCCTGAGTTTGGCATAAATGTACCCAAAGTTTTCCTCTTTACAAGGAGAGTAATCACAAGGACAAAATGTTGCTCAGTGCACAATCTATAGACAGCCTCATTATGCCTCACCGATGCCAGTGGAAGCAATGGGAAATTTTTGGATCATTTCAGTTTTACGGACCCACACCAGATTTTGAGTACTAGTGAGACATACAGAGTATTATTCATTGCCACTGAACTTAAAAACACATCCAGCTTTTCCAAAACTGTTAAGACTGAACTGATTTAATGTTTGATTTGAAGATTTTGGAATTCATTTAAAATTGAAGCAAATCTTTCTGGTTATTGATCTTTATATTAGTGGATCTCTTGTTTTAGAATCTTTATTTAGAATTAAATAATATCTTACTGTACCAAACTGTCATTTTTGGCACATTATGATAATGTTTTTCTTATCCCAAGAAACTTCTAAACTGAGGGCAATGTATCTATGAAAAAATATAATCGTCTGAAATATGTGTCGTGGGAGATTTACATACAGAGGGAGGGAAAAAAATGAAGTCAGAAAACTCTGTTAAGGAAAGATAAAATAATAAAGCAAAGTCTGTTTTAGAGTTTCTTCCTGTTAAAGTGTATCAAAAAATTTTGGCATGGACTTTTGATAAGCATATTTGAAGACTTGTTTTTTTAATATGTTAACTTTCTTCACTCAGCATGCAAGGATTTCTGCCTAGCACTGCCACATATCTAGAGGGTTCATTCCATTTATTTATCAATATTTTAACTCCTCTTATTCTCCCAAGTTACTGATGCCTTGTGATTTATCATGAGAAATTCATTAAAGGTACTTAATTTTATACAAGTGACTTGTATCTACTCTCTAAAAATGAGGTATCTTTCCAAGGCTGATCAAAACACATACATATGCATAGAGATATATACACTTGAGCATCGGCTGAGTTCCCTCTTCATTCTTTCATCCTTAAAGTTGGTAGAACTGGGGAATCAGCAAAACAGGATGATATACAACTACTGAGCCAGCTGGAAGGATCTGTTGGGATAACAGTTGTCAATAGCAGAAATGGAGAGAGAGAGAGAGAGAGAAGGATCACGAAGGTACCATTTCTTCAAGATGATCAGGAATGAATTTATAAGAAGGTTTAGAATACAAAAGGATCAAATTTCCTTTGACTGCAATAGAATTTACATATTCAAAACCTAACCTTTACAAAATATATAGAGGGGCATTCATAAAAATAATGTATTTTGATATTATCATAATGTAGTTGTTCAGGAGTAGCTGTGCAAATAGTTTCTCTTTATGTGGTTGAATATTTTCTGAGTTATCTTCCTTAGAAATGATATGTGGAAGGTGGACATCTTGAACTATATTCAATAATTTGGCTACACTAATGTGGAAAAATATAAAAAATAATAAATATTTTATATTTACATGTGGTGTTAAGATACAATCAGAACACTTTATAGTATTTTTTATTATTATTTTCCAGGGAGAAAGTGTCATCAAAATCAGAACTAAAGAAAAGATAAAGTACTAATTTCAAGAGAAATTTGAAAAGAACTTCCAAATTGTCAGATATTCAATTTAGGCACTTTCTAACTACTTGTTATCTAATTTTAATAAGTAATAAATTCACCAAAAGAAAATATATAAGAAAAAAATCACCAAAAGAAAATATATAATTCTAAAATGAAATGTTAATTTTGATCTAAATCGTATTTTGCATTTTCAGTTCTTGCGAAATTATGAAGTTACTGTAGGAAGAAATTACAAATCTCAAAAGCTTTATTGAAGCAAAAAAGGTAGTTCCCAATTCTTTCTACAAATCAACATGAGCAAAAAAAAAAATCCACAAGACTTTGAGCCAGAGAGGGATTTGGATATGAAGCATATCTAGTTGCTCCATTGCCATATCACCAGCCTTACTCCAGCAGACTAGGACAATGTCAACATCCTTTGACTTATTTCAAATGCCAGGATCCTAATGATATCCAGGCCTTTGGCTTCTGTGTGCAGGACTTGTTTCAGAGCCCCTAAGCGATTTGTTGAGATGCAAACCGAATATACTCATCCCTATCCACTCTTGTCCCTCAGAAAAATAAAAAGATTCATCCTTCAGGAGAATGACAGGATAAAATGATTTTCTAAAAGAGGTCAAAATGTTGATGCATTAGGTACAGTCCAGCTTTACTGCTTTGAAAGCTCTCTTTCATGAAAAATGCTCTAATCTATATCTGCTTTTCTGCAACTCCGAGTGGTGTTAAAGTTGATAGATCCTTCCTGTGACATACAGTAAATACAATAGGTATACCTCTGTTAGGCTCCTCCTTTGCTTCCTTCCATGGCTGATGTTGTTCTTAAAATTTCTCTTAAATATAAATAAATAGGTGGAGAAATCAAATAATTTAAAATTTTAAAGGAATTTGTATGGATACAAAAATATAACATCAGTTTAGATTAGATAAGGAAAATGACTTTTTGTCATTGGTTTTATTCCCTTATTCATACCGATATGGAAGGAACATAATAAGGGTTACTATTCATAAATTTGACTATGTGTTATTTGCTGTACATTCTTCTGAAATGCTCATTCAACGTCTTCAAACCTTCTAAGTTTGGAACTGATCCTGGCTCAGAGCAACAAAATGTGGAAACTAGAACCACTTGCTAGAGTCTGAGGCTCAAATGATATAGCCACTTGCTACAGTCTTTAGCTCTATTGCCTAGTACAAGATTGCTTCCACACCATGGACCAAATCCTAGTCTTCCCCAGCCCCCTGGGCATTAAAATTGTGATAGTTATAATCCCTTGACCTGAGGTAAATCTTGTAATCCAATGCAACACAATTCAACTCAACCTAGTCCAATGACAATATTTCTGAATGGTAGTAAGGAGTCAGAGCAGTCTTTGTAGTAACAAACTCCAAGATTTCACATGAATATATTAGATATGTAAATTTTTAAACTCATAGTTTCATAAATATTCATAATGACAAACAAAGAGAGTAGAATACTAGTTTCTCAAAATAACAATTCTAAGTATCAACTTAGAATGAAAATTCCTCCAATTTTTACAAATCTGGAGATTTTAGGGGTATTTTTATTTAGGATATATTCAAGTCATTTTCCATAAATTATTGAGTTGACAAAAGAAATATTGACTTTTTAAAAGCTTTCAATTAGGCCTGCTACTTGATCCATTTTAGTAGTTTTATTGAACTAATATCTTTGTTCTCTCTGGATGATGAATCCAAGGGAGATTCAAAGCATTTAACAGAAGTTGAATGAAATCATTTATATGATCAAAGTGACTCATCTGTATATGCTTTTGTAAGCTTAATCCTCAAAATCAGATGCTACTAGCTTACCCGTCATATAAAATAACAAACTAGCTTGTCACAGGAGACAATAAAACATCACTAGGAAGTAATCTATTAGCTTTCATGTTAAGAGAGAGCCTTTCTGGCAAATGTAACTAAATAAATTTTTAAAAGATAAAAAGTAAAAAGTAATATCATGTTTTTTTTTATGTATGTTACTATCCAAAGTCTACTTACTAGACAAAATCCAATAAAAATGAACTAGATAATTAGCTCAGTTCCTTGTTTTTAATTAAATACCTCCAAACAATTGCTGCTTCTCATTTATACTTTTGCTAAAATAGTGGTTGGAACAACATTATTCTGACTAAGTAGTGAGAAAGGATGATGTATCAGAAACCAGGTGTGGGCTTTGCAAATCCTAAGCATTAATTTCAGGAGGAGAGTAATCTCAGGGGGAGAGCCAGCTGAATTTTACCTTGAAGTATCATATTTCAAAAGCATGTAATCCATAATGTAATCCTGAATCCTTCTTAAGGGCAGACTTTCCTGAAAAAAATACTAACCTGACCTTTCTCTTACTGTTGCTATGGAAAGATATGCTTCCTAGCTTCTGGCAGAGGGCCAGTAATTGTATTTAAATGGGGTATTGAACAACCATAATATGTGCAGTGTACTGTTATTTCTTTGTGGGAGGTTTATTATAGGATCCTAGTATACAATCTAAATTACATATCTGAGGAAAAATAATGCTTTTAGGTTGGAAGTTATAGTCTCTCTTTAAAAATTCCCTGATTTCCCTGATAGTCTTCTGAAGTTTTTCTGAAGCTGTAAATGTTATCTATATTCCTTAATCAAACCATCCTCTCAAACAGCTGCAATAGAATGCCGCTCTTTTATGTTTATGGGAAGTTGAATGAAATTATTTTACAGAGATGAACTTGCTATAAACAAGCCTATCATTTCTAGACTTTCAAATTTCATTATCTTAAACACAAATCAACATTGACGCTGCTGTAGTCTGGCTCTGATATGCTGTTTAGAATTAACATGGATGGGTGAACTTTTATTCAATTTTATTAGATTACTGTGTAAATTTAGCAAGTAAGTTAACGCAGGCTGGAGACCATAGTTTTTCAAGTTATTCACAACACTAACATCTTAACAGACTGATGCTTACAGAAAAAAATGGAATAGACTCTTTTAGATTATTCTGCAAGAGTTTACTGGAAAGGAATAGATTTTAGACTAATGTACTACTAAATGAGTGAGCAATATATCTTTCCTCTATTAGATTATAAAAAATAATTGCATATTTGATTTATAGAATATTTAATTTTATTATTATTTTGGGGCAAAATATACTTATATATATATTTTATATATAAATATATATATGTATAAAATTCAGGTGAATATACAGAGTGTGTGTGTCTAATAATAGACTTAATAGATTGGGAGAGAAGCCAATTAGGCAGATGCTGATGGTTCTAGAGTAGGTTTCTGCTCCTGCTAAAAAGCAAAGGATCTTAATAATCTTTTCAATAGATGCTAGATAATCCCAGATAGCGCTGTTTTCTCTAGCATCTTCCATAATATAAGACATACAATCTGTCCATAAAGATAGATCTTTATGCTTACGAAATATCATAGAAATGCAATTCAGCTTCTTTTAAAGTTGCATATAATCTGAATTTGTCATATGACTTGCTTTTCTTTTTCTGACTTTTTTCATTTTTGTGTTTTTGCTTAGGTTATTTTTCCTGACTTCCTCTTAAAAAGTACTTTCCTGCTGTCTCCATCCTCACTGCATCTGAAAGAGCACTTCTATTCCAATCTGCTGTGTATCATTTGCATAATTATGTTCAGTTAAAAAAAGAAAAAAATACACCAGCTATCTGGTGTACAGTTTTCCCTAAATGTGTTGTGCTGGGTATATGCTCATCTTAACCAATCTCTGCTATGATCTACTAATATGTATGTCTTTTCTATCTACTAGGGCTGCCTAATACCAATCTAAATTTAAATAGAACTCTACTGAAGTTCATAACCAGGACGTAAAAATTTTGTTGATTCTGTCTTCCTGTATCAGGACAGTTTGGCCAAATAATTGGACAGGACATCACAGTGGCTAGCATTCAAAAATCCAAAATTCACATTATGACATTTAACATGTCTCGCTTTAGTTATCAGGACATCTTTGTTTTGCCTAATGAGATGTATTGAAAAGTTTAGTAATAGAGTATATAAGACTGAGAGACTATTCTGCTGAAGATCAAAGCTTCATGGTCTTAGCATTTATCCTCTGGCAGTTACCAATTATAGAAGTAGAGGAGAGAAAAATATAAGAACTTTCAAGCAGATTGCGACACACTTCCCAAGAGAGCTCTGCCATCCTCTTGCAGATGTAGTTTCAGGTCTTCGTGAGCCAAAAGTAAGCTTTTTTTTTTTTTTTTTTTTTTTTTTTTTTTTTTTTTAACGGACACTGATTTGCTTATTCTTTTCTTCATAACTCTGACCTGCGTAAACTTCCTGGTAAAAAGTAATTTTACACCTGACTTGATGTGCTCTGGAAACTCAGTCATTTCATTTGTTTTGAAATTATGCACTAGATTTATTTGAAGTCTACTAATTCTTGTCTTGGAAGATAAATGAAAAATCAGTTTCACCATGCCTGGTGATTCTGGAGCTCTTTAGCTTTTTATCTTTCAGTTATATTCTGTGATAAAATATACTACTTGTTTAATTGCTTGAAATATTCCACACCTTTCACCATATTTGTCATTTTTGTACTGGCTTCTCACACTTTGCTTAAGTGAGCTGCCTGACCGTTACTAATTATGACTGCTATACAAATTATGAGAAATGAAGAAAAAAGCAATCAAGAAATTAAACAATGTAGAAATTATGGGGAAAGTTCATCTTCCAAAACCAATTACTGGCAATCCAAACTGATTATCTAGTTTATCACTACTGGATAAATATTATCTACATTGATAGTAAGTAAAGATTATTTCTTTGTGTATTTCTTTTTGTCAGCTACTCTGTACTCATACTATTCAATTATTTTCATGATTGTTTAGGCTAATATATTGAATTATATATAATAACTATAATAAATCTATAACATGATAATTATATATATATATGATTTTGTAATTGATTGAAGCTAACACAGAACAAGAAGTTAGTTATATAAGACTACCTTGCTACTAGCAATTTGGTAAAATACAGTAACTTGATTACCTATCCCTGTTCAAAGCAAGATGTTCTGGTGCATAATTCACCATATTAATTTTCTGCATAAGAAGATACAATTCTAAAAATTCATTTTAACAGTTCTCTTCATAAGCAGTTTTAGTGTTCATAGAGTTCTTAATTTTCTGAAGTTTTCAAATAAATGTGCATTTTATTGCTGGCATTTTGAGTTTTCATACAGTGGCTAAAATAAATAACTATTTTTTCTTTCATCAGATAGGGTCTGGGGAAAAATCTGAAGAATGTTGTTGAGTTGTATTTTACTGACTGCTACAAGATTTCTATGCATGAGGTATGCCATTGATATCACTCACTCACAATGTATGGTCTGAAGCAATCAGACTAAGAAAATCTGGAGATAAAAGTAGGAAAGCAGCAGGGGGACTGGAGTGAGTGAAGCAAAACATATCAATCTGTGGAAGATGCCTGACTGCTTTCAATTGTACTGTCATGATCTTCTGATTTATCCTCCAGAGAGGAAGGATTGCAATTATACTGTACCAACAGGTAAAAAAAATATGGAAGGAAAAATACATCTCGAATATAGTTAAAGATTTGTCAGTTTTATACAATATCTCCTTTGGGACCTTCTTAAATCTGTGGTGGAATCAAAAAAAAAATTCAACCATGCTTGTTTTATGTGGTTCACAAACACTACAAAGCCATCAAGTTTGTATGGACTTAGAAGTCCATATACATATGGATGAATATGCACTGCTCTGGGCTCAAATATTAGGAACATAAAAGAACCAACTATAATTGGGAAGCTTGGGAGTGAACTAAATAATAAATACTTCAGTGGCTACCACTACAAGGATCTGATTCTTGTCTGTGTTACTAAGAGGTAAATCAAAAATAACTCCAAGATATAAATATAATTACATATTTCTATGTTACTATCAAAGAAGTCATATTCTTTTTGTTCTAAGGAACTGATGGATACTTTTCAGAAATCTTCACTGACCTAGGAAATTATTATATTTTACTAAGGAGGAAATAATTATTTGCAAGTTATTACAAAGACATCGGGACACTTAGTGTGGGAAGTGCCAATCAAAATTTGTTGTTGGAAAAAATAAAAAGTCTTGCCAAAAAAGAGGTTGTAACTAATTTTGTAGAAAGAAAAATTTTGATTCCAACAAAACATATCAGCTTGTTATCAAAAGAAGAAAAGATGAGTGGAATTTTATCACATGTAATAAATTATATTTTGCTTAATCTTAAAAATTCCTCTCATTCTTTCTGAATGAAGAAGAAAATAGAAGGAAATCAGTTCAAAATCAGAATGAAGGAAATCTCTTTGTTGGAAATACTAACTGAAAACCAAATTTTTCTTTCAATTTGACTGAAATTTTCTAGTCAGAATAGCATTTATTTTTAGCTCAGAATTTTTCAATAAGCCTATTTGTTCAAAAATTGTAAGGGTTTTCCTTCAGCAATTTCCCAAGCATTTCTACCATTTCATTAATTCAATTTAATCCATTTCCCTTTGATTGTTCACAAGATACATTTGTGGCTTCTAACGACATTATTTTTGTGACATCTTTTTCAACTAGTTCTGCATGGTCTGCTTTGCATATGTTTTGAGACAGATTTGCATCAGTCCTCATCTTCTTGCTGTATTCTGAAACGTGGAGCATGTGCTGAATGGTCCCATGTTAAATCCCTTTATTTGATTTCTTTCTGTTCACATGGCAAATGGTCTCTAGTCTCTGGCTAGAACAGCCTCAAAACAAACTCATTGTGTAGAGAAAGAGCCAGAGTCATGTTTTCCACCATCCAGTTTGTCTGCACCTTGCTTACCTCCATCTGCAGCTTGATTTTCTGGACCGCCTGAACGAGAACATGGTCTTTCAGTAACATCTTGACTGTGCAAGTCTTGAGGTGACATAGAGGAGAGGACTGCAGGTTTCCTTGGGATCATCTGGTGAGCTGGTCTTAGCAGTGGGTTTGAACTCATATATTCGAACCATACTGTCGCATTACCCTATCCAAATACCTCACAGAGCTAGTTTGTGGTTTTTTAAAAGAAAAAATGACTTTGCCTTTTCTCAGGTGTTTTGCAGATTTTTATATTGTGAAAGGCACAAATGTGAAATAAAAATGAGTTTTAAGATTTAAGAAGGGAAAGCTATGTCAGAACCTAACACTTTGAAGAAGAATGCTACCAAATCTGAAACCTCTTCAAGTAGTAACCAGACTAACAGATGCACAAGTAAAATATGGCTGTTTTGAAAAAGAAAGTTCATGAGAAGCTGAGTACATACACACATACACACACACACAGACACACACATAAAGCATCTGAGAATAAAGTCTAATTCCAAACAAATCTTATTGCAACTACTAAGAATCTGTCATTAAAATTATATTTTCTGTGAAACCATATGCTGCCATTAATTGGACACACTAAGACATTTCTCAGAATGAGTTGTTTAAAGCACATTTCCTTTCTCTCAGTGTAGCGCAGTGAAAATAAAACCTTCCAAACAACCCTTTTAACTTTGACTATCATCACCTGCCAAAGTGACTCTTTGAAAGATTTTTTGTCTTAGTAGTTGCTTCAGATGGAAGAAGCACAGTCATATCCACAGAAAAAGCTCCTGTGATGAATCTCTATTGCCATTTGGGCAAGAACGAGTGCTTTCTTTCCCAAGATTTTATTGATTGTTTGTGAACTCATTGATAAAACAGGCTCTGTGCCTTGCTACAAAATGCTGCCAGCTCTGCATGCCGTCTGTTTTAACAATGAATCCAATACTAAATGTCCTATTTATGACAGGAGCCTTATAAAAATCTATGTTTTAAAATAACAAATGCTACTTTGTACATCCTTTTACTGGGAAGGTATTATTCAAAGGAAATAGGCATTATATTTGTAAAACTATTTGCTTTTTAAATCAAGCAAACATATTTTGTAAGTTCATCAGTAGGAAGTCCAGCAAGTAAATGATTTCAAGCATAAAATCATAGGCAAAAGGCAATTCAGGTTACTCAATCCTATGTAGAAAGACAATTAAATATTCTTTTATCTGCTACAAAAGCCAAGGAATTAAAAAATCTGAAACATTATTAGATCCAAGCTAGAATTAATTAATAGCATTCCATACATTCCAAATATCACCCTATCTTACTGAGGCTGAGCTGTGTGCTGAGTTGTGTGTGTGAGTCAATCTGGAAATACCAAACTAAATTCAGTTATCTTCAGTTATATACAAGAATCATAGCAATTCATGAACAGCATCTGTCCTCATGTGCTATGAGTGATGGAAGCAAGTTGGCGTAAACATACATACTCAGATAATCAGTTACCTGACAAGGCTTTGGATGATGAAAAGTCTTTTCTCTGTCTCCAGAGGGAACAATTCTTATCATCTCAGACATTTCTTGGAAAACAAAAGATTGGGAGAAGAACTCCTAAATTACACTAGGAAGACAGAGACCTGCTAATAAAAATGAAAAGTTCAGAAGGCTGCATTTTCATCAGATATAAACAGCAAACTTCATAGACTTAGCAGTGACATCTGCTTACACCTGCTGAGTATCTTCATCATCAAGGCAGTTGCTGTAGCTTATTTTCCTTAGTGTTTTCATGTTTGGTAACATGAAAGCTGTACAGAAGCCACACAGTTATAGCCAGGTTTCAAATACATATTTTTGCTGATTGCTCACCAGTAGTACTCATGGTGAAATGAGTTCACTGGATTTTTCCTGGAAAAAAAAAAATCAAAGCCTCAAACTCAATTACAACATGAAGGACCACTTCTTGCATAATACTTGGAGGAAACTAAAGGATAAATCATGGCCTACATATCTGACTTAGAGTAGCTTATGCAGTCACCTTTCCTGATGATAGATAAAGGAGAGATTTAAAAGTGGAGCTGACACCTGCATGATATATCTAAAACATAATATAGTATCTTTGCAGATTTGTTAGTGTTTCATTAATTAATTTACCATATAAATCAGACTTTCCTCAAGGATGTCATATCATGGCTTAAATTTGTAAAAAGCCCTCCTGAGCCTGTGTGTAACATTTTTATGTTTTCACTTTACCATTTCTTTTTCTGCCTTGGAATGCAGAGCATCACTAAAAGACACTATATAATAATAATAATATTAATAATGAGAATAACAAAAAAACAGGGATTTCTGCTATTAGGTGAATGACATTCAAATGTATTTTGTGAAATCTTGGCATGGTTCTCTCTTTGCTTTCTTGCTAAGTGATTGGAATTCATGCTGGAATGGACAGAAAGTCGAAAGACGTTGCTTAAATCTCTCTCCAGCTGAATTGCTGTTGATTGGTACATGACATATGTACAGAAGGGTGAATTTCCCATACTTGCCTTTTGACAGGCTGGAAGTCAGAATTTGTCCCCTTCTGGACTGTTACCATTTCTTCAAGGTGTTTTTTTCCCCTTTCTTTACTTTTTTTTCTTTTTTTTTTTTTCTTCATTTGAAGGATGTAGCAATTGAGGTGTTTATTAGCTGCAGATGATTGGAGATTATTCCTACTTGCATTACAAGTAGGGCTGATTAGTGCAGGAATTTGTGTGTTGGCCTTTCTGTCACTGTATGCACAGTCCAACAGCTTGGATTCACTGGGCAGAATAAAATTGCTGATCATATCAGTCCTGCACTGCCATCCTAGCAGTGCTTCTCTGTGTAACAATAACTAGTTGCCATGGAAATAATTGTGGTGTCACATACTCAATGTTATGATTTCAACAGAGGATCATGTAAAAGGGAAGAAAAATTTCTCAAGAATATCATCTAGCACAAAATGAAACAAAGAAAATATATTCAAGCGGACAACAGTGTCTGGTAACTGTCTCTAAGACTTTTTTAGCAACTCTTTCAGGTAGGTTTTCAGGTCAGGTTCTTTTTCCTCTATATTTCTGTTGATGGGAATCCTTGGTCCCTGCCACATTTCCTATTAATCCTCAAGCAGCTAGATATTCAATGAAGTGACAGACACATTCCACAACAGCAGGTATCTAGGGCTGCGCAAAGTACGCCAGACAGCATCTAATTTGTATTCTGCCCCACTTCTGGCCAAGACACAGCTTCCATGGAGCACTGGTATGTAGTGATAGCCCTTCTGGTATTGCAGCACATACAAAGAAGTCATGTGCATTAGACCTGAAGAAGATGGTGAGGTGTTTTTATGCCAGCTATTGCACCTGGAACTACATGTTGCAATGGAGCTGCCTCATTTCTTTGTCTTTTACTTTAGTTAGATTTGCTGCAACTTATTTGAGATAAATTGATAGAAATGCTCTACTCAAACATTCATTTGTAAATATGGAAAAGGTCCCTGTCTGCTAGGAACTGCCCAAAATACCTGCCAATGATGTAAGCCATTATATGAAAATCTCCGTGTTCCACAACTAGATTTCATGTATGTGCAGCCTTTCTCATTCTGCTTGAGTTTTTAGCTTCTCAGGGCACTTACTGAGGCTTAAATCTTTAATCAGAAGTCCCAATTTGTATGGAAAAAAGAAAAAAGAATGCTGTAAATTATGGGGCTACCTCATTCAAAAGCTCTGAGAATTTATTCTCAGTCCAGACTCAGGCTGAGATGAAAACAACTCTTTTTTTCCATCATCTGAGTGGAAAAAGAAAGTATCATCAGAAAGTTTCTCAATGTGGAAATTAAAGCTCTACATATTACTGTTTCTCATGCCTCGATGTAGTGGGAAAATACACTACAGAAAGTCCATTAATAAACAGGAAATAAGTCTCCTTATACTTTAGTTAATCGTATGTAGAATGAGGGCATTAACATCTCCATACCTCATTGTACGTTGTGAAAGTAATCGTACATTACTGAACTAATTAATTCCCAGCTTAGTGGCATTAACTTTAGAGAGTGATTTTTGCCATGAAATTTAGCAATATCAGAGTCTTTAAATGACCTTTTGCTGGTCATATTTTCTCAACACTAAGCATTAAGTTGCACTGAAAATGTGTTCAAGGTGTCCCCAGTATATACCAGCACTCCCTGTACTCCTCATGTTTGGGATAGAGCCCAATTCTTTCCTGGTTTGTGGATCTGTTTGAAATAATCAGCTTTCTCCTTGAAAGCATATTCGTGCAAGAATTAGTTTTCCCATGCATGGAGAATGTTTTTCATTTATCAGAGAAATGCAAGGAAAGAATGAGAGATGTTTTGATTTATGCAAAGCTGTGAATGTTTTTGAATTAATTTTTAAAGCTAGCTACAACTGGCTTACACTAGTACAATTAGTTTTAGGCCATGTTTACAGACAAATTTTAATCTAGTTCTAATAAAGAGACTAAGAAATATCAGGATTCTAATCCCAGCACTAATCTTGGACAAAATCACAAGAAAATTGATATGGAATACATAAAATTTTACACAGTAGTATCACAAACAATGTAAATGAAAATTTTCTTTGTAGAAAATACTCCTTGTCACAAAAATGAGGTATTGGTTTTGAATGGTACTACAAGAATGATTGTCAAAGATTACAAAGGTGCAATATCTAGGCAGTAATTCAAAACAAGATTTAGGAATGCTGTACAGGATTGAAAGTGGTTGAATGTTAGGCCCTTAGCTCTGTAAGTCAATTTTTTAAGGCAGAGAAGTCTATACCTTGTATGGAAGACTACTGAAATCTTTCCATTAGAAATTGTAAATGCTATACTTTGATTTCTGGGATATTGAAGAAAACTGTGATGAGAAAACTACATCTGTAATTCAAAAGAACAAATGCAAGAAGAGAGATCTACAATAAACTTCTGAGATCAAATTTAGACTTTTTTTGGGGTTGGGTCTCCCATAGATAAGGAATTGAACTGGGACAGGAATTTGTCTTGCCTTGATAGAGTCTTCAACTCCCCTGATAAGAGAGGAAAGAAGGAAAGGAAAGAGTGCCAAGGGCTTTAGTTTCTCCATAAGAATTTTTTTTTCATATTTGCAGCATTAAAGTTATGCACCTCTGTGTAACTGTGGGATTAAGAACTTAAACTGAAACTTCCTTCTTGTTCTTATAATTTGCAGAATAATATCTTCACTATTGGAATTAATGATCCATGAAAGTACTAGCTTTGCTGAGTCTAGTCTGCAGTGTAAGAAGAACACAGATTTGCCTGGTCCCTGTGCATATGTCACAGATGTCTTCACACTTGCATTGCTTAGGGCTAGTTTCCTCCAAGACAGATGCTGCCTCCAGCTCTTGGAACCCTTGGACTGAGCCCTTGGCCCTGGGCTCCCTATGGGCCCCAAAAGAAACTTTGTGAAAATAGGAAGCGATCTCTGTTTTCCTGTATATATTCTTTTCTGTTCAAAATGTCTGCAATGATACTCATAAAGGAGCATTTTTTTATAGTATGAGGCACATTTGCTTGCTGCTCAAAGCTGCCTCAGGTAGCAGTTCAGTTATGGGCATGGCCACAAGAGCCAAGACCACTGAGGCAGGTTCCTCCAGGCTGTCCTCAGAAGAATACTCTGGAATGAGTTATCCTCAGAGCTGACCTAAGTATTAGACAGAGAGTTGGAAAGATCCAAAACCAAGAGAAAAATGAGATGAAAAACAAACAGTGTAGATGATGGGAAGTCCAAGAATCACACTGACTTTCTGCTATGCTTGTATGTAGTATTGTAGATGCACCAGTATGAACAAGTTATAGTAACGCCTGAAGCAATAGTAACACAGATGCAATGACATCTTTTCATTTCCTTCCCTCTCTCCTGACTATCTTCATGACAAAAATAACTGTTTAGACTCTATCCAAAAAGCTGTCCACAAGACACCACTATTTTGATATGAATTCAATCCAGTCCAAGCAAATTAGTAACTGTCTGCATATTGAAGCCACCAGACTGTTCTGCCAATTTAGAGAAAAGAGTACTTTCTATTTGCACACCAAATGGGTCTAGTTGGGAGAGAAAGAAGCTTCATTTCATCAAGGGACTCAAAGGACTACGATAGATGGGTTGAATGCTTGCTTGCTGCCTTGAACTCAAGATCGCCTTAGTCATTTGATCACTTTGTGGAAAATCTATCTTTCTGATTTGTTAGATATTTTATATAGCTCAGGTATGACATTCTGATAACAAAATTTTCACTATAACAAAATCAATGAAGATCTAATAACTGGAATAAGTGACAGCTTGGCAAAACTGCATTTTTTTAAGGGGGAAGGTTGTCTGTTGGTAGTTATTTTTAAGCTTTGATTTTATCTCTGCTTTTTCACAATGTACTTCACATTTTTTGATGGAAGACTCCATTTTCAATCATTTTGGACTTTTGCTTTTGCTAATTTTTAGAAACATAGGAGAAGTATTTTTACTATAAATATACATACAAATATAGATATATAACAGAGATTTTGACACAAAAAACGTGGATTCATCCAAAACATTTTCTTCTCAGGATTTTTTCTTTGTTCTTTTGTTCCAGATTTTGAGATTTTAGCATCTTGATCTATTTCAGTAATGGAGAAAATAAAAGAAAATCTCAGGATTTTTGTAAATGTAGCATAATAATTTTCCATTCAGCTCTAATTAAAAGCTACCTCTAATTAAATCTTAGCTAGTTGACAGATCTCAGAAAATTTGTAATAATGAGTCATCATACTATGGAACTAGTCCCAGTGCAATCTGTTCTTGACCAAATGCTATTCAACATCTTTATCTGTAGTCTGGAGATAGCATAGTCATTGCTAGCAAAATTTGCAATGAGAGAAATAGATGGTTTCATAAATGATGATGAGGATGCTTAAATTAAATAGACAAACCTGATAATTCATGAAGCAATTCTTTTTTATATACCTTCAGAAAAGAAGCGAGTAGTTCATGAATGCAAACTGGCAGACAGGGCTTGAAATGCAGAAATATTTAAAATTGCAGCAGATGAGCAGCTTAACAGGAACTCTCTGTGTGATGCTGTAGCTAATAGGACACACAAATCTGCCTAGTGCATAAAGGGAGGGAGGAATGTGCAAGCAGCAACATCTGTATATGAAGAAATGTGAGAATACTCCTGGAATGAGATGGCTAGTACTTTTGTCCGCTCTTCAGAAGAGATGCTGTAAAACTCAGTTAGTTTAGAAAAGAGCCATGAAGAAACTCCTAGTTCTGAAAGCCTGACTTTAAAATGAAAGGCTGAGGTTTTTTGAGAAGTTCACTAACCATGGATCCAACACTTGATCACTTAGTTACTGCAAATCAAAGGATATCAGACTGTAGCTGCTCCTAGTCAAGTGGAAATAGATATAAAGAGATTTGATGTTTGGAAGATGGAGTAGGAAGAATCTGGGCTAGAGAAGGGATGCATTTTTTTTAACATCTGAATGAAATAATCATTCTGATATTTCTTGGATTTTGATGATTTCTCCAACATTTCTACTCTTGAAATCAAGTTTTCATTCTTTTTAAAAGATATATCTGAAAGCAAATAAATGTTACTGTACTGTGTTTTACAGTGTATGTCATGTGAACAATCTGTAAAGGATCCCCTTTGATCTTCTAGCTGAATAATGGCATATGTCCTTGTAGCATGAGTTTGCTATATTAGAGTAAACTATTCTCAAAACAGTTTTAGGCTGTATTTTCAGGATAAATAAAATGACTGGAGGACCACTGTGCCATAGACAGGGTGGATTCCCACAGGGCACTTCCCTTCATCTCCGCTTTATTATCAGTAATTTTTGCTGGCTTTTTGTGTCAGCAATGTTTTTTTTGGTGCAGGACGAGGCAGGTGAGCTCACTAATCTTGTTGGAAATTAACTTAAAAAAAAATCAAAAGAGAAAAACAAATGAAACAAATAAAAAGAAAGCGAGGAAAAAAAATGCAACTAAACCTACCCATTCAGATCAGTGACCAATTTGAGACCATCTGAATCTTTCTAAGCTTGCTATTTTGTTTGCTGTAACAGTCAAAATAGAGATGCTGGTTGATCCTGTTATTGCCAACAGACAACTTGCATGTGAAAAGGCTCACAGTCTTCTCTTACTTAAAGCATAAAAGGAGCATGGCAACACAGCCCAGGCAACAGAAATAAGAGGATTTTCTACTTCCCATCAGGCAGAGTAGAGCCCAGGGAGTGATCTCTCCATATAGAGACCTGTGTCCTGGAATATTTCCTTGCTCGAGTGAAATCTTTCATGTATTTGGGGTTCTTTGTTTAGGCTACCAATCCACCTTTGCATGTTCTGTTGCAGAGTTCTTTCTACTGTAAAGAAGTTCACCTCTGCTAACCAGGTACTTAGAGTGTTAGTCAAAAGCAATAGAAACTTTTAACTGTCTAAGGATTTTTTGACAGAAAATTTAGATGGATATGGTATTTTTACAACTAATTTTTCTTTTGTAGAAATTAGGAACATAAATTGTTAGTTAGAGTATTATTTTGAATTTAGACCTAAGTTTGCTAGATTCAAATACATATGCTTGTTAGAGGTGCCTACATACTGTAGCCATAGAGAATAGCATAGAGGCCCAGAGTCTTCTCTAGCACAAGAACTAGGTAATATCAGACGAACTAAGAGGCAGAAAATTCAAAAGAAACTGTGGTCTTCCTCATATAATGATGGCACTCCTTCCTGCAGGTTGTTATGAATGTCAGCCACTGATATGATTCAGCTGAACAAATTCACGGAATAAAACACCAAGAAGAGTTTTTTTCATAGCAAGAAAAAAATCTTTGGTTCCAAAAACACCTAAGCAGCAAATTGTTGAAAAACTACTAGACATTGTAGTTATAGTAGTGTATTCAAAGAATTTTTGAGGTTGGAAGGAACCTTTGGAGATCATCTGGTTCAACTTTCCACACAAGCAGGGTCAGTTAGAGCATGTTGCACAAGATTACATCCAGGCAGATTTTAAGTATCTCAAAAAAACCCAAAAAGCACACAACAACAACAACAAAAACCTTATTACCTCTCTGAGCAACATGTTGGAGCACTCTGTCATTTTCAGAGTAAAGACATATTCCCAAGGAATATTCTAATACTCTTGGAAAACCATCAGTTTATCTCATTCCTATGATCTTCTCATGTCATCTCTACCAGGTGTGATGAAACTTTGATTCACTGAAGCTCTTAAGCTTATCTGGTAAAAATATGTGATTATATAGATATAGATTCAGAATTTTAACCTGATTAGGAGGAGATTAACATTAAGGAGATGATTCTTGATATTGGCCTATCATATCTGACTATAATTTTTAATCATTTCTTTACAACTGATTTGCAACCACCTTCCATTGTTCAAAATCTTCACATTCAGCTACAAATTCCTTGTCACCACTTGCTTGTGATAGAGCTTTCCAAAATGCAGGTGGAACTTAGTACAAAAATTTCCCTTTCAAAGGAGTGGCTCTAAGTTTTTGGCTAGATTCTCTAAAATCCTCTGATCTCCTTCAGTTTGTCTTAGAAGTTCAGCACACTTGTCAACTGTAGTATTGCACAACTGAACTGGAAAGAGAAAAATACTGGCTCATTCATGTGGTTTGGAATTAAATCCATCAGTGTTATTTAAAGTGACAAGTAGAGCTTACTCGTACAGTAAATCAGCCAGCACAGCAAGATAAATTATGCTTTCCTTTCTGTCAAAGGATTTTTGAATTACAATTGAAATATTTTTCCATGCTTAAAGTCTGTATTTCCAAAGATATAGAAGCTGAAAATGCCCAGGTCTTGGCCTTCACACTATATTGACAGTGTGGTTTTAAATGCATTAAGTGTTTTGTCTGCTTGGCAATCATCTCTCCTTAAGTAAAGTATTTCTACATTATTTCAGTCATGGATTTCATTATTTAAGAGTGTGCTAAACTGAACAAACGAACAAATAGATAGACATTTCTGGAGCAGGAGTATCTGTAGAGAGATACTTACAAAAAAATAGTTATTCTGGTCAAGCTTCCTATGTAGACAAACATTTAATTAATGCACTATAAAATAATGTGTGGAAACGCTCTTGATTTAAACTCAAGTTATATAGTTTAAATTGTTTCCTTAAATTGGCAGGTGTAAATAATATAACTAAGTTTAATCTGAAGACTAGAACATTGCAGTAGTTCAGTCAAATTGGCTTTAGCAGCAGTTCAGGGCTTGCCTATATTTACAAGTGTACAGCTTTAATTTAAGATATCATTTATTTAGTCAAATTGAAGCAAAAGAATTCAGCCAGCTTGTATTTGCATGTGCCCCAAACCTCACTTGACAGCAATTTTATTAAAACTGAAGAATAAAAAGTCACCTTTGTCAGGAAGAAAGAACATCCACACAGATGTCTGTACTAATTTAAAAGAGATGTGCAAATCTGAATGGAGATGATCTCTCATTTGTGCTTGTTCTTCTATCCTCTGTGGTTATGATACATCAAGACCTAAGCTTAGCTGACTTCTTTTTCCTGGAAATGGGTAACATGTATTAGGGAAAAGACTTTCCATTAGGTCTAGTGTAGCTCAGTCTGTCCAATACACTCTCTGCTCTCTGTGCTACATGCTATGACTTTCCTTTCAAAACACACTTTGATTATGCCATCTGTGGGCCACAGTGATAAATAATATTTTCCTGCTGGACTTCTTTTAATGTACTACATGAAATCCACATGATGAAAATGTTCCTTTAAGCCTCTGATTCCAATGTAGATATGCAGCTCACACAATAATATTCTGCTCACTCCTCTCTTGTGTGAGGATGTTACAAATGAACCATCTCCCTGATAAGAGAAGATACTGACAGTTACAATGGTTTTTGTGTGGGGGAGGGAGGAATATAAATGAGTAGAAAGGTGCCAAGATATCAAGTCTAAACCATCTGGCTTAGTGATGGTTGTAAAGTGAATTTTTAATGTGGTGGGGTATTTTAGGTTTTTTTCATCCTGATTTGAATAGGATCTGTTTTCATGTCCTGTGTAGCATAAATTTCTTTCAAAAAGGTCAAGTCAGATTAAATGAAACATTATTAAGAGAGGAACTACATTTCTTTTTTTGAAGTTATTTTATTGCAAAACCTTTTATAATCCAATATCTAGTTTAAAAAAAAAATAAAATTAAAAGTAAAAGACAGTGAAAGAGAGACAAAACAGAGAAAGGAAGGACATGCTTTTCTTTGTACACCTGAGTCGTTGCTTTGGTTTTGCAATTAATTCTTGACTATCTGCTGACATACCCAGGAGCATGCTGGAAGGCTCCTTGTCTCAGGGAACACAAGCTGATATGTGAAAAGCACATCACAAATGCCACTGTCAAACTTAAAGGTGTAAGAAGCCTGAGGGATGCTGAATAAAGAGAAGACTGTAAAAGGGCAAGACTAGTCTAAGCAGGGAAACACAGGATACCAAAAAGGTGGTGAGACTATGAATTCTCCTATGGAGGACCATTTGTATTACTCTACAGAAGGGTTTCATTACAGTTGCGCACAGACTTGCTGCAAGCGTCTCTGCCCTGTTGTGCTTTATCTTGGTGCTTTGTTGCCAGTTTCCCTTGGGAATCTATCCCAGCTCTGTAGTTCAGCTATGCAGTCAGTTCAATTAAAATACTGCTGAACGGTGTTTTTTTTTTTTTAATCAATTACCATCAGGAAGTCACAAGAATAAATCAGTAATTGTTGTGATCTTGAGGAAGGATCATTTTGGACACAGACCTTAACAAAGAAAACATAAGACGTGTTAGTGCAGAGTTTTAGTTACTTTCTCTTTCCATGATGTTATCTATGACATAAGGAAACCATTTTTAGTATTTGACTAGCACAACGTCTCTGATAAACTCCTAGAATAGTTGGATTATTTTACTCAATGTTTGGATGAAGAAAGCACTGTTTCTGTCTGTGTTTTTCCTCCCTTCTCTTTCTTAATGTCTATACAGATTATTACATTGTCATGAAGCATTAAAATAATCAGTGCATTTCATCTGTATGTATTTTTTTTGCTCTATTCTAGGATATTCAAGGATACTTTTTTTCCTAGAAGGAAAGTTAAATTTTTAAGCAAATATTGGATAAGGATTGCACTTTTCAACTCATTAACATCCCCATCTGCAATATGATTCTAGGAGTTACATTTATACGTCCCAAGACTGGAGAGAATACTTCATAACCTGTCAGTGATCAAGCAAAACAATGCCGCCGAACTCTGCTTCTTTATTGCCAATATTGTATTTTGTCAAAACAATGCTCATGAATCATCCACATGCCAGAAATTACTTGCCAGAAATACGTTAGAAAGAAATTAAGATAAACATATTTGATATCAGCAAAAATTAAGAAAAAAATAAACAAAACAAAGTGTCCCACTGTTAGGAGCTATCTGCTTTGCTCTGATGGAGAGTCCATGTGTGTGAAGTAGATCTACATTAGAAATGGCAGGTAGCCATTAAACTATGCCCTCTCTGTAACTTCTATTAAGCTATTATTTGAAGAAATGTGATTTATTTTTCCCCTCTGAACACTTTAAATGAAGATATCATTTAAAGGAACAGTTTTTTTCCCTTAAAATGATATGTAAATCTTGATGTTTAAAAAGAAAACAGCAATCAAGTTTCATAAGCAAAATGTTACATTAGCAGTAAATTTCACAGCACTCAGCATAGCATCAAATTAGATGCTCAGTTTGATCCTAATGTTTAAGATTCAGTCTTCTTTTACTAAATGAAATATCTTAAAGGCTGACTGAGATCAGTAAAAAAGGACACCCACTTTTAAAGATAAAAATGGTGTTGAAAGGAACTATCTGAAAGTTGAGAAATCAAATAAAATATTTTTAGTTGATGCATCTATCTCCACCTATTCCTTTGGTATGGAAAGACAAATAGAATAATGCATGTTACTCTAGTTACATGGGTTACTCTGCTTTAAGAAGTTCAGTCCTAATGTGTTTTACTCCAATGCAATATATGTGGAGTACTGATGGCCTTAAATCATGAACATTTTCAGTTGCCAGGGCTTATCTCATGAGTGACAATTTTTCATAATGTGATACCACTATCTATAGCTATCATTAACCATAATTAGTTTTGCATGTCTTCTAATAATTAGGCTTTGCATCAAACTAAAGAAAAAAAAATCATTGATTTAAAGGGAGATTTTTATTCTGCAGGTGAAATTTGCTACTGATTAGTGGTGACAAATGCTAGCATGTCAATATCCCTCTATGTATTAAAACATCAAACTAAGGTGCATAATGTCTGCAAACTACATTATGTTTTTTTTTTCTTTTTTTTCTTTTTATTTTTTTTTTCTTCTCAAACACAGACTATTCCCTCCCAAGCATTGCCTTCCTCCATAGCTTTGGAAAGTACACTTAAGATTCGTGTCACTCACATTCATCAGTGCAAAAGTTAGGTATTTGTCTGAGCTCAACATCTTGCCTCCTTTTCTCACTGGTGAAGAACAAATGGCACTTCCAGAAGGTGATTTAACCTCAGCTGTCCTGAGAAGTCAGTATGCTACGCAGAAGTGTATCTCACTACATGCTATTGATAATAGTATAGTAATGCTGCCATAAAAATTAGTACTGAAGAGAATAAAGTCATTGCTTTGATTGATTCTCTGATTATAGAAAATCACTCAATTTGGAGACTGAACAAACTTCATGTGGATGAAATATCTACTTATATAATTTTTAATTGAGTTCAACATTGATATTTTTCTTTCCAAAAAGGTGAATGATTTGTGCTTGAATTACAGCAGTATTTGTTCCAATTTTCCTCTTTAATAAAAAAAAAAAGAAAAAAGATTAAGAATAAATTTTTCTGATGAAGTAGTAGTAGTATTGAAGAGATTGGTCATGTCTTCCGCTGTGCTTGGTTGCTTTTTAAAATTGGCTTTTTGTAGAAATGAAAATCTAATTTCTAAAATGCAGACAAACAAAACACTCCTCCTTGTCACCCCCTGTATGGCTCCCCAGTGTTTTTTTTATCTAAGAAATCTTCTCTGTCAGGGCCTGCATCAAATCACGAGCTGACACTGCACCATGAGTTCCATTAACTCAATGCTTAACAACAGGGCTGTAAATCTGCAAAAGAGCTGGAGCAGGAGTTGCTGCCTGCTTCTGCTCAGCTACCAGTAGTGGCATTTTTCCACTGTGCTTCTGAAAGTACCTCTGTTTCAGAGATACTATTTGAACAATTCATAGCCTGGCATAGCAATGCATGGCCCATGAAACATCTCCTCAGTAAATAAAAACATTTTATATTTATGATTTATATCAGAAGTCTCAAAGTGCTTTTCAAAGGAGATTAGTAAAGAATTGAAAAAGAGAGCCTGGGGAAAGCCAGCTCCAGTGTTGACTTGTGCTTGACTCCTCAGATTGCCCCATTGAGACACCTGGAACAGCACCTCCTGCTGCCTCTCAGGACACATGAGACAACTGCTTAGTATCAAATCCGAGTACATAAAAAAAGACCACTCTTGAAAGCATTCAGATGATGGCTGAGAATAAAACAAGGCTTCTTTAGAAGAGGAGGATCATTGAGGGAATTCAAGAGCCTTCACTGAAAATGTTAGTTCAGACCACCAGCTCAGCTCTGAAAGCATTCAAATGACTGAGCATCTTTTTTCTTTTTGGTATATGAAATTATTTTACAAACGTCAAATCCTTCATCTCGCCATAGACTGTGCTTTATCCTTCACAGTTCTTGCCAACTTTGTATCTTTGTAAGCAGATATATTTGTGTTTTTCACACACATTACACATTCACCAGATAAAAGACATGAGCTGGCTTTACCCCAGGACTCTAACCCAGGCCTCCTGCGATGACTGCTTTAAGTACTGCGTTATACGATGCTGCTGACTTGCACTTCCTCAGCACAACTCAACTTCTTGTATTTGAAATATTCAGAACTACTGAGTACCTTCGGCTTTTGCTCTGCAGGATGCAGTCGCCAACGTTGTGTTTTAGAGAGCTATGCACTCACGGCCTGATCCCAGCAGAGGAAGCAGCCTTTTACAAAGCACTGCTGTTTAGGCTCTTGGCCCTGTCTTAGTGGAATAATGTGGAATAATCTTATTTACTTAGGGATGGAGATTTATTTATTTTGGTTTAGAGGAAACCCTTCATAGTGGAGGAATGATTACTAGAAGTTACAATGGGCCAACTCCACTATCAGCAATGTAACTCTTGCTAGAAGCAGCATCCCTTTCCCTAGGAGAGAAAGTCCTTCTTTGCCCAAGCTCACAGTAATTGATAAACTTATCTATCACTGATTTTGATTTTAAATATCCTTACAGTGTTTGGTAACACTTTAAAAAATATTTTGTTATCTGTGAATTTCATTTAAATCTTTGTACAATACAATTAATGATAAACAAAGCTAATTTACAGGGAATGTATTCTATTTCCATCTGTAGAAAGATGTCAGCTAGTCATATAATCATGATTGTTAAATTTGAAGTGCGGAAGAGCAGAGAGAGAGAGAGATTTCAAATAAATATTCCAGCATTAATGCTGAAATATCCCCACCTACACCTGTTTGCTGTGAAAATGGCATCTAGATGCTATGAAATAGCTTTTTCTCATCTGTGCATTGTCTTTGCTTGCATCAGACATTCCTCACCTCCTCTTCATCTCAGCTGAACATTACTTGCTTATGCATGCATAGCATGTGCAAGTGTGAAAAAAATAACTTCCTCTCTTGTAGGAGCTTAAGGTGAATAAATCTTTGATGTACACTGGTAAGCTATTCTAATCTTTGCAGGCACTGTATGAAATATCAAGTCTTTAATATTCATTTCTCTTGGAAAGATGCACAATTGATCTCATGAAGATCTAAGTAAATCTAGGATTTACTGCTAGAATAAATTGATACACATTTTTTAAAGATACTTATAATAATTAGAATGCCTCTTATTATAACAGGCAGAATTCATTATGTTGTGTTAAAAAGATATGTATTATTTATCATCAAATATTTTAAAATTAGTATACAGGACATCTCTCTATTCCTTCAGTGTAGTAGCACATAATCAAGTCAACATCAAGGATCAGATCCTGAGCTGAAACTCTTATGCTTCCATAACTTTAATATCATTTTATTTTGCTTTTTGCAGATAGGAACTTTACTACATGTTAACTTTATTACATGTTAAAACAACCATAAATGATATCTTATTTCATTTCTTTTTATTGCTTGTTACTACTATAACTGTTAAAATACAGCAACTCTAATAGTTTGAAATAGTTAGAAACTCTAATGTCTCCTTAACTTTTAGGATTCATCTGTATTTTGCTTAATTAAAAATATAGACAAACATATCTATCAGTTTTCTCCTTTACAGTTAAAGCATTTATAAAAGAGCAATACTGACACATAGTGTAAACTTCATTTTGATCATAGCTGCTGAAATATTATGAAAAGATGACTACTAAGATTGTTTTTCTGATACAGCTTCAACCCACAGCCCCCAAATTAGCTTGATGATAAACTCTTTTAATGAGTGTATCCCACATCACAATCACAGATAGTAACCATCACAAATAGTTACAAACTTAACTTAATATGCTGACTGTGTTTTTCAAGTATTATAAACAGACGATTTTGTCCATGTAATGGCTCATAATGGTATTTTTATTACAACTGAAACAAGTCATTAGCCCTTGTTTACAAAAACTTGCTCAAGGCTTTTTGTTCAAATATTGTGTACAGTAAACATTATAGAATATCTAAATATCTCAATAGGAACTTCTTCTTTGATATTTATCTATATATTGCTTAGACAATAAGGCCTTTGATTTAGAAGTGGATGAAATGATAAAAGATAAGCAACTAAACATCAATAAACACCAGTAGAAATTGTAATTGTTGCCATTTGTATTATTAGCATAGAAACTGCCTCAAAGATATTCAGGCAACTCACTTATATCCTCTTGTATCAATTCATTCCCTGCCATTCTTTCTTCATCAATTAGGCAAGGGTTTGTAGCAAATTAGGATGAATTCCAGTTCTGCCCACATTATTTGATTGGTTCCTCCCATTCTCATTCAGTGTTTTATACACTGTTGATGAGAGAGTTGGAATTCATGCATCTGGCCCTGTAGCCTGGATAAATACAGCAGCAGCCCTCAAAGGCCTATTTTGAATGAGAGAGACAGACATTAAAAAACAAACCATGACAGTATAATGAGCTCAGTTTATACAGTAGCTGCATGAGCATAAATGTCAGGGTTTTTTTTCCCCCTCCTGACTTTGCTTTGGTTTGGTTGTACTCACAAACTTTACCGGCAAGATGGGTCATTTACTAAGCAATCTCAGTGGACCAGAACCAATGGTATCCTGGCCCGAATCATACCCTGCTGATCCCTTTCAGGTCAACAAAACTTTGAGGCATTCCGGTTCATTATAATTTACAGTTCTTTCCATGACACATGCAGCATTATTGCCAGTCAAGCCAGACTCTATGTCGTTTGATTTCATTCACATTCCTGGCTTGCTCAAGCTGGTCCTATTGAGATCACTGAAGAACATCATTTCCTTATTTAAATAGGATTTGCATTTCTCAGGCTTCTTTACAGTCCTCTTTTTAACATTGCTTTTTGAAGATTTGTCCTGACATTTCTACCAAGTAAATCTACAAAAGAACATTGTGGGCTTTGAATGTCCTTCGCGCTTTTAGCCTAGCAGATGGCATTAGGGCATGTGGGTTAAATATAAGTTAACAGAGATAATAAGAACCTTAATACAGAGAAGCATTAAGATCTCTACAACAGTTCTACTGTAAATTCTCAATGACAGGCCTGGGTTTCTGTCAAGCTAGAGTAACTGCAGTAAATTGCTGATGATGTTAGTTCAAAATGCAGTAGAGATAAGGTCAGACAAACATACATCCAAACAAAAATCAATTTACTTGTGTTTTTGAACACGCTCACCATGTAACTAGACTCCAGTCCTACAGATTCTTCCCTGGATTGAATTTTCTTTCTGTATGGACTAGTATGACTGGACACAAAACACCTTGAAATCAATACAAGAGTGTGATACGTCACACAAAAGATTGCTTATTAACTTAAATGGAGTGCTGGAAGACCAGGTGCTGAGCTGAAGAAATATGAAGGGTCAGATTCAACTGATGTTTCTTCTGGTGCATTTACCCAGATATACATATATGTGTACAGATATATGTGTATGTATATATATATATATATATATGTATATTTGTGTGTGTGTGTTGTGTGTGCGCGTGTGTGAAAGTGTTAGCCCCGACATTTGGGATTCCACATGAGTTCTATTCATAAAAAATATTGTATTCCCTGAGTTGAATCAATTCACAGAATATAGGTCACTCCTGTAACTGTAAACATGGGGAGCTCTATGGTTAGCTGACATTTTGCCTAATTGCTCCACATATGTTGGTATCTCTTCAAGCCTTTTTCTCCCTATGGACATAATTTTGGGCATGATGTCGGTAACTAATAGGCAATTCCTTATTTCCAGCACTGTATGACTAAATTTGATCCTCTGAGTAAAAAGATAGAGAAAAGAGAGATGAAATATTAACTTTATATCCACTCAGGCTACCTCAGAAATTAAATTATTATCCTTTATTATCATACGTCTTTGTAATTCCTTTGTACTTGTGAACCCCAGGTCATAAACCAGCACACTATAAAGAAGTGTTCAGCAATTTCCATACCATAAATCCTGCTAAGTATAAACGATTGCCTTCTAAGCATTACTGTCTGATTTCTATAACATCAGAATTGGCTTGTTTAGGTAAGCTTCTACATCTATGACTGCTTAAACAAAAATTAACCTCACATAGTTTTGAAGAAATCTTTGAGTAAGAGCTATTTCCAGAAATACAGCCTTACGTAATTTTCGTGGCAATGCTGTCTGCATTGAAAATTCCTCCCATTACACTTCCTTGAATAGCAGTGAACAATAATTGGACCGTATCCAAGTGTTATGCAGGACTGAGCATCAGTAATGACTTTTATGGGAAATACCTTTAAAGAGAGTATTTGACACCCAATAAAAGAGTAATTTTACTGATAAGGAACTGATAAGGAACTTTTTTTTCATGAAAATGGACGAAAGTAAAAACCTGTATTTAGAAAATAAAATCCCAAAACAAGAAAACTTCAAAAAAATGCAATCTACATATCAAAATATACAAAAAGTCCAACTTGAATACTCTGAATCTATTCATAACTTAAAATATAAAGAATGTGGCTTAGAACAAAGCATTTTCTGTATAACATTAATTTAAAAATTGGGTATTTCTTGAAGAAGTTCCTATATGATTAAAAGAAAAAAAAACAGAAAAAAAAAAGGCTAAAGCTTATCAGCGAATTAAAATGAATTTCCATCATTCTAATCAGAAGATGCTCAAACAGCACAAAATAACTAAAAAACTGTGCTTTGTGGCTTTTTTTATATGCTGGTGGAAACTAGCCTAGAGTCGTACAGAAACTGGTCAACTAAAAAAAAACATTAAATTACAATCTACCAATTTACCAATCTTGAAGTGAGTATTATGCACATTGTACCTGCATTTCCAAAAATAGAGGGGACATGCCTCCCTTTTATTAAAAGGGCACATGGAGATTTTTAATGAAAAGCTGTTGAGAATCTAAAGCAGTGAAAGGCGATTGTGACTAGAGAACCAATTTGTAACCATTGGTTTCACAGCAGGCTGTCATCTCCCTGCTCTGCTGCTTTGCTTGTTTTCTGGTTCAGTAAGACCTCTACTCTACTATTATGATTTAACAGAATGGTAATCTTTATAAACTCGCTAGATTTTTCTGGAAGATATATAAGAAAAAAATGTCTACTGGCTGGTGGAACACTCCTTAATTAAGGCTCCCTGGGAGCGCGTGCGCGCATTTGGCATCCAAACTGATTCACACTTCCTACTCACCAACAGGGCTTTGGGTGGAGGGAAGAAGTTGGTGATAATGTTTCCTAACACCCCACATTTTAATATAAGAAAAAAGAAAAAATGCAGACTGGAGGTATTTTCACACAGATTTAAAATCTCAGATGTGTCATCGGCTCTCAGAGCGATAATGAACATTTAGGCTGTTATAGGAGTGAGACGCAGCAGTGAATGTTATGAATTAGGGCTGAATCAGGGATGGGGGAGGGAGAGACCTCGTGCAAGCTTGAAGGAAACTCATTTCTGGAACTGAGACTTCACAAAGAATAGGGTCACAAGCTTGGAAGTGAAGCCAAAAGCAGCTTTGCCAGTGGAAATACTTATAAACCACTGATTTCCGGAGGTCAAGTGGTGTGAAGGAGGAACACTTTAATTAAAAATGATGGTGTGGTTTCTTTTACTTGCTGTATCTTCCATTCAGTGTGAACAGCATGCTAGGACAAAGGATGGAATAATGAAAAGAAGACAAAACATAACACAGTGAAAGGCCCAGAACTCCAGTGTACATGTCCGAAGTAATTTTGTCCATGAGAGGGAAGATGACAACAAATTTATAAATTTAATTTTCCTTCCTCCCAGCAAAACAAATCAAAAATCTGGCTCAAGAAATTTCCACTTAGAAAAAGAAAAAAAGCAAATTAATCTAGATCAGATGCCAGTGATCAGATCAGTGATCAGATGCCTCAGGTACCAGGTGATACATGTCATTTAAGTCAATATTCTCATAGAATAATGAAGATATAGTAAACTATAATCTCAGATTAGCAACCTTACTGGCTGTTTCAGCAGAGTTGGCTTCCTGTGAAAAGGACAGTAGGAGGTACAAACAGAAACATATAAAGAAACTTTTTCATACCTGCTCACATTCCTTATAATCTACTGAAAAGGTAATTAGCAATAGCATAAAATATTCCCTAATATTTTTAATTTATCCTTGCAGGCTTACTAGCTTGTTAGGACATTATATGCCTTTGTTTATGGCCTTGACCATTTCTCTAGAAACTACTGCTTGCAATCTGACTGATTGCACAGTAAATCAGTGGCTCAGCATTGCTTACATACCATTCACCGCATACTTTAAAATGTCACCCTCATTTTCTCTATGAGACAAACAACAAAATAGTGTCAAAAATGTCACGTCTGTCTTGTGTTTCATCCCTATGCCTTCATAGTGATTGGACAAACTACCTGGTAACACACAAACTCTTCGCTCACAATGTTCTGAAAGTGGCAGCAACTTTCCCAGAAATAACATTAAAAGCTGTATGATATTATTGATCTCCTTGGAGAAAGCCAAAAACTATAAACATTAATTAAAAAGTACTTGTGGTACATAAAGGCTAAATGAAGGGAAAAGAAAATCTACATATTGTTCCATATCAGCCACACGAATGCCAAGAAAGCTTTTGGAGGCTTACATCAGTCGCTGATTAACTGATTCTTTTAGTCTTTTACATGACATGGACAAGTTGGTAAAAAGCCAAAAGAAAACCTATGCAGCTAATTGCCCATTTAAGCCAATTTTTTACAGCAGTGAATATCAACCACTTAATATTCAACTTGTGAGAGTAACTAGAAAAACATAATAAAACAAAACAACCAAAAACTTAAGCCTGTATTTACAGCATTGCAAATGTCTCTCTTGCTATAATTTGATTTAAAGTTGGCCTTAGAAAGAAAAAACAGCATGACCAAATTATACATGACAATAATAAGAGCATTGTTAATGACATTTTCTAGGTACTTATCAAGCCATTCATTGAAGAAAAATAGAAAATACATGAAAGAAACTGAGACAAATACAGTAAAGTACACCATGGAGACAGAGCTGTCCATGTCTTAGCTCATGTAGGCCTTCTGCTGGAGGGAAGTTTTGCAGAGTCTCATCTTCCAGAGAGAAGGTTGCAGGTAGAAGATGACCCTGCAGAGAAGGAGCCATCTGAAGGAGCTGAAGGAGCTTTACTGAAGTGGTGTTCCATGTATATTAAGAAACTAACCACAGATTCAAGAACAATAATATTTCTTCCCAAATAAAACTACTTTCTCAGTCCTTTGCATATAGGGAACGTTTTCTTTATAGTTTCCATATAAAACTGCACTGATGCTATCTTCATTTTGTTAATACTGTTTCACCACTGAAAATTCACACAGTATTAGAACGAGCATACATTTCTTCCAGATGCAACTTGTTCTCTGTAAAAAGAACAGGTCACAAGCTGTGAAACCATAGCCCACACTCTCCTGAGGATGCCCCATCTCTTTGGGCTGCCTGGAGAACCTCCGCTTCTGCTGCTGCCACTTTCTAACAACTCTCTTCAGATTATTGCTCTCATTTACCTTCCAGTCAGTAAATCTCTTATTGGTAAAACACATTTGCTTGGGTTAAGCTTATTCCCATTATCAACATTTCTTCTATTCTAAAAAGGATTTAAATGGTGACTAATAGCATTTGTTTTAATCATTTTTGCAATTAATTGTGCAAACCTATCTAGTTGAAAGATACAGAAATAATTAAAGTGGACATTTAAATTCTTTTTCATTTTCCTATTTTATCCTTTCCTATTATCTTTGGTAAGGGATTCCAAGACTGTAAATGTTTCTTTTTTTCATTTTTTAATTCTTTTTTTTTCCCTGAAAAAAAAAAATCAGGAGATAAAAAGTATTTTTAAAAATATAGGAAAATGTAACAAGCTTTCAGTTATGCTACCTCAGCTTTGTGCCAGGTGAAAAATGGACAAAAAGACAAAACTAGATGTCTTTAATGAGAGCGATCATCTTGTAACTAGAGATAAGGCCAATACCTTCTGTATATTCAATTTTTTTAAGTTTCTTTTCATAATGTCTAGATATCTGAGGCAAAAATCGTGATCTCTCTCTGCTATGTTGTGTACAGACATGGAGAGAGTTATGCACATGTTTTTGAATGCTTACAAAGTGGTTGCCAGTTCACATGGTCTGGAAAGATATAACAAGGTCTATCAATTAAGACATGAACAGAATTACTAGTTCCTCCTCTCCCATACCATTTTGTCACTTATAGTGCCTCAGAGGAGAGAAAAACCTGTGCATGAGCACATCTCCAGTCAAAATGGGTTTGCTTTCTCCACCCACTACCCTACTGCAAAAAAGAACTATCTTTCACATGCTGTGGCTTGGGGAAATTAGGAATTAAATAGAAAAATATCTCCTGTCTCTCTTTTGAAGATGTGAAGGTATTTACACACTTATCTAGCATAATTCTACAGTGTATCTCCTTGACATTAATATATACAAACAGATTAAAATCAAACAAAAAACAATGGCAAAAAAACCTTTTTCATCTTGTTAGAAGAACCTATCTTCTCAACCCAATCAATGTCAGCAACAAATCCATAAAAAGTAACAATATATAAAACATGTCATAGATTTGGCTCCAGCAGTTTAATTAATTTAATCCATTTGGGAGTAGATGACAAGGCTTTTTCTTCAGAAACCTTCATTGATTCCTTTTAAATAGTGCTAACATAAGTGGAAGTAATTCAAATTAATGACAGATAAAGTTCTACTTTGGGTCAAGATTCCTTAAACAGATCAGACTATAATCAGTATTAATCCACTCAGGTTTAATATTTGTATTAGCAATAAACAGAGTGAAGAGTTGTTTTTAGTAAGAAATCAAAATAATGCAGAAAATCTTCCTTTCTTTCCATTTCTTTCTTCCTTTCCTTCCATTTCTTTTAATGTTCAGATGATTGGCTGTCTATCTGACCTCTTCCCTGTATAATAATAGACAAAAAAGTACTTTCCTAAGATGCTGAAGAGGAATCTTTGAAGAAGACATCTAGTCTTGGAGAATATGTAAATAGCTTAAATTATTTATCAGAAATTGTTCTGTGCTTGGAATTTAGAAAGATAAATCATTCCTGAAAAAAAAGAAACGCTTTTCTTTTGATTACAATGATAATTAAGAGTAACACTATTTATTTTTACTATGGACACAAAGCGGGTTTATTTGTATACATGCAAACAAAAAGTGGCATTGCACCAAATAATAAATGATGATCATAATTATTGCTCATAATTATTGCTTCTGAGGATGAAAGGGAAAACTGCTCCTCAGCTGAGGCTTGAGTAAAAAAAAAAAAAGGTGAGAGAAAGACCAAGTTTCCTGGGGTATATTTTGTCTATTTTACACTCCCTTCCCCACCAGTACCTAACAACCACACATAAGCTGATTAGCATGAAATTTCTGCCCAAACTGGCAGAACTGAAGCCATCAGCAGCTTTGACACTTAGCTGATCACCCACTTAAGCTTCAGAAGGAAGCCTCCATTGAGATGCACAGAAGAGATGTTCACCCTGGCTATCACTTTCTCTTATGTACCTGCAGGAAGACCTGTTTCTGCTGATCATAGGCAGGGAAAGATTTTGAAGTGACATTAAAAAAACCCTTTCTAGTCTTAAGAATAATTTTATAACTAGATTTCCTAAGGAAACTACAGAGAGGGAGATACTGATTTTTTTTTTAAAAGCCAAAAATACTGTTAGGAATGGCTTAGAACTGGGTCTGAGCTGGGGTAGAAATTGGACTAGTTGACCTCTCAAGGTTCCTGGCATACTATTCCTGATTCAAAACCAGAGGAAAATGAACTCTGTCATGGAAGGAAAGCTTAAATTGTGCAGAAATTTACATAGGAGGGAGAGGATTTAAAGCTTTGCAGAAGGATTAAAATTTGTTATGAGCTCCAGCATAGAAATGGTACTGCTAAGTGAAAACCTTTACACAGTTAAACATTGCCCTTGTCCTTCAGAGAAGTACCTGAGGAAATGTCTCTTACAGATAAGAGAAATGGTCTTCCAGATCAGAGCAAAGGTCACTTTCATGGTGAGTTAGACAAGTTTGAATGAAGATTAAATTTGCCTTTGGATTTTTGTCGGATACTCTATCCACCTGTTCTTCACTTTCATGGGAGATAATTTCTTTACAAGGCTACTGTATTAACAAAACATGCCTGAAAAGGTGCTGGCAACCTGGTGATAGTGCACAGAGCAATAAGAATCACTCAGAGTTTGAAGTGAGTCAAAGACATCTCAGCTGTGCACCAAGGAGAATAACATATTGCTGAGATAAATTCCCTTGCTCACACCAGGTAGCACAATCATCCTTCATTACACACTTGGGCCCAAATTTGCAGAGTGGGTAGTGATTCTGGCTGCCTATGTTCCCATCTCTTTGGGCTGACCTAGATTTGAAAGAGGAAGGAGGGGGGAGTGAGGAGTGGATATCCAGACCTGCAGTAAACCTCCTATGACCAAACGTCTGCATTTCTTGGCCAGATCTATCTCACATTGAACAGTAGAAAGCTGAAGCATTAAGAGCATTGATAGCAGATAACTAGGCTTGTATCCTTTTATGCGGCCAAGAAATTAGGCTTATATTATGCTTTCACTGGTAGTGAAACAAAATTAAATCTATGTTAGTCTAGAAAAGAAAAGATGACTCAGCATGTTAGCTCAGTGAGACCACAGCAGTATGCAAAGCAACAGCATACATGAAAATTAGGTAGCTACCAATATGTGATGTCTTTTTATTTCCCAGCTCATACAAGCTTTCTTCTCATTTATCAACTCTTTTGTAGCTGTGTTTATTGGGAAAGCCTTTGATGCCATCCTAGAGCAAGAGAGACTGTTTCCATAATAAGACACCTTTCCCCCTGGGATGCCTGTCAGCTAAATCATGCTATCTCCAATTTAAAAACTGTAAAAAAAAAATAAAAAAAATTGGTCTTATTGTTTGCCATAATTCAAAGTTGATTTTTGCCCTCAGATTATGGTAAACCATGTGATGTTCCACAAGATATTGTTAGCATAATTTCAAAATTGAAGCTGTGGCTCACCTCTGTCCCTGCCTTGCTGCACAGGAAATGTCAGAAACATGACCAACAGTGCCAGCCATCTCACACTCTCTTAGAGGGCTGTAGCAAGTCAGGCACAATTTACAAAAATGAGAAGAGCTGTTAAAAATTCATTCCTTCTCTTGCAGCGAAAAAACAGATTTTTCATCAACCCCACCAAACTTGCTGCTTTTCCCCTCCCCCAAATCAAGATGTTGCTCGTAAGTTCTATGACTTTTACTGTAAGAAAAACATTGATTTTAACCGTGGTAATCAGTCACTTTGTTCCTTTCAAAGAAAAAAAATATACTTTGTTGGAATATGAAATTTCTGAATAAAATATATTTGGTAGGAGATAAAAAAGACTACAACCAAGACTGACCTTTCTCTTTTCTTTTCCCAGCTACTGTCAGGATTTGGGATCTTCACACACTCTTCTCTTTCCTTAAAAGAAAGGATAAAAATAGCCCTAATGAGCAGCTCTGTAACTACAAACGCAAGTATTTCAGTCAGGAAAGAAATGTCACTGTTAAGCTTTCAGTGGTTGTTATATATAACACAATTTAAAAACATATAGTGTAAAAACGATGAAAGCTACCGTGACAGGGGTGCATTTACATTTGCAAGATTTATGGAAATATAAAATAAATGTTTAGCATTTTGATTTTATGTGCTAGGAAGAGTCGAATGCACAGCATTACCAACATTATCCTCCCTCCCCCTCTCTCGTATTCAAGACAGTGAGACACCTCACCACTGTGCACCTCCTGCCATCTCTCTGTGCCGGGGGACATCACTATGGATCAGCATTTAAGAATAAATAAATAAAATCTGGGACATCAGTTGCATAGAAGAGTTCAAATGGTTTTGAAAGCCTGTTCTCATTACCAAGTGTGTTGTATTGTAGGCACAGGCTTCAAATATTAAATAACATGGGAGACAAGGGAACAAACCGTCTCTGTGAATAGGTATGGAGTTAATTGAAAGCTGCTCTATTGTTCCATTGTCGCAATCCAAAACACACCTGCAAGGGCTTCCTTCCTCTTTCGAGTTACATACACAACACAACAGTAGGGGGAAAAGAAAAAAAAAAAAAGAAAGAGAAAAAAAGAAGAGATGGTATAAAGGGAAGGTAAGGAAGACGAGAATAAGAAATGTATTTTTTTCCCATCATACAAAAAGAGTTAATCAAAGTAAAATGTGTGTTGCAATATCAAGAAGGGGAGGGGGAAACAAGCTTAAAAGATTAAGTGCATAAATGGAATGGAATTTAGCCACATACCATTACAGTCAGTAATAGAGATTTTTTTTTCCCTCCCCCAAACAAATATCACAAATAGAAGGAAACAGTAAGGGATAATTTGGGGTGGTAGTTCTGAAGTCCTCTATTCAATGTCAAGAGAATGCATGAACAGTGATGCATGCTATCTGGCTGAGAAAAGGGAATGCTAAAGTAGGCTCCGTTCTTCATGGCCAGACAATTTCTTTTTTGTGTTCTGCCAGAACTCTAATTGTAAAGCCCTTTTCAATCGCACCAATCAGCCATGTCTTTCAAGTTGGCTCCCCCCATTCTATTATCCAGCTGACAAGCAGTTATAAAAAGAGATTTTTCTCCACATAGGCAGAAGCTATACGAAGATAAGTGACGCTAGCTACATTTAAATTTTAAAATCAGATTCTTTCATAAAATTGTAGGTTGCTGTCATTCACTTATTTTATCAATTGGCAACTGGCAACAATTTCTCCTCTTAAACAATAATGAAAAGAGATAAGCTAGTGAAATACCTCTAAGTAGGAGTACAGACAAAACAGGATGCCATAGGAAAGGGATGGATTTTAGTCAGCCAGGAATAAAAGCATTGTAGAATATTTCATACTACTTGAAAAATAATTTTTTAAAAAGACCTCCCAATTCTGTAGAACTAGATATCACTTGAATTTTTTTTTTGATTGTTAGCAAGTGGCAGTTTACAAGATTGATATTGCAGCCAAATCTAAAAAAAAAAAAAAAAAAGGAAAAAAAGGAAAAAAAACCTTTACCTGCTGCAGAATCATCATGTTTATTTTAATTACGTGGAGCTCTAGTTATCTTTTTTATTACAAAGGTGTCTGAATTTTCTGAAGTTAGATTCTCCTTTTATCCTGGATTAGTAAATGACTCATCTGATTTTTATTTTTTCTTAAGCTAGGCTCCAGCAAAGCACAAAGCAAAGTAGGCAGAAGCTGCCTACACAAAACAAATTTCTGTGTACTCTTCTTCCAGACAGTTTGTGGATTATGGACTGTCCAGAGAGGTCTGCAAGACAGAGCTCCAGGAAGATTGAAAAAAAAAAAATAAAGAGTTTTAAAAGAGAAACCATGTTCTTTTGCCATCCTTCCAAGGTAAGTTCAGTTGCTTCAGGCAGTCTTTGAATATGTGAAAATACTAGTTTGACTGGCATGAAAGCAAACAAATTGGGTTAGCTCCACATATTTAACAGAGAATAGAAAGCAAGATAAATGGGAATGAGTAAAGATAAGCCATAAGTGGGAAGTAGCATTGGTGGATGCTGAAAAGTGCTTTCAGGAAAAGCATTAAGAAGATATAAGGAAATGCAGCTGGTGGAGCCCACACACAAAGCAAAGGCTGCAGTGCAGGGAGAGAATAGGCCTTCTCCAGCTCCGGAAGTGACCTGATTTTAAATAGATCATAAGGGGGCACCACTTTTGACATAATAGTTACCAACACATTCAACTGGAAATAGCTTATCTATTTAAACTGATGCTTTTCAATTGTTGTCCTAAGACCACCTGTCATTTCATGCAGACTAAAAGCACCGAGAGGTCTGATGAGTAATAAGACATTGTGGAAAGTAAAGTTTAAAATAAAGCACATCATAAGAAAAAATAAGGAGAGCAAGATATCAAGTAGTAGCCAGTAATGAGGGTGCCATAAGCAATAAAATAGTATCATAAAAAAAATTTGGACTAATGCCTCTCCCTCTTTTTTTCTAATCTTTTTAAAAATGCAGCACAAGAAGTGTAAAATCTGAAATGTACAAGGACCATCAGGTTTCAGCACTCCAGTTTTCCATAATACAGGAAACACTTTTTATAGAACTAGGGAATACATTACTTACAAATAGACAATATATCAGGATTATGATATGTCAACAAAAAAGCAAATCAAAATAGAATTAGCTAATCTCTTAAAATTTCAAATGGACCAGGAAAAAGGATTACAATCCTGCATATTTGTAGGCAGCTTGCTAAAAGATGGTAAAGCTAAAGAGAGATTGAATGATTCATTCAAGATTGTAAAGTAGGTCACTGCAGACTCAAAAGCATAAGGTTCCCAGTGTGTGCTTTAACCACTAGACATTAATTCTGTGACAAAAATGTCACTGTGCAATTAGGAATAACAGTTTTACTTGTTGCTTTTTATTAAAAAAGAAAAAGAAAAGACTTCTAATGGCTTCCTGCAACACTGTACAATGTACAATTTTAGCCAAACGGAATGTGTCTATCACATAAGCTGTTATCAGACCAGGCAGAGAAATAGGAAATTGTATTCTTTGGGTAGAGAACTTGAGTCAGATATATTATAAATTTAGAAAACAGTCATGATTGATTGACTCGTTATTCATCTGAACCCACTATGAAATGCAACATCACTTTATCAGCAAGCTCTCACTTCATGAGTGCTGTGGCTCTGGGTTTAAGTGACCTACTGTTCCTTAAGTGTTCTTATTTATTTATATATATATATATAAAGCATAATTTTATAGTTCTGAGACAACTCTAGCAGAAATCATCTTACAGGACTCAATGGCTCTATTTTGCTTCTCAGCATTTGCTAGAGGACTGTTTACATGGCTTCTAGTTATCTGTGTGTCCCATCTTTCAGGATTTGTTTTAGGGCATCTAGTTTTCTCCATGCATCGGTGAAGAACCCAGGTAGCTGAACTCGAGCAGTAGATTTCACTGAGTAGAGCAACACCTGAGAGATTAGCTGATTTGGCATAGCCATTGATAACTCAAATAGTTACAGTCTGCTGAGAAAGAAGCACATCTATTGAACCCCATGTCATCTATTTAATACTAAACAACTTTCCTTCTCAAACTTTGCATTAGGGTCTTCTGCAGTTTTTGATTATCCCAGCTTGAACTGTCTTTTCAAATACATGGAAGACTTTTCTTCCCAGATTGGTGACTCAAGTGAGATAACATGAAATGAATAATACATAAGCTCACAGGTAGCAAAAAGTCTGAAAATGAAAGGTTATTCCTCTTTCAAGGCCTTTCTTCACTTGGCCATCCTAATCAGCACTGCAGAATCAGCTTAATGCCTGCCATGCTCTTTGGGATTTCCTAAAATTGTAAAATATATTTTCATATGTGTAGCTTTATGTAGTTGTTCTGGTTTGGCATACAGTATGTGCTGTACCACAACATGAAAGCTATTTAATAAGACTGTTGAAAAATAAAGAAAATACAAGGGATTGAATCTTGTCACTACTCTATTTTGGATACACAAGATATTTTATGCTGATTGACAGATCATGAGCACATAAAATTTTCATGCTCATGAATAAAAGGCTACTAGGGAGAGGGAGGAGACTGTCTGCTAGAGAAAATTAGTCCAGAAATCAGAACACAGATTTCCAAAGATGGAGAATTACTTTATTAAGCATTTCATACCTTATTAAAATTAAATTTTCATTCCTCTTAGCTGTTGCTTCCCAGAATCCTCTACTAACAAGCATATAGCAAAGAAGCAAGGATGGATGCTGCACTGTCATATTTTCTCAGAGTAATGTCCTGCCTTATCCTAAATGTAATTCTTTGAGTGGTGAGTAAAAATGTTCTAGAGGAGAATTCTTGGCATTGTGGTAGCTGAGCTCTCTCAGTGATATTTCCAAGCACACCACTTTGGAGCCAGTGCCAGGAAAGCTAAGTAACCCAATACAGAGCCAAGCAAGCCACATTACACTTCACTGTTTATAAATCCATACCTGACTTGCAAGGCTGGCTTCATGACTTGGGAATCAGTGCTACAGCAGTTCCCAAATGACCAACAGGACCCACAAGTTTTTTCATTTGTTAGAGAAGAAAGAAAAGATTCCTCAAGAGTAGGTAGGAGAACAAATTTGACATAAATTTAATTGTATTTCACTGCCGCTATCAGACTGATAGAAAGGATGGTGAGTAAGAAGAGAAACAGAAAAATAAAGAAAATAACATACAAATGAACTGTATATTAGTAGTTATGGAATAACCCATCAACAGCAGAAGCAGTCTAATTTATTTGTTATCTAAATGCATCGGACATATTTCCCTAGCTATGCTTAATCATTCAGATATTTTTCTTATCCACAAAACCATTCAATTCTTTCCAGAATGCTTCTTATGTCCTGGCATTGGTTATGACCTGCAGTAATGAGTTCCACAAAGAAATTATGAGTTGTGTTAAATATATTACTCTTAATCAAGATGTGAATGCTGTTGAGTAACCTTTGCTTATATTCAGGATAAAAAAAAAATTTAGGAAAAATAATAAACGTCAAGATCTGTCTTTTGCGATTTACTTTGTATACGTTATTGTGTTTCCTCAGCCATTTCCTATGAAAGATTTTTAAAATCCATTCTTGACAGTCAAATCAGTATTTTTGTACAATCTCAGACAAATTAGATTCACATGACAGCCTTCTTAATGCTGACTAATAAGCATGCTAACCATGCTAATGCATTTCAAGCCAGCACATGTGACTATTTTGTAGTCCAGAAGCATTAAGATCGAACCACAGATAGCATTATTTGCTGTGTGCTGGGCCCATTTTCTTTTTCACAGCCTGCAAAGAGTGTGCCTACAAAACCCTGGCAGTGTGGTAGTATGTCCTCAGGATTTCTCTACAATGAGCAATTGAATGTCATTTGAAAGTAGTGTGTTTAATTAGCATGATTCTAGCCACCAATATACATCTTAAAACTGCTTCAAGGAGCTGTGAGAAAATTGTATCTATCTGCCCAGTGTTCAGATTAAAAAAAAAGGAAGCATTTTACTTTTAATTAAATTAAAAATTTTGCTCTTTAAATAACGATTTTTCCACAAAAAAAACCACTTTTTTTTTGGTCTTTTCTGCAAAACTGTACTAGCTGGTTATCCCTGTCCTCAGAGTTAGTGCAAATATCTTTGTATACACACTGCTAGAAACTGTTTATAAACACAGAAAGGGAGCCAATGGGAGCCTTTCCTGTTTAAGCCACTGAAGCAGAGTTAAGCCAATGTTATGAACTTTTGAAAATCTCAACTCAGAATGGCACAGGACATGTTTTAATGAGCAGGCACAGTAAAAATGGAATCTGATCTATGCAAACAAATAATGCTTGATAAAAAATTACATCATGCATGAAAAACAGCTGTGGCTCCTAATGCTCCATGGTTACTTGTGCAATAAGGAAAGGTTAAGAAAGAACTCTTACGCACAAAATGTTCAGTATGTTTCAATTATTTCTTCCTCTTTCTACAGCACAGTTCAACTGGTGTAAATACAAAATCATTTCACAACAGAATCTGTTATATGATTATAAGGAATACTGCACCAAAATGAAATTTGTAATATGTGACTAATTCCTTTGTGTATATACACATACATATATAGTATGAATAGTGGATGGCATGACTATGAATGCTTTCTGTTGATCTGTTTTCTTTCAATAAAATCCAATGCTAAACATATGGATACAAACATTATGAAAAGAAAAATTGTGCAGTAATATGAATCTATGCCAAAACTCACTGAAAGCAATGAAAAGGCTGTTTGGAAGCACTGCATCTCAATGCAGATTATCCTGTACAGCAGACCCAGCACTGGAAATGCACATGGTAACCAGAATTTCAAACTTCAAGGATTCCCAATAAAAATAGGACTTGGAGTGCAAACACTCTAGCACTATATGTACCAACAGCCCATCTCATTACTGGGATGGAGACAAAATTTCATTCTGGAAGATCTGGGGCCGGCTTTAGATGCAAACAGAACAAAGTGCATGACTGGGCAATCAGGAAGCCACAAAAAATTCAAAACCCACGAAGTGTTTTTATTTTAGAGGCACTTTAATATATATTGAGAGGTACTTTGGTACCTCCAATTTTGACTTGCAAGAAAATTTTGTCACTCTGTAAGCATAAAGCAAGAATTATTAAAAAGAGAAAAGCCATTTCCTTGAAATCAGTATCAAATCCTTTACCAAAAAAATGAGCAATCACCTGCAAATTATTTCATTGGAAAGAGAAGCATGAATATCCAAACTATTTTAGTTTTTTGATGACTTTGTTTATATTGCCTGAACTTGTAAGAAGTCTTACTCAGATGAATACTACCTCTTCTGTCTTTATGTCCGGTCCAATAAAGTTATCATTTATTTACTGCTGTGAACTAGATTGTACAATACTGTGCCACATGCTGCTAGGGACATGTTATATTGAAGCATTATAAAAAGTGTCATAAAACTGACAGTCACTTCCTGCTCAAATTTATATAGCATAGGAATTAAAAATAAATAAATACATAAAATGAAAATGTAGTTTCCCTCAAAATCTATTGTTTTTCTAAGAGTGGGAAAACAGTCTCATTTCAGATGAAATAAGGAAATGTTTTGATTTGTTGAACCGAATTAACATATGTTTGATTTTGGACCCTCCCAATTAGAGGTGGCAAAATGCTCTGGGGAAGCGGCTGTTCAGATGTCTCATGTCTGTGCTCCCTCCTGAAGCTTGACATTGGCTGAACTACATTTCCTATGACAAACTGTGTAACTGTTCTTCTGGAGTCCACCAAGAGCCAATAAGATTCCCCTTAGTCCCAATTAGTACATTATCTTCCTCCTTGTGTTTTTCCATGCTCCAAATTAGGAAAGTTCTTTTCACATCTTTGAGATTTTATATTCATCATTAATCTATCTTTTCAGTTTTCTCACTTTCTATTAATAAGAACTAATGTTCCTTATTGCTCTTGTGCATTAGTTTACCTCCTCTTTTGTGACCTAAGCATATTGTTTCTGTAATCCTGATTTGAGTTTACTTCTGTGAACAGTCTAGCAACCAAACAAGCAAGTGAAGAAAAGAAGTGATGGTGCTGGGCTCATGGATGTCAGTGTGTCCCTGATGTGTATTCTACCTCTCCTTAATCTCCTCCAGTTACAGTAAAGCAGTAGAAGGTTCAGATAGATAGATGAAAAAGGTTCACAGGCATTCCTGAGGATTAAGATGACCCATGCAAAAGCGTTGAGAAAGTTTTCAGCATCTAGGATTTTTGGTATGGCATCTCAAAATACTCCATGCACTGACATTCATTTGTTTTTGTTTTTGTTTTTTTTTCCTTTCAGAAGGATTTTTTTTTCCTTTCAGGAGGAGGAGAGCTCCACTTGGAGCTCTACTTTTCACATAAGAGCATAGTGATCATCACACATCAGTTTGCGAGGCCAAAATTTTCTACGGTGAAGAAATAAAACTTTCATCGCCTTCTCCTCACTTTGTGGCAATAGTACTGGGTACAAGTACTACTCTTCCCTTACAAGATCTTCCCTTTGTTCTCAGGACAAGCTGTACCTTGCTTGGCAATGTAAAGGTAAAGGGAAGTCTAGTCTTGAATTATGAAATTAGAAATATGGAAATTTAATGAAGCATCTCATTCAGGAAGAACATTCCAAGAACCAAAACAACCCTGGAAATGAGAATTTTGAAGATATTTCACAGAACAACATACTAATGACTGGGAGGTCTTTAGAAAATTGCTGCTGTATTAAATTAAGGATTGCTTTTTTTCTTCTTTTTTTTCCCTCGCTTGTACAGTCTGCAATAGTACTCTATATGTCAGTACTTCAGTTAGTGAGGCCAGTATGTAAAGTGTGAAGAAATTAAATGAGGAAAAAAAGGCAACTTGCTTTATAAGTATGAGATAAATGAGCGACCAAGGAGGAAGTAAAACTAAGAATTCAGGTTTCCTTGACCTTTGCTTTAAATAGTATATAAACAATTAAATGAGCAATTTACTCTTGGTTATTCTCCATATTTCCTTAGGGCAGTACACAATTTCTATGTGTCAATTTATTAAATTACAAAGTGAGAGAAACAACATTTGGATAGGGTGCAGTTTATCAGTGATTTAAATGGGAGGATGAAAGTAACTCCTATGGAATAAGTCTTTCCATTCATTTGAAAAGATAACTACTGTGGTTTACATGCTTTGCTAAGCTTAAGATCTCTGGTCTAACCAACTTAATCTAGGCAAACACCAAGGAATGGACAAATAAGAAGGAATGGTTGATAGGCAGTTTTGGTCAGAAATGAAATAGCATTCATATTTTCCATGGCTAAAGAAAACTTCCCCACATGAAGCAAAAGAGGATACAGAGGATATGGTTATTTGAGTGATAACCTCTCCCATATTTGTTGGGAAGGCATCAGGAAAAAAATAAAAGTCATTCTTCCTGGGATTTGAAAAATATAATTTGCTATGCTTCTCCAAATTTCCTGTACTTATATATGGGAATGCTGCTCCCTTTATATTTTAGGGATACCAAATCTAAAAAAAGTAGTGTCAAATTCTCAGCACTTTAGGACCAACTGTTCTAAAGCATTATATTACTGGAGCCAATTAGAAAGTGACTTTTGATCTGCAGAAAAATAACTTTTCTCTTTAACATTTTATTTTAAAGCTTTTTCAAAATACTAAAAGCAGTACTCCTTTCTCTTAAATATTTCTTTCAAAGTTTCCTTTTTCTTTATTCAATTTATTTGCCAAAAATAAGAATATTCAAAAATATTGACATTGAACAAAGAAGAGATTAAAAAAGTATAAAAAAACCCATCCAGATTCAAACTTTTTTGTTTAAAAACATATCTTTCAGGTAATTGAATTATGTGATTAAGATTATGAATGAGCAAAAACTTACAACAAATAACACATCAAAATATGTAGGACCTACATATTTCCTTTCATAGACTGACTAAAATTATTACTGGAATGTAAATAAATCAATGTTTGATAAGCACAACCAGAATAGACTAAAATACACTGTTGCTGCTTAGGCTCTGAAGAACTGACATAAAGGCACATAAAGGCACATAACCAGACCTACCATACCTCTTCTCTGTTGTCACATCTTACTCAGAACAAGCCAGTGAGAGGGTGAAATGTCTGTTTATGTTTGAAAAAAAAAAGGAGGACTGGCGTAAAGATTCCTGTAAGTACTGACTATGCTAGGACTTGACAGTTATTTGATATTTCTTTTACTGATGGTTGAGGGTCTCAGACAGACCTGCCGATTGGCAATATAGCAGCTAAACAGTAAGTAAATGATGGCTTTCAATCTTCCTCAGTAAGGTAGAATGATAAGTTGAATTCTGTATATATAAAAAAGCTCACAGAGGGGAAAAAAATATAAATGGTATGACCTTAGCTTTGCATATAGGAGAATTCTAAATGTAATCACATCATATTCAAAAAGAAGAAATTTAATTCAAATCTTTCATTTGAGCGTTTTTGCTAGCAGGGCAAGGAAAAAAGTCTTTGCTGCTCAAGAATATAAAGTCAGCATAAATTGACTGAGATTTCAAGATAAGAGCCTTCCAGGCTTTGTATAGAAAAAGTAAAATAAGATTTCTAAGATTTCACTTCACTGTTTAACTGAGTGCTTTGGACTATGTTAGCTGTCCTGATAGTAAAGGACCATCCTTTAAAAGTGAAAACAGATCTCAGTGAAGAGTACACAGGCATAAACTTAAAAGTCTCTGGTGTCTATTTGATATCTCATCAAAAACTTTTTTCTTTCTTCACTTTTCTCTTAAAAAGCTATTTTTATTGTTTACCTCAAATAAAAGCCATGAATATAGATCTTAAAAAAGGGAACTAAGATATCTAACTATATCACACTCAATCTACTCTTATGTTTCCTATTTTTTAGACAAAATTTAAATTTTAGCTTACAGCTACAGTTTCTTTCTTGTTAATATAATTATTTTTTAGTCTTATTTTCCTCTAGACATGATGCATGCTGAAAAATATTAAAATATTTGCAGATAATTAGAAATATTTGCCTAATGATTTCTAACATCAACACTCTCTTCACATTAGCTAGTGAAGAATTTCCACCAGTTCTACAGGAGCTGGAAACTGGAAATTGGATGGAAAGAGGATAGAAATTCATAATCCAGAGGAAGGACTAATGCTACTGTGTTAGTGACATATTGTGTCATCAGAGGATGTCTTTCTGGAAGGTAGTTGTGAGCCATGTTGAAACAAGCATGTTAAAACATTCAGGTCATTCAAAAAACAAGTATTTAAGCTGGAATATGTATCCCTTAACATCATCACCCTTCTTATTGGTCACTCTTTCCTGGGTACTTTGTACAGACTGATTAGCTACCATTTTAAAAGCAGTAATCCTTGCTATATCATCTGGATATTCAGCTGCATGTCTCACTGCCTCCTTGAAAATTTGATGATTTTGTTGTTGTTTGTTTCTGTCTAGAGCAATGGTATGAAGAGCACAGATAAAGACAGGAAAGCTAGTTGAAATCAGAGTTACTATATTTAAGGTAAAAATCAAAATTCAAAGAGGTCATTATACTCCAGGCAAAAGATCTATAATCTACATCCCAGATTCTAAGGAGTATTATGAGCTATATATTGGATAAACATTTGTACTGCATCAGATAGTAAATACTTAGCTAAAGACCAATAAATGCAATATAGATGTTTTATAAAACAAGTAGAAGTGATCCAGACAATTCTGAAACAAGGAACACAACAGTAGATCGGAAAGGCTTTTCTCCAGCTGGTACAGCAGTTAGGGAAACAATAACTGTACAGAGTCCATGAGAGGGTGTATCTATCTTCAAATGTATATGCTAAAATAAAGTGCTGGTCTAGCTTTCATCTCTCTTCTATAATGCTGTAAAATGTCTATGCACTCTGAAATATCTTGGTAATCTGATTTGAGCCATTTACCTCAAGAGAACTCAACCTTAATAAATTTGGAGTACATTACTGTATCCGTTTTATTGATTTTTCTTTTCCATATCTGCTAACCTGCTAAGTTTTACCTGTGATGCTTAACTCCTACACTGCTGAAAGTCTGAGACAGAGGATGCACAAAAATATCACAGGAAAAAATAAAAAGCCTTTAGGTCAATGAGGATGAGAAATGCAGGTGTGCACTACAAACAGATGTTTTAATAACAAGTTCAATGTGACTATGAACTAACTTCTATACTGTTGAAGATAATTAGCTCATATAATTGTGACTATGGAGACATTTCTTCTCAGATTACCATTTAGGCTTTGGAAAATATATCAGTGAGGCTGTTGGCATTCGCTGTGTTGGTTATTTATCACTCTTGCAGGAGCAGAATCAAAGGATGCAGTCCAATTCCTGAACTGTCTTCCATTCCTGCCTATAATCTCCAGGATTTAGGATCAAGGCTTTAGAAAGGCTTCCCAGTTCTCCCTTCTTTTTATTTTTTCCTCTGTTAGTGTCTTATAAACATATACATATCTCTTCAAAGATCCTTCTCTTGAATAAAAGAATTGTATGAATTTCCATGTACAACTCAAGTCTTGGGAAGCAACACAGTAAATCAGCAACACAGGAAATCAGGAGCACAGAGAGACAAAAGAGTCAAAAGACAGTCAGTAACATTAGAACTTTGGTGGAAAGCAGCTGATTGCAAATCAGGGTCATTCTGAATTAAAGATGCCAAATAAATTTAATTTGAAGACACACAGGTAGCACATTAATGTAGTGAACATCAAGGCAAAATAACTACATCTAACACATTACTGAACAAACGTATACTTCATAGGTGCCTTATGACAGTAAGTGTATCACTTTGAAAAGCAGAAACCTGAAGACAACAGAGGAATACCTTGAGATAAGCATCTAGATGACACATGATTACCAAGGTTAAAGCCAGTTTTCGAACGGAAAGTAAGTCAGTGAAGTTGCAATAGATTAGCCTAAAGACCTTCTGGACCCCAAAATAGGGGACTGCAATATGAAGTTACATATTCATGTAACTGAAAAAAAAAAACGCTACATGGGCTTGTGCTGTTCAGTGGAGTCTGAAGTCCAAGAGTCAAAAGTCTGGAAATATGATGAGCAGGATAAATATCTAAAAATCTGTCCATACCTGACTCCAAGACTTCGGATTCTTATGCAGTACTGACCATCTCTATTTGTGCTGCGACTGGCATGGAAACAGGCTGCATCTGAAGACTGAGAAGGAAGTTACAAACGAGACAGATTCTGATTGTTGGACGAACAATGTTTGACAGGGTTAAATATTTTAAGATGCAATAAGACAGAGGCTTGAGTTAGTGCTCTTGTAGCTGGACAGCTTTCACTACTTCAAAGGCAAACACTAACATGGACTGCTCTATGTTCAGTCAGCAGGCTACAGTATTTTATTCTGGATATAATTTGCTTTGCTTTCATCACAAAATAAGTCATGAACTTCAGTAAAGTCTGAGAAAACATCAGAGATCCTTTTCTGCTCACAATTATTAAATGGGATTTAAAAAGAAAAAGAAAAAGAAAAAGAAAAAGAAAAAGAAAAAGAAAAAGAAAAAGAAAAAGAAAAAGAAAAAGAAAA
>JAUBOD010000819.1:7813369-7828263 GCA_032353885.1 Nothura maculosa | reverse complement strand
AGAAAAAGAAAAAGAAAAAGAAAAAGAAAAAGAAAAAGAAAAAGAAAAAGAAAAAGAAAAAGAAAAAGAAAAAGAAATAAAAGAGCTGCTTGATCATGACTAATACTGTTGTCTTCATGGCATCAGGCATCAGTTCTGATTTTCAGAAAACTGAAAGAGTTGTCATGCTGGATGTAGTGATATTTCACAGCTTAAATGCCTATTTCAGGGAGATCTCAGACTTTTGTTGTCTATGTGCTACCTTTAAATGCAATAAACTTCATTTTAGATAATCAAATATCATAAATATTCAAAAGTCATAGCTTGAATATTACATGGAATTGACTTTACAGAAATCTGTTGCCACTGGCATGACATGAGACACTGCTAGGCTTGGAATTCAAAAGGATCAGTTTCATGCTTGTCAATTTTTGTAGCTCATTTGTGTTAACATTTTTTCTTATCAAATCCCAACAACACTATCTATTCCCAAATATCATCACGCTCTCTAGGAAGAGAAAGCTGTTGACTCACATTGCTCTACTACAAGTGAACAGACAGCTGTTGTTAAACTTTTATTCATTGCTTATAATCCTGTTTCCTATCTTCTGTTGTAGATGCATCAATCAGACCACAAGGGAAAAAGGATGCATTGCAAGTTAAACAAATTGCATAATTTTCCCTTACATCCTTTTAAAAATTGATTTTCATGAAAAGGACAAGAAAATTAAGAGATGTTAAGAGGTTCTTCTCTAATGAAACATCTTTTGGTTCAGCTTAGTGATTCTCCTCGTTGCTGCTTCTTCTATAAGTTTTTCTGATTCAGGCAGTGACAAAATGGTTTCACTAATGTAGTCAAAGGCAGACATGCTGAACAGAGCTGGCTATCAGTTCCAGTTTCCAGGTGCAGCATATTTTGCATATTTAGGTGCACACATGCCAAAAACTACATGGTCTGGATTTCACGATTGACCAATATAGCCATTTTAACAAGAACCAAATCCTTTTGTCTTCTATAAAACAACATTTGTATAAATGAATAATTATGCAGGATGCTGTGTTCAGTTCCCCAGTCCAGCAAATGGTTCCTCTGAAAAGTCGATATTTTGCCTTGCTCTCTGCCTTTCTGTCTTCTAATAGTGTTTAGGCACTTGCATGTCCACTATAAGTCACAAATGCTGTGGCACCAACACAGTGGTCTCTGTGGGCATGGGCACATGGGCACAATTCCACGTAGTCTATCTGTCTCTGGTGATCTTCCCACTGTCCAAGGAAATGAACAACATCAGAGAACCATAATGAACAACATCAGAGGACCATATGAGGACCACAGCAGGTATTTGAATACAGTGTTTTGAACACTGCCATACTGAGCTGGCTTGCTCAGTTGAAATGAGTAGATTATTCAGCCACATCACCTTCGGATTGATCAGACGCTTAGGAGTACCAGGTTCTGCTAGACTGGACAAATGACATCAAGAAAATAACTTAATGTAGTACATTTCAACCACTGAGCTGAGAGGCAATAAATAAGTAGGGTTACAAAAACAATATTGATTTCTTCATACACTAAGTGCAGTTGAGGAACAAATCCCTAGCTACATTTAAATTAGTTTTCAATAATGTACTCCATATATTACTATAAGCTACTTGCTTATAGCTGTAATATTCATCTGAAGTACTTTTTTTCTGATCTTCTTCAAAATAATAAGGCAAAAGAAAAGCAAAAAAGCAAAAAAAAACCAAAATCAAAAACAAAAACAAAGAAAATAAAAAATCACAGAGCAAAGGCTACATTTAAGATTTCTTGCACGTACTACACTGCACATCCAACCGTATGTACACAGTGCAACAAGAGCAAAAGAAAACTCTGCAACATCACCTGTGAAGTAAACTTTGCCCAACTGAAGCTGAAAGAGGAAGGAAAAAAAGAAAAAATGAAATCCCTGAGTGGCTTTAGGGTCAGTCTCCAGTTCCAGACTACCATAACTACTTTAACCAACAGCCTTTGGAATTCGCTTAATTTTCATGCACAAAGTAAATATATATATATATATATTTCAGGCTATCTGGAAAAAATAATTAAAGTAAGTTCCATTATTCACAACAGATGTGAGCAAGAACAGTCAGAGAAGAGACAGTCCCTCTCCTCCTGTGCATGGTGAGGGCCAGGTCTGCTTCCTCCTAAGGATCTTTACATTTAATTCACTGGCAGTTGCTATTTAAGTCCTTCAGCTGAGGCTTTTGCCATGTAACTGATTCTTCACCCCCACATGCTGCTTTCCCACATTTTTAAGAGCCTTTTTCAATGACTACTTACTCAACAAGGGTAAAAATATCCAAATCTGGCCTAAAGGAAACATATAAAGGCTTCTAAGTGGGTATTATCCCTTATTTTATTTACTAATTCTTATTGTGATGATTTCTCTTACATATTCATGAAATATTAGGCAGCAACAGTACACACATTGTACTAACCAGCACATAAAGAAGTCAAATGAAAACATCTTTACTGAGAAGGGAGAAAAAAAGAAAGAAACAACAAAGAGATCTGAAAAATCTTTGTCCTGGTTGGCACACTATCAGTGGCAAATGTCAAAGCACTACGAATTGCTTAAATTCCCAGCTGTTACAGCAGAAAACTACATGAGACAAGCAGAAGATTAATAAAAGTTTGAATAAAAGAAAATGCAAGAGAAAATTTGAAGTCAGGATGTGGTGTCTGCCAATATGAACAGAATTAGAGTAATAATTTGGGTGGGTTATAGGGCAGAGATAAAAGCTTGATAAATTTTCAGAAAAAAATATTGAAAAAATAAATTTGAAATTAAAAAGTGATATAAATCTAAATTGGGACATAAATGACATTTGGAAAATATTATCAGAATCTCTAAATTAAATATTACTTAGTAGAACAGTAAGCTAAGAAAAAACAATATTATAACTCAAGTATTTCTGCAATCATAAGAAAAACTATGGATATTCCTTCTAGTCTTCCTTTGCTTAAGCTCTACCTTATCTCTATACAGTTATTTTTATTTTATTTTATTTTGTTTTGTTTTGTTTTTATTTAGTTTAAGAAACTGTTCAGAAATTATTCCATTTTTTTGATTGAAAATGCATTATGGCCAATATTAAAATTATCTACCTAAAACAGTATAGCTTATTATTGGATTAATTTACTTTAGATTTGCTTTGCATGAAACTCCTTTATACTCCCATATTTTTTGTAGTCAGTTTTGCAGGAGGTGTGGCTTTTAAATGACTTTGAGACACTGTATCACAATCAGTAAATCTGGCAGTAACAAACATAAATATTTGCATCCTAAACTATTTTCATTTATTCATATTAAAGAAATATCACGACATACAAATTCAACCAATGCCAACCACACACTTCAGAGCTGACTATTAAATAATCTTAGCTGTTCCAGTAGTCCACAAATTATTTGCAATCTGTTTTTCCGAGAATAAATGCATTCAAACTAATTATGGAATATTCAGAAATAATTCACAAACATAAAAAGAAGCTCAATCTGTCAAATCAATTATTTTCTTTGAATTGGTCTGTCAGTCTCAGTTACAATGAAGTGGTAATAGTCGTAAAGATGAAAGCTGTAATACTGTTTTCTTCCCATGCAAATCACGTCTGATGTGAAAATGCTGCAGCTTTCTTTTCACTTCTAATCTAACTCTTTCGGATGGCAACAAAATGCCAGAACAATGCTAGCTCTTAAGTGATCTATGTGATATATAACTTACATAACTTGAGAGATCTCACAATCCAGCCTGGGCAGCATATATATAGGGCATAGAGCACAATCAAGATCACACTTGGCTGCCTGTCTTTAATGAGAAAGCTTGCACTCCATTCATAAGAAAAAAAGACCGTAATGGTAGATTTCCCTAAAAGTTTCTTCAAATTTACTCAATGGAGATATGAGATTCTATATAATATAGTTCAGCTATTCTGATACCAAACTTCGTTACCATGCCTAGTGTTTAAAGGTACCTGTATGGGGGACTAGTACTGTGGCTATTATCACTTCTAATATTAATTTGTCAGGTGCTCAGAGAATTTCAGACCCTTTACAAATAATGGAAGAGAGAAAGTTCCCGCCTGGAGGAATTTACATCTACAAGGATGGATATTTAGCATCTACAAGTCAGACTGTCATCACCTCAGGTACAGACTGGACGTCATACAGGCAGACTTCTCTCCTGGCAATGAGAAATCTCTTACCAGTTACACACGGGAAAGCAGAGAGATTGAGAGTTTTTGAACGCTTGCCATCTTGGTAAAGGAAGAGCAGAGATAATATCTATACTCTTGTGCTGACTTGATCTGGGCCAGCATCGTAACCTCTTTTTATATTGCTATACGCAAATATAGAGTTAAGAAATAGGAGGTAAGTAGATGACGGCCAAGGACATGAAATACAGTTTTGTTATTTCTTTATTGTGTGGTTCCTCCTCAAAAACAGTTCTTAACACAACAGTGTATGTGGCATGAAGGAACAGTGCACAGTGGACATTCACTCCTTTACGGGAGGGTAAATGGGCATGATACTAAAGACTGATTATCAGGCTGATCCATAGTATTCAGCTAGCTCCTACTGACTTACTATTTGCTGCAAAATATGAAGACTGCTAGGATTAAATAATAGAGAGGTTTAAAAGCACAATAACTGTGAATGTAACAACATTTCTGCTTTTACAGGAAGTGTTTTCATCAACTAGATACTGATGTTTAAATACGTTAAAAAAAACAGTTGATCAGTTGATCATTCATCTGATCTTTTTCTTCACGAAAGTTATTTTGAAATCTCATTAAGTCACATGAACAGCTTCCCGAAGTTGTTATGGCAACTGCCATTTTAAAAAGTAAATTAATATTGCCACAAGGTGTTATTAAGACCATATGAGGATGGCCTTGAATAATAATAACTCCTTACTTTTAAGAGTGGATATTCCGGATCAAACTTCACTACTAGGATCTTCTAGCGTACACAGCAAAAGCAGGTAGGTGAAATCAGTCTCCACACTGGTATAAATCTGGAGCAACTATACTGGTTCAATATAAATATAAATGTATAAATGACATAAAAAAAGAAAAAAAAAGTGAAGCTCCTAATATTTAAAAGATTATTCTATTCTACATCATTATAAATACCTGGATTATCCTTAAGGGATGTCTGCTGCACCTACTTGTCTGCTGCACCTGCTGCACTGGAATTACACCTTTATTACTCGGGTTGTGCAACACTTCTCTTTGGGCAATATTGTCTTTGGGATTTTGAGAATAAAATGTGAAGAAAAAAATGTAACTAAAGCATAAAAAACTGTACTTAATAAACCATTTGTAAATTTTAATTCTGTAAGACATTGGAGCTTGCTAAGAGGCAGAAACTTGCCACAGAAGCAAATTGCTACTTTCGACTGTAGCATTTCTACCCCAGTAGGCATGTCCATCAGAGAGAACTCAGGTTGCCACTCAGACAACCTGACTTAGACAACCTGACTGCAACCTGACTGCTTTCTCAGACAATTAGACTGCTATTTGGCTGTTATGGAGGTATTATAGCATAACCTAACCTGAAAGCAAAGGCCAGTCAAGTGTCCTAAGCTGTGAGCCTTGCTTCTCTCTGAATAAATGAGGTATGTACTTTCAAAGAGTAATTTTGAATATCACATGCAACAATTACAGACTTCCAACAGATGCTCCAAATCACCTCTTAAAAGGACCAATTTGTCTTCAATTGTAATACAAAGACATTTCCTAAACTTCTAGACAGTGTAAATAACTTTTTATCGTCTCTGCACACAGTAGAGCACTCCTCAAAGTGTTACAGGGACAAATATCTCAACTATTTTGAATTGTTGAAGTACCGTAGTAGTGAAGTACTGAGTGTATTGTCTACACTGACATTTAGTGTTAGTCCTGAGGATCTTCCTCAGTCTCTCTATTTGAATAGATAGCTAAGGTTAGCATAATTTAGGTCTGCACATTGATAAATGTCTTCTAGACACAGGAATCCACATTCAGAGGGGATTTTTTTTTTGTTTAATGTCTTTCTTTGCGGCTTGATATGTAGACACAGAGAAAAGTGCTTCACATAAGTGATGTTTTTCATGTAATTAGGAGAAAAGGTAGCACAGTGTCTTCTCATCCTAGAAATACTGTGATATGGGTTCCTGCTAGTTTCCTCTGATATATTCCATGTAACTCTATCCTCCTGATTTTCTATTTCTTTCCTTCCCCTTAGTCTGAATAATTTAGTTTCTGAGGATTTTTTACTTTCTTTTTGTCCTCTTCTGAAATACTGGATATAGCCACAGCTGGAAACAGGCTATAAGTTCATGTCTTGCTGCTCTTATTAACACTAAATCCACTCAGATTCCAGGATTAAAGCAGTCACTACTCTTTGGGCACAAGGGAGGAATATGGAATATGTCCCTTGGGTCAGGCGGCTGGCAACTCTCCTTTTCTCTTTTGGTCTCCTTTGAAGGAGGGGAATGAGTTGCCTCATAAGATCATCTCAAAGGTTTCTTTAAAAAGAAAAGTACTGTAAAACTGCTAATTCTGCTTTACTTCCTTCTGTGGAAAATTGTATTTGTGATAGTTAGTCAGTTACTTAAGCATTACTTTTTCTTATGGGCAGTTGGAGAATATTTTGAAGTCTATGGTGATGCTGATGGATTAAGCAGATACTCTGTGGACTCTTCTAAGGAAGTCATCTATTGCAGTTATTGCTTTCTTTTCCAGGAAAGTTGACTCAGTGGCCCGCATGACCAATGCTTATGCATCTCAGCTGGTGATAAGAAAACTTCTAATATAACTACAAGTTAATATTTTCTCAGTAGAGATATTTAAGAATGGATTTTGCAAATAAATTTTTAATATAGATCCACTATTTTTCATTGGGCCTTTAAGATTTACTGGCTCTGCTTAATTTCAAAGTTTGCATGCTATTCTAAATTACTAGAAACTGAACACATAAAGAACTGAAAATTAATACTTTGACATAAAGAAACCATTAGCCTCATGCTGGTATAGGGAAAGAGTCTGTATAAATGATCAGCTTGATGTTTAATTTCATTTGAATCAATGAATGTTCAGTAATGAAGTTTATGCACTTGAGAAGGAAGTCTGACATAAGGTAACCAGATTGTTGCAACAGAAATGACTCCAGGTCTGGTCCAACTCATTAAAATCAGTGGAAAGTTTCCAAATGCAAGTTGGATCAGACCCCACTAGTACAAATCCAGACTGAAGTCAACGGACTTTGGATTTTCATATTTAAAAGTGAGACTAGATTTTAGTGTCAAGTATTTAACGGACACAAAAGCATGAAGATTCTGATCTTTCACTTTAGGTGGAGTCTTGCTGCGTAACAGAATGATTTATAGGAATTCCACTTAGTCACTGAAGGACCTCATCATCAGTGCAAGCAAACTTCCTGCTAACCTTACTTAGGCAGTCAGTGTGTCAATGACTAATATCCTTTGTTAACCTGGGTCTCGCTTCTGTCAGTTGAAAAGTAGGGAAAGAGTAGAAGTTACATTTTCTACAGATAACAGATAATAACATAAATATCTGAGTTCTACAAAAAGCAGACACTTGAGGAAGCCCCAGCCAATCTCACTTTACCATAGGAAAAACAAACTACCAAGTTAAAAAAAGAAATATATAGGAGAAGAGATTATTACATGATTTAAGCAGGAAGTAATAAAGAAAATAATATAAATAGAACAAATAAGCAGTCTCAGACTAACCAGGGCACTTTATAAATCCCACTAGACAACTGTTTTCACCTTTAAGTAACTGAGTGTTTTGAAAACCTGGCTCTTGAGCACTCAAGTTTTAGTGAAAGTAAATGGGACTTGGGCTTTTAGCTTGCTTAGAATTTCCCCGAAATTCCACCTACTGTGCTTACCTTTGGAAAATGTTTAAAGATTTGCATGAGCTCCTATAAATATGAGAAAGCTCAGAGCAACCAGCTTGGAACTTGAGCTCACAGCAAGAGAAATAGTATTAAGCATCCTCTAAGTGAGAAACTTAGAGGAAGAGCTTAATGCATAAATGCTATCAAAAAAATACCTAACTGTGATATTATGATTACATTCATGGAACTTAGTTTTGTACCTACGAACAACATGTTCAGCACTCAAGCCTGAGAACATAAAGGCATACCTGTATGCTCTTTTGATGTTTTCTGATATTCTTGGAAGCAGGCTATTTCAGACCCTGTTTCATTCTCCAGAAACTTAATGCAGTGCCTACATCTGGACCTCCATATCTACAGTTTCTCCTTAACATTAGCAAAGACTGGATTAATTGCACATTGATTATCTTTATCTTTTCTATTTGCTATAGGGGCAAATGCCCACAAATCATACTTATTCTATGCTCCTACAATAGGTTTCCCAAATAAGTACCTGAAGTTACGTTGGATGAGTTTCAGGCTAGAGATTTTAAACATAAACATATACCTTGCATATACAGAAATATATTATTATACCCTAACAACTACCATTAGAGGATTACGATTTTATTTCACTCTGTCCTATTTGATACAGCAAATTGAAACATGAATACTGTGATTTGCTTCTACACTTAACTGTCAACTATAAGTACTAAAGATCTTTTTTAGTGGAATGGAAAAAAAAACAGATATTTAGAAGTCCCACTGTAATATTAAAAAAAGTATTTATTTGAAGTAAAATGCACTACAATAATTGCACTGACAGGAATATAACATATTGACTTATACCTAATGGTAAATATTCACTGATCTTTTGGAATGGGTATAATTAACCTCAGCATTCATATTGCCTGTCTAGCGGATTAATTTTTCAGTCAACTTTGGCTTTTCATAGCTGGTGGTTTGTGTTCTTTGAGTGATTTATTTACCAAGTCGCCACAAAAGTCATACTTGCTAACTGTCGTAAATTCCTACCTTATATTAATATCTGTGGCATATACAAAACATGGATGATTGTATGATACAAAGAGGAATCTGCTCCCTTGTAATATTTCCCAAGAATAAAAATTTGAACCGGTAAACTTTCTGGGCTGTATTGATCACAGCAGGACTTAACCTTATGTGTCACTTCATTCCACATAAAAAATCTTTCTATAGCAACATTTTAATAGACTTATTCAGATTCAAGTAAACTGCTTGGAAATTCAAGGAAATCACAGTAAAGCTCAACTTCTAGGAGTAAAAATCATTGAGATGAGAGGAGTTTCTTATGTACTGCATGCAGAGATGTTCAGGTCTTCCACTGGAATTCACAACTGTTGACATGCTGAATGCCAGGATATTGCATTCAAACTGCAGGAAATGCTAAAAAAAAAAAAGAATATCAGAACACGCTTCCTGCTTGGACCTTATGCTTACCTGTCTTTAAGACAATGGGATCCAAGGCTTAGCTACCATTTCCTCTCACTTCTCCACTGGCAGAAGCATTACTTAAGTGTTAAAGCACCTGTACAAAGAGAAAAATAAGGCACATCCATAGCTAAATTAAAGGGTTAAAGAAATACACATCAACCTTTTTTCACGGGGCTCAAATTGTGTAGCTTGAAATGCAAGAATCAGTATCATCTGAGATCAGGCAAAAGGGAGTTAACTTTACCAGGCTGGTGGATGTCCTCAGCTTAATTTCAGAAGTTCCTGCTCCCTGGATGTGCAGTGCTGTCATTTCTCAATACCACAAGCATCAATGTCTAGAGATTTCTTGGATTTCTACCTACAGAATTCTAGGTTTTCCCCTAGAGGGCACTTCAGGATATATCTAAACTATAGGCACCAAAAATGACTCATTTTAGACCTATCTGCTTGGCTTCAGATTTGCTAGCTCTAACAATGGTGACACTTGAACTACTGCAGCAGTACGTAGCTCATGTGGGTTATAGAAAAAGATCCCAGAAGAAAGATAGACAATAAGGAAGTTCATTTGTTCTAAACCGAGGCTTACCAGTGCGCACATGCCTAGTGCACAAGACATGTTCCAGCAGGCTTGTCCATAGCTTGGGTGGATCATAGACACTTGAGTGCTGTGTGGAACTTCTGAGGGTAGATAAATAAAAATCAAAATTTGGAAGAAAATAATTAAAAACTGAAAGTTAACCATAAGGGGAATGGAAAGGAATGGAAGGATCACAACTATAAATATGTGATGATGAGGCCAGGGAGATAGACACTTCAGTATGTGAGATTTATGAGCATTTGGCAAATTAACTGAAATGACACAGGCACCAAGAATATTTGTTCATTTGGGGAAAGATGAAAAATTCTTGACAAGGGTTAGAAAAAAAAAAGGTAAGACTAGAAATAGCTATTTTATTTCTTTTCCAATTTTGTTCTCTAATGGGCATAATTTACAGGGGAATGATGTCCAGGAACTGTAAACAAAATTCTGGAAGGAATTACATCACTTTTCCAGGCTGTACATTTATTTATTGAGTGTTACACATATAATATAAATGGGAACTAGAACTAGCACTTTTACACTACCAAAGCCACTCCAGACTCCATCCTTGCATAAATATATTAAATCTCAGGTGATTTACACTGTCTGAAAAGTCAGCTCTTTGGAGGGGAAGAGAACAACAGGGTAATTAATGGACCCAGCTGTGGGTTCTACATATTAATTGATGACACCTTTCATACCACAAGAATTTTTAATTTTGGATGTTCTCATACCAGCGCTCCTTAATTAATTAGAAAATGGAGAGATGGAATTGTCTCGTTTGTTATCAGCTAAATTAATTTGGGAAATGGTTTGTTTTGTTGTTTCTGAGGTTCCCCTCTTGCAAAATGTGTGTCTATGACCAGTAGAATGACAAGTCAAATTTCCAATGTGCTTTTAACTTTAGAGCGCTTTCAATAAACAACAGAAAAACAACTGGTAGAAAACACAAGGTCATACATGTTAATAATTCAAGGGCTTCAAAGCATTTTAAGTTGCTAAATGATTATCTACCTTATAAGAATTTTTGAATTGTGACAGGAGTTGCTTGATTGGATAATTGACTATTACCATTTAATTTTAATGTAGTCACACTGGAAGCAATCAAATGCACTTCAGATGGGGAGTTGTGAGTAAGAGAGGAAAAGGAGAATAAAAAATGTAAGTAGTTAGTCTTAATATTAGACAAAAGAATTCTCCCTTCAGGAGCTAAAAATAGTATGTGGTCATGTTATTAAAGATTGTATCATAATGCCTTGGCACCAGACAGCATAATTCATCTTGCTTGCACAATTTCAGTTTTGTCATTTCTTGACTTTGAAGAATTTTATTTTTATATATACATGGGATTGGTGTGAATGTGAAAAGCGAAGCATAGTGCCATACTCATGGCTTTTCTGCCTATTGCCACAAAAAAAAAAATGCCTTGATTGTGTAGTAATACAGTGCAATTGCGCTACAAGCTCAGCTTTTAAGAATTCTTTCTGGAAATGAAAGAAATTACATATTAGGGAAAATCCTCAGCCCTTGCAGATCCTTCCTTACCTGGAAGAGTAAATAAAGACCTTCTACACAGAGTGATCTCTCACTTCCTGCTTCACAATTTACTCATGCTGAATCTTATAGGCACTTGTGACAAAAATTCTTTATAATGGAGGTTCTCTTTGTAGAGGAAGGGACTTATTCTCAGATTGCCAATGGGAAAATTGTGACATTGAAAGATGAGATGATTGGTTCAAGGAACTGAATAAGTCAATAACACAAGCAACAGTGTAAACCAAATCCTAGTGCAGTCCTCTACTCACAAAGGCACATTTCCTTATATAAATATTTGTATATGTACACATATAAACTATATATAAATAACCAGGATATTTCTCTTCTCTTTTCATTTCGTCTCTTTGTGTGACTTCTGTAATGTTATATAATTTTATTCATATTAAAATGATAGTCTTTCCCTTCCTAAGATTAAAATAGTATTATTATCCTATAATAATAGACTAGGATCAGTTAGATATTCATACATATCTAATATTGCGTTGATCAGTCTTTGTATCTATATGTATATAAGTATCCATTGACCCTCAAAATTTCATTTTATCTTTTCATATTAAAAGTCCATTGAAACAATTGTGCTTTATGAGATGCATAACATGCAGTAATTTAACTTAACTGTAATAATGAAAAGGACTTTATATATATATATATATTATTACAAATAACTAATATCTACCATTACCATTCAGGCATAATTAACCCTCTCCTCATTACTGTACACACACAAAAAATGATAATTGTAACAGCATCTAAGCAGAACAATGAAATCATGCAAGGAAGGAAGAGGTATTCACAATAAACATCTATTGCATGCAGCAGATGATCTTCTGTCGACAAAAGGCCTTGAGAAATCTTTAAAAACTTTAATAAAGTTGAGAAACAATTTTCTTGTATTTTAACCAACCATAACCAAAACTGTTCTTTTTATTTATTTAGTTAGTTAGTTATATTTGTCAGCTGTCTTTGTTGAGAAACGGGAATATCGGCTAAAAAGTACATGAAGTCATAAAAATAAAATTAAAGCTATTTTGATAGTGTAAAATTAATATGGCACCATGATAAAAATGTGGGAACATCTGAAGGAAGATTTTGAATTTAGATGAAAGGGTAAGCCTTGTTCCGGCAGCTCAAGTGAACTAGATTTTTGGTCAAGATCAAATTAAGTCATTTCAATGTAAGGACTAGAAATTAAGGAACTCCAACTATTAAAAAAAAAAAAAGGAAAAAGGAAAGGAAAGGAGAAAAAAAAATCTCAATGTCAACATTGAGGTTTTTTACCTGTTACTAGATCAGTCTTTTTCTGAAGCAGTAAGAAGAAAGGCTTAATGGGAGCAAAATTTTTGTGAATTTATTCCCCAAAATATTACAAACTGAAAACAAAAAAAAAAAAACAGAAAGATTGACATACTAAGAAGAGGTGAAGTTGCCTATGTTGCAAAAGATAGTTTTGTGCTGAGATTAGTTGGCCTGAGTTTGCAGTTCTATTGTGTTTTCTAATCTATTATTTATTTGAGATTCATTTTGCAGTGTTCAGTTCTTCTACCGCTTGGGTTTCTCACATCCAAATTTGATCTGTATGATATGTTGTCTGCTTAAAGCTTTCATTGCAACATAGAAATAACTTTTTTTCTCCACATACAAGAAATTTAAATAATCTCCATTTAAAGAAAGTGAAATTTATACCCTTTCCAGGCCTCTCTATAACAATTTTAATGATGATTTTTTAAAATCTTTGGAGCCAAACTCATATTTAAGAACTGTATAAGGTTAGGACTTGAAGTTACTATTCAAAGTCCCCAAAATCTGAGAATCACATATGCCTGTTATTCACAGTTCTGTTAAAGTGAAGGTGAGAAGATACTTGAAATAGCTCCTCAGTCCTGACTAACACAGTAACCTGAATGTCACTCCAGAAATCTGTTCATCAATCACTTGGATGAGGGCCCAGAATGCACCCTGAGAAAGTTTGTGGATGATACCAAGCTGGGTGGAGTGGCCAACACTCCAGAGGCCTGGATGGGTTGGAGAGCTGGGAAGAGAGGAACCTCATGAGCTTTAAAAAGGACAAGTGCAGGGTCCTGCACCTGGGAGGAATAACCCCAGGCATTAGGACAAATTAGGGGTTGACCTACTGGAAAGCAGCTCCACAGAGAGGGACCTGGGAATCTTGTTTGACAACAAGCTAACAATGAGTCAGCAGTATCCTCGTGGCCAAGGCGGCCAATGGGAATCTGGTCTGCATGAGGATATTGCCAGCAGGTCAAGGGAGGGAATCCTGCCCCTCTACTCAGCTCTGGTCGCATCTGGAGTACTGGGTGCCCAGAGAGGTTGTGGAGTCTCCTTCTTTGGAGGTCTTCAAAACCTACCTGGATGCCACCCTGTGCTACTTGCTCTAGGTGTCCCTGCAGGAGCAGGGAGGTTGGGCTAGATGATCTCTAGAGGTCCCTTCCAACCTTAACCATTCTGTCATTCTGTGATTCTGTGAAATTAGATAAGTCTTCACTGCTGAGTTAGATTATAGAGCATAAAGGCAAGATGAGGCCCAACCTCCATCGCTCTGAGAAATACACATCTCTTCAGAGGTTAAAATTTTGCACTTGATATGTTTCACTTACAGTTTACAGGAGATACAATGGAGCAGATTGTAGATCCCATACTGATATTTGGCATCCTTGGAGGAAGGGCACACCCAGGGCTTTCCTAGGGGAAATATTATAAAACAATGGGCCACTGAAAAAAATAAGGTAATTTCTAATATCATTATAGGAAGTTATTCTTTCTTACAGATTATACTCCTATTAGGGGTGCTGTTCCTTTCTAACAAGGTCACTGGTGTGATTTGAATATTTCCAGCGGCTGTTTCAGTAACACCAAAAGAGGGAAATGACTGCTGCTATTTAGGGCAAACTAATGAGAATACTAATGAGCACCTCACTGAATTTTCTTGCAATGTGCCTAGCACTCTACCTTACAAGGCCAGAACATTTAGAAATAGAATCCATGTTGGCATTTGTAAGCAATCACTTTTGTGCTGGACATGGGCACTGGCCTTATGGGAAAAGCAGCTGGCCGTGCCCAGGCCCCACACTGGATCCTCTCCCTGTCTGTTGCATCTGTTTCTTACTTTCTCTCCCAGCAGGATGGGAGAGCTATTTCTCATACATTTATTTAAAGATGAGAATACTATCCTTTAAGGGAAAGCAATGCTGCTGTGACCAGTAACAGGTTGCAATTCACTTTTAGGTTCTCCTTCTTTTAACAGGTTTGGCCATGGGACTGTATTATTATAATTTTCCTCTCCTCTATCTTCTTCTCTTCTCTTCTCTTCTCTTCTCTTCTCTTCTCTTCTCTTCTCTTCTCTTCTCTTCTCTTCTCTTCTC